>VZTH01007384.1:0-19572 GCA_013397815.1 Aleadryas rufinucha | reverse complement strand
TTTTTTTTTTTTTGCCTTTTTTTTTTTAGATTGTGACAAATTATAAGGTCATCCCAAGTAGAAGAGTTTAAAAAGGAAATTAATACAACTATTGACAAGTGTTTTGTGGAAAGGAAGAGTGTGAACTTACTGTTAATATACACTTAGACCTTCAGTACTTGAAGCAAATGAGAGGTTTCCCTGATGTTATGAGCTTTCTTAATTCTGAGCAGTTGTCAACCCCACACACTGTGTGTATAATGTGCCAAATAATCGAGAAAATGTATTATTTGTTTCTATTATGTGTCTTAAGCAGATGGTGAAGTACATTCCTTCATAAAATCAATAGTCCCAATTCACCTTCATGTTGCTTTAGTGTGCAGGTGCCAGTGAAACCTGTCTGGGATCACGTTACAGAGGGGGACAAGTCAGTCTCCCCAAAGGGCCCCACCATCATGGGATCCATGGGGCACCATCATGATGAAGTAGACTGGAAAGTTGCTCTAGATCCCTACTTTTGCCGTTATTGGCACATTTTTCCCAAGGCTACTCTAAAACATCTTTTTCCATTCCATTCATTGCCCCAAGCCCATTTCTGAAGGGAGCCACTGAGTTCCCATATCTAGAAAATTATATGACAGCAAAAAATTGAAAATATGCATAATTAACTTCAATCCTTATCCACTGTTTCTCTTCATTTAATGCAACACTAAAAAAGTAAAAATATTCACTGAGAGATATAAAATCACCTTGTTGTGATAGAGGCTTGAAGTCTCCTCTCTTGGCATCTGGGTATGCACAGAATGACAGGGAAAACTTGCCCTTTTCAGAATATTATACTCTTCTGTCTCACTCTTCTTTAAAGATTTTCTCCTGCAGGGAAACCATGGACTAGGACTTTTTGGTTTCATGAAGGAACTGAGCCATTGGTGTGCAAATTCTTAGGGAATATTGCAACCATGTAGGTTTTATATTGCAAAAAGAACAGAGAGCAGGATTGCTCTTGCCTGCTCCAGGGCTGAACTATAAAGAGAAATGGTCAAGGGTTTTCTGTGATCTGTGACTTAGTAAGCATGCATTAAAAGAGGAGGGATCTTTGTTTCTCCCAAGGAACTGGGGTATATCACCTTAGGACTGGACTGTTCAGCCCCATCTGAAGCAAAATTTCTGCCTCCTGACTCACAATAATGTCAAATACTCCATTGCCTGCACGGCTTGGGCACCGGGAGGGCTGGAGAGGAGGCTGAAACAAAGATAGGAAGACAATCACTGAACTCAGACTCTTTAGGTAAGGTCCTCTTTCAGATCTGACTCCCAAGAACAAAAGCTTTGCATTTCCTCGAGGAATATAAAAGAAAGACGTGGACCTGTTGGAACGAGTCCAGAGAAAGGCCACTAAGTTGATCACAGTGCTGAAAAACCTCTCCCAGGTTTTGAAGACAGGCTGAGAGAGTTGGAGCTGTTCAGCCTGAAAAAGAGAAGGGTCTGGAGGATGGTGAGACACTGCAATCCGCTGCCCCAGAGAATTTGTGGCTGCCCCATCTCTAGAAGTGTTCAAGGCCAGGTTGGATGGGGCTTGGAGCAACCTGGGGCAGTGGGAGGTCTCCCTGCCCATAGTAGTGGTTTGGAATAAAATGAACTTTGAAGATGCCTTCCATCTCTGAAGCCATTCTCTGATGGTTCTATGATTCTATGAGGTGCATACTGACTGGTTGGGAATATCAGGCCATTCCTATACCTTGCCATAAGTGCTGTGACCATGGGTGAATATTTTGGTAAAGGTTTCAGTACATGTTCAGTCTCCAGATCCTTTCCAGCCCTGTTTTCCCACTACATACAGACTACCTGATTTGCACCCAAAGTATCAGATGAATTAGCCCTCATTTTCCTCTCTTTCATTGTGCATTTGTCAATCAGCCATTTTTATATAGGAGTATACCCCATTCTCTCTGTGGTGAAACCATTTATAATCCCTAATTTTCAAAAGACACAGTGATCATGCATGTATTGATAAGCTAATTGAAGAGGATTTGGCACTATATTAATTTTTGGGGTTCTGTATACTTCCAACTTGGATCCCCTGCTAGGGTTACAGGGTCTTTCTCAGATCTTCATAACTGAATGGCAGTCAAGGGATGGAGTAAATTCTGTGCTGGACAGTAAAAGGAAGACATAACATTAATGAACCTAATGTTAATAAATATGAAGGAGAAAGAAAGAGAGGGGGAAAAATGAGATATTACAAAATTAAGGGATGTGGTCATTATTTGTCACTAAAAGACAAAAGTAAATCTAGGCAAGTTAAAAGCAACAAGAAGACAGCCAAATGCCTTTTGGGCAGAGGTCGTGTAATGTCAGAAAGAAAAGAGTGAGTCCTGTGCATTCCGACATTTCACGCCAGGCCTGCACTCAATAAATCAATACATGGATTTAATTGCTGTGACGAATGTAGTGAGGGGAGTCAAATTCTGTTGGGTAATGCAGTCACCAGCAAAGCCCTGGTCGGCAGAGATATGTAGGTCAGTCATTACGGAGCAGAGGGAGTCCCTCATGTGAGAGCCCATATGAAAATCTCACAGTGTAATCTCTCATAAAATACCAGACTGTAAGTGTGTCTGGCTTCAGCATCCTTCTTAATAACCTTTAGCAGAAGAGGAAGGTATTACATAAAGTGGCAATTAACAAGATTGACAGAGCAAGAGACTGGGATTTATTGCTGCATTTTTCAGTTTGCTTGATTATTTGGTTGGGATTCCATTTTTAAAACCAACTTCAAAAACCTGTGATTTTAAAGTTAAAAAAAAAGGAAATGAGAGCTTGATAAAACTAAAATCCCAAATAAAAGCAGTAGGATGCTGTTGCAACCCATGTTCCCCATGACCTCTGTCATTGTCTGCCATTTGTGGAGGTGAAAACTCAAAGGGACTGATAAGGCAGCTCTTATCCGAGGGATGAAGAAGTATTGAGGAATAGTTCCCACTCTTATGCAAAGGTCTCAGCAGTGCTGGAACCCTCCTTCAGCCCAGTGCTAAATGGTAGAAGTTATTCTGATACATGAGATTGATTTTTTGTAAAGTCAATTACAGCTAGAAAAAAACCCCAATCTCTGCATCCTCCTAATATTTACTTGCCTGAGCAAAATTCATTGCAATTCCTGCTGTGAGGAAGTATTTTTTGCACTGTATGGATCATGTCACCCACTCCATACTGTATCCTTTTTCTGACATTAGTGCAAGTGATGGAGATGACATTGAAACAATTTTCTACATCCTACTTATTACATTCCTGTGATGGAAACACACATTCTCCCAAATGCAGGGAAACCTTCCTCCATCAGGGGCTCTGAGCAGCCTGGTTTAGTTGAAGATGTCCCTGCTTATGTCAGGCGACATTTAAAGGTCCCTTCCAACAAAACTGTTCTGTGATCAGGATGTCCTGGTGGAGGAACACAAACAAGATCTAAGGTGTTTTTTCCTCTGCTGAAGCCAGCTAAGCTCATTGTAATTAGCAAGCTTTGTAAACACATTAATATCAGTTATAGCAGTGAATCTCATAGGAGCACCACTGCCTCCAGGAGATCTTTTACTTTTTTTTCTCTGTTTTTATCACAGCTGGAGGAAGTAGACCACCAAAAAAAAAAAAAAGGCAACACATAATACACTTGTATAAAACATGTTTAAACAGCACATATTACTAGAAATGCTACTTTGCATCTTTCTAGCTGTATTATCAGGATCTTCTATTGATCAGATCCTGCAACTGCATCACATTTCCCCAAGAAAACTCAAAATATTTTTTAGGAAGTTCTGTAAGTTCAAATATGAACATGCAATACTCACTGGTTGCAATTAAGGCATCTTGCTTTGTTATTCCAATTACATATGAAAGACTGATAATTTTTTCCTCTGGTTCCATAATTACTAAAGCAGGGTGATCAGGAGCAGGTAGAATGACAAAGCAGAAATGTAGTCAGCTGCATTCTCTCCACATTCATCTACAGGTGCCTCAGTGGGTAACAAATTAACAAATCCTTTTTATAAGTCTCCAATACTGAGTGAACATATTTTGCTTCATGAACTATATCAAGGCCAAATTCACCTTTTCAAGCAAGTTATTAGTTTTATGGATTTGCCTGTCATGTTATCCGTCGTTTTTTTTTCTTTAACCTTGTGACTTACACACTTACCCACAAAGAGCTTTTGTTTTTCCCTCCTTTCTCACTTCTTTTTCTTTACTCCTACAATGGCATGCTTTTAGTTACGTTGTCCAACCCAGCCAGCAAAAACAAAGAGATATTAATTTTATTATTTTGTTTCAATTTTCCTTTCAGTCAGGGATCTTGCCTGCTTGGACAGTTACTGATTCTGGGAGACCTTGCAGAGACAAAAGGGCTTAACTCGTAAGGAGGAACTTTTGCTACTTGTAAGGTGCAGAATACCAGAAGCTACTCCTCCAGAATGTAGGAGATGCAGTCTTAAATATATACTACAGCCACAGAAAAAGGGCAGGTTTTAGTTATTCTTCATGAAGGCCCCTAAATTACTTACAGTGGCAAAATCTGAGCTTTCTAGATGCATGGTGGCTCACACCTGAGCTTGGTTTCTTTTGGCTCAGATGTCAGGGAGTGTTATCAAAAGAGTACATGTGGCATGTTGCTAACAGAAAGATATCTTCTTGCCATTTAAATTATCTCAACCATATTTTATGATTGTGACATATTTTTTGACTTTGTGTAATGATAGATGATGGTAGAAGACAGGCTACTCCCTGTTGGATTTAGGGCAGTCTCAAAACAGAGGGAAAATAATCTCTGTATTAAAGAGAACTTTCCTTACCAAATGGACTCTGAAGGTATACTGCTGTTATTTATTACCTTCCAGCAAATTCTTCTTTGCCGGAAACAATCTTCTTCCTTTATTTTAATTAGTTAGTTATTTTAGCTCTGATGATTTATTCAGGCCCATGAAGTTTACGGTAAGTTTATTCAGTTGCCACACGAAGGGAACACAAGAGGAGACAAAAATAAACCTCAGTCTGTGACACAAGAGGCAGATAAGTATTTTGTCTCAAAATTTGTCAGATACAGACCCATCATCTTTTGCAAATGAGAACACTAATCAGTAGTCTTGAGTCTGAGCTGAATCTTCAAGTTGCATTAGGTAAACTATCATTTATATTCCGAAGCTGTTATGCATTTGAAGTTGGATTGAAAGTGGTGCTGGGAAATATTGTATGAGACAAGTTTATTAAAATAAAATCTGCACTGAAAATATGCTCTCTGGAGGAAATAAATTATGTTGTATTATCTGGTAAGTTAATTTATTTTTCTTTCCTTGTAGTATATTCCCATTAGGGCTAATACTTACATCTTTTGGTTATACTCATCTGGAAAGACCCAGGTTGTGATACCCAACACACCAGTGTTATATAGGACAAAGAATGGGACAGTGACTCAACAAATCTATAAGAAAAAATATAATGTTTTTATGCTGTGTTTTGATTTCATGTTCAGGGAGAAAAAAAGTTCCTTTTACAGTGTTTTCTTCAGGGAAACTGGACTCATACTGTTTAGAATGAAAAGGTTTCATGTGAATAAAAGACTCATGCTTGGAAAAGATGTATTAGATATACATGCCCAAAGTCATTTGCTGACCTTGAGAGAACATTGAGATTAATCTTTTCTTTTTCCATCCAAAAAAAAGCAGAGCTTACTTGGAGGAAAACGGAGTATAATCAGACCCATTTTTCAATGTAGCACCATACAGAGGCACATATATAATAATCAGTGTTGGCCTGATCAAATCACAGATCTAAGTCTACATTTTCCAGATGGGTTGTTATGCTTTTGCTTTATTTTGCTTGGGTTTTTTTTCCCTCAAAAGTGGGCAGCCACAAGGACTTCAGGTCATCTCAAAGTCCTTCATGTGTTTATCCTGATAACTGTATCAAGAAATACAAATAACTTGTTTTAAGAGACAGAGAGAGTTCTGAGGAACAGAATTTAAGTGACTACAACAAAGCAACTACTCCTGGCTTCAGGTGGAAACAGAGCTTAATTCCAAGGCATTATCAGTAGTGGAGCTCCCAATATAGGTTTACAAAGTCACATTTCCCAAAGCTAACTCTATCCCCTTCATTCTTTAACTCCAACTTCTAGTCCAGTGCTTTTAGACCACAGAATATTTCGTAGTGTCATGCAAACTGGAACTGCTTTAGCAGTAAGGATTGAGGGAGCCTTATACAGAATATCCCAGTTTGTTGATCAGACAAAGCATAGGAGACATGCTTTCAAATCCACTGAGAAAAAAAAAAGAAAAGAAAAGAGCAGCATCAAAATGGACATTATGAAACTAGCAAAAATGTGACGGACTACCTTGAATTTCCTTAGGTATAGGAGATACACAGCCAGAGCCAGCAGGTGCCTCCCATGATGCCTAACTACTGACCCTAAAGAGAAGGCATTTGACATAATATCCAGGACATCAAACACTCAGACCCTACCTTTCCCTCTAAAATTACACAACCATAGGCAAGTCTGAGTGTAGCTGGTAGTGATTACCTTTAGACAATACTGGAGAAATCTTTCAGTAGTGTCTGAATAGTGGTCTTTGAGAATCCAAACACTGGCTCTGGGAGCATCCTGATGGGTTTAGCAGCCTAAAGAGATCTTTTAAAAATCAAGCCATAGTCATCTGTGAGGAATTGGATATTAGATATTACAGGTGAAATCTCCTAAGATCCAGCCCAGTCTCCTAACTAGGAATATTAACATATGCTAGCTGAGAATTTTGTCAAGCACAATTAGTGCTCAGGTAGCTACTGTCTCTTTTTTCATCCTGTTTGCTAGTTTATGTAAGGTTTGATTTATAAAGGTGACATATTATTATTTTGTGGGCTACAGGATTTGCAAGTTATTTCAGATGTTAGTAGCAACATAGATTGGGAAAATCACTTCTCTCTGATACAAATATCAGTGGCCTTAATCATGCTTACTGGGGTGCTGTATTCCTAATAAATACATAATACAAGACTTCCTTCCACATAAATTGTAGCAAGCTCCCTTTTCCTTTTCCCTAATTCAGGCTTTTTCACAAATTGCTCTGTCTGCCTGGTCCCCTGGGAAACCTGTGCACAGACATACAATACTGGGGAAAAAAAGAGAAAGAAGAAAAAGAAGAAAAATCCCTTTGTCCTCAACACACACACACAGCTATTTACCTAATGGACGAATGCTGATTATTTCACACTATAGCTATCGGCATGAAGCATTCAAGACTAGGAGAGGAGGGGGAAAATACTGTGGATACTAATGCCTGCAGGTGTGGAAACAGAGGTGGCTATAAATTTCCATTGAATTTGGTACCTAATGGGGTGGTATTTTTTCAATAATTCTTGTGCACTTGTCACAGAAATTTCGCAAAATGGTCTACATATTGTATTGCATGTCATAATAACAGTAACTTATGGTGCATTGCTCCTTGCAATCTAGTGTTCGGTACTAAATTTGGGAACAGCACTTTTTTGTCAACTTGGAAGTGTAATCAGCAGCAACATATCTTCAAGATTCCATTCTCTTCTTCTCCCACTCCCCAAAATGACTAATACTTCTATAAATGGAGAGAAAGGGAAAAATAATAAGCCAGACAAAGATGGATTTGCACAAGGAGGTACAAATAATGTGAAGGAGACTTGGATGACTTGCATAGTTGGATGGTCACATCCAGAGGGTAGTGGCAAGTGGCTCAATGTCCAGGTGGAGATCTGTGGCAAGTGGTGTCCCTCAAGGGTCTGGTGCTCTTTAATATCGTTATCAGTGATATAGAGAGTGAGATTGAGTGCACTCTCAGCAAGTTTGCAGATGACATGAAGTTGAGCAGTGCAGTTGACACAACAGAAGGGTGAGGTGCCATCCATAGGGATGTGGACAAGCTTGAGCAGTGGGCCCACAAAAACCTTGTGATCAACAAGTCCAA
This sequence comes from Aleadryas rufinucha, assembly GCA_013397815.1. Classification (NCBI taxonomy): domain Eukaryota; kingdom Metazoa; phylum Chordata; class Aves; order Passeriformes; genus Aleadryas; species Aleadryas rufinucha. The sequence continues at coordinate 11,620 of VZTH01007384.1, read as the reverse complement.
GTGTGAGGTGCTGCACCTGGTTCAGAGCAACCACCAGTATCAGCACAGGCTGAAGGATGAAGTCACTGAGAGCAGCCCTGGGGAGAAGCATCTGAGGGCTCTGGTGGATGAAAAGCTGGAGATGAGCCAGCAGTGTGCACTCACAGCAAAGAAAGCCAATAGTATCCTGGGCTGCATCAGGAGCGTGGCCTGCAGGCTGAGGGAGGTGATTGTCCCTGTGTATCCTTCCCTCATGAGACACCACCTGGAGTACAGTGTCCAGTTCTGGATCCTCAGCAGAGGAAAGATGTGGACCTTGTGGAGTGTGTTCAGAGGAGGCCATGAACGTGATCAGAGGGATGGAGCACATCTCCTGTGAGGACAGGCTGAGAGAGCTGGGGGTGTTCAGCCTGGAGAAGAGAAGACTCTGAGGATCCCTCATTGTGGCTTTACACACTGAAATACTTGAATACCGAAAGGGGTCTTATAAGAAAGATGGGGACAGACTTTTCAGGATGATAGAAAAAGGGATAAAGGTTTAAACCCAAAAGTGGGTAAATTTAGTCTAGATACAAGGAAGAAATCTTTTATGATTTTTTCATTGAGGGTGGTGAAACACAGACCTGGTTTCACCTGACCAGATGGGGTAGATATACCCCATCCCTGGAAATATTAAGGTTGGATGGGGGGCTGAGCAACCTGATCTAGTTGCAGGGAGTGTTGCACTAGATGATATTTAAAGGTCCCTTTCAACTTGAACCTTTCTATGATTCTATGACTTTAGGGAGGGGAAATGCAGTCTAGAGCTCCTCTTTCAGGGTATGTAGGACACAAATTCATATTGGCTATACGGTTACCTCCTAATAGTCTACAGGGTAAATTGTTTCCAAGACTATTTTCCTTTTTAAGAACAAACATATCTGCACCACAGAAACCATAAAGATCATCTCCTTGGAAAACTTAGAAAGAAGAAGCTCCTCACCAAAGGACTTGAAGGACTTCAGGTGTATCCATCCTCCTTTTTATCTCAGTATTTGTAGGGATCTCAGCAGAAGTACTCTACCTTGTTCTGGAATTCAAGACTAGCATAGCCCACTTAAGGACATACAAACAATAGTGATGATACTCCATGAGTAGCTGAACAGCATCTGCCAGCCAGCCTAGGTGCCCGGCCTCTTCCCTAAGTAAGTGAAAGAATCGTCATGATCTACATGGATAAAGAGAAACAGTTCAATTATGTGTCAACTTTTGATATTTTCATTTTAACTAACAATTTCATTTTCTAAGCAGGAAATAATACCTGCATGAAATAGTGTTTAGGGGGATGGTATTCTTTAAAAAAAAAGTCATGAGGGAGGAAATTCTTCTCCTGACTATTAAATAATGAAAGTAGGCCAAGTCTCTGCTTGGATCCAAAGCTCTTCAAAATAATTCATCATTTTCTTTTCCTTCTTCCCTTACCCTAGTTTCAGATTTTTGGAAGGGTTTTTTTTTTAAGAAAGTTAAATGAAAATCAAGCTTCTAAGTAGCTCTTGGGATCCCTGTGAATTCCACATCAGGGCTTCCCAGTGTGCTGCTCAGCTGCAACAAAAGGATAAAACAATATCAATGTCTCCTGTTCAGATAAACACTTGTAGGCCTTTTGTAACAAAGGGAGCGATTTAGTCTTTTCCTTGAGCAAGAGTAATAAAACATTCTTTTCCATTTCAGGCTGTAATATAAGTAGATTTGTCCCAAATGTTGTAAAAAGTCAGTGGCAATATATTTATAGTCATTCTGCAGAGATTCAGGTAACAGAACAAGGGGCCAAACAAGTGAAGATCAGACTTGCCATTGTCACTGACAATTTGCCTTTATTATGAATCAGGGGTGGGATTCACCTCATCCAGCTTTAGAGATCTTCAGTGCAGATGCCTCCAGCTGTGCCAGTCACCCCAGGTTTCTTTGTAGTCAGCTGGGAGAAAAAGCATGAGTGAATAAGTACAATTCCCATGACCTACTTTAGAAGTCTAAATTCAGACCGCGCAAGGATTTATCTCTCTTCATAGACTAGAAAGAGGTCCTAGATGGAAATGTCAGAATTTATTCAGATGAACTACACTGCAGGTGACCTGAAGAAGTGGGACATGAAAATGTCGTGAGATGTAATGCAACACCTTTGTAAAGCCCTGATCAGGAAGTAAATTTCTACTAAACTTACTGAGACTGATTGAAAGGCAAGTTGTCAAATCAAGGTAGGAGAAAGATATTGTTATAGGAAACTAAAAGGAAGATTTTAAAACAGAGAAAATAAAGGATACCAAAATTATTTCTAATTATAGTGCTGAGAATCCCATTGCCTTGAAAGAATTAAGCATTAAATGAATTTCAGCTAATTGATCCTTTAATTTTCTAATCTTGAGTAACCTCTGTATAGGAAAAAAAAAATCATAAATTCAAAGTGACTCACTTTCAAATTTAAAATGTTTTCTTCTTATTTTTACTAAGACCTCATGCAAGAACAGTTTTCAAATGTTATATGGGAAATTTAAAAAAAAAAGCTAATTTCAATGTTTCTGATAATGTTTTTGGGGTACAGTGATGCTGAGAGTCACCTTTCAAGAATCAGCTGCAGGTTAGGGGCTGAAGGCTTGTACGAGATTAATTTACTGTGGNGTCTTATACTGTAACCTAGGACAGTACAGTATCACTAATTTCAATGGGACACAGGGTTTTGCCATCAGCAGTGTTATCTGCAGGGCTTAGGTCAAAATCTGTAATGAAATTTGGGCTAAAAAGTTACTGAGCCTCCATGGTAGGTGTGGTCGTGCAGTGTTCCCTCTCATTATGTTGGATAAAATCCTATCCTGGGTCAAGCCCAGGAGTTTCTGCCTCGGGCACTGTCCCCGCCTGTGCAGCAGTGGTGGTGCTCGGGCACCCCGAGCCCTCAGCCTTTGACACCTCTTTGGTTTTAAAGCAGAGTGTGGCACTGCCTGGCAGCTGTTGCTGGAGTCTCTCTGTTCACATCTCAGGTGTCTCTCCTACTCCTCAGACCGATTTAGGGGAGAGCAACCTCACTGTGGCTTTCAGCCGACCTCACCGTGCTCTGCCTGATATGAAAAGCCATGAAGCAATTCTCCTTCCAAAAAAATGGGGTCAAATTCTAGTCTCATGATGAAAGAACTCTCTCTTTTCATGTGAGCGGGTCTTGCACTCATTAAATTTATTGCATGGAGCTACAGACATCCAGGGTTTTATAAGGACAATGCTGTGAAAACTGTGGAGTTTCTTACAGTATAGCTGCAAGAAAGGAGTTGAAGACTGAGAATCATTTCAGTAGATATCTGTGAAGAGGATAATCCTGGATGGGAGTTAAATTACTGAGTTTTGCTATCTATATAATTATGAATGATCTGTAATTTTTTCAACTTTAATTATTTATTAGTGGACTGCATAGATTCTTGGTGCCGCAAAAAATGGATTACTGAGTATATATGCTGTTCAGATTCTTGCTTTGTCTAAAAGTATGTGATGCTTTTTGAAATTGTCACTGATCCATAATACCATGTGTATGTTATTTAAATAATAAAATTGCAAATTATAGTATGTATCTAGTTTTATCAAACTGCAAAATCAGCAAGGTAATTATTCTGAGAGCTGATGGAATAGTGGGGTAGGGAGGAACTTGATCTTGCCATTTAGTCACTGAAAAGTCAGAACTGAGCAGAGAGGCTGACAAAGCTTTAATGAATATAGGTTTGACTCTCCCACCATGCCTGGAAGTGGGGAAACATCAGCAGTTTGCTAGAGCCACTTTTCACAGAAAGGGCTGCTTATTTCTCATATATCCCCACATGAAACAATGTCAGAAAAGACCTACAATGCATTGTTCCGGCAGCTGACACCACCTCTCAAAGGGCAGTGTGTGTTTTGCTGTCCCCATTAGTTCATTGCCCCATGTGACAGATTACTTGTCTGGTGTGCAAGCCAACTCTGCCTCAATACCTGGCACAAAATACAAAACAAGCCAGACACTCCAAGTGATTTTCACACCTATTTTGAAGTATAAAAAAAAAAAAAAAATAAAAAAAAAAAAAAAAACAAAACAACAAAATAAACTATAGATCAAAGTTTGACCCTTTCAGGAGTCAGTGGGAAAGAAAAGTTTGAAAAGCTTTTTCTTAGGCTTCTTCTAACAGTTCTGTCTTAACATGACACCTCCAGAGGAAGCTGAGTTGGAGCTGTGGCAGCCCAGGTATGTGAAACAACTGAGTGCCCTGTGTGTGAACTGCTGCTGAGTTCAGAACCTGGGTGCTTATGAGCATACAGGAAACCAGCTCTTGCCTGAAATGTTCAGACAAACACAGAGTCTAAGGAAAAGAGGCCAAAAATCTTGCAGAAACCTTTCACTCAGATTTATGATTATTTTCTGCTTCTGACTAACCCCCATAACTTTTACAGCAATTTTTATGCCAGTCTCTGATGATGGGTTACATTTTTTACTTGATTGTCAGGGATAATATCAATACATGAACCACTCAATCTCATGTAATAAAAAGTTTCATGAAACTAGAAGACAGCTTTTATTGGTACGTGCTTCTCCCAGTTTACACTTCCCAAATCTCTGGAACAAATCTACTGTATTTGCTCCTTGGGTCATATTGTATTCACATAACAGTAGTCCCTTACCTTTTTAACTCTGGGCAGTAACCAGTGCATTATCACAGCTGAAGAAAGAGAACTACCAAACAGCTGTAACTATTTTAAAGAATAAAATCTCAGAGGAGTCTTATTATAAAAGCAAATTTGATATGGACATGCAAGCCGGCACAAACTCTCTCCTAGCATAAATCACACCAGTGCCATTATGAATCTGGACCAGGTTTTAGACCCGCAGAGGATCCGACCTCTTGCTCTTGCAGCGGGCAGCTCAGAAAAGCTGTTCCAGTAATTGCATCCTCAACCATGCATGTGTTGGGCTGGAGCACGTCCCTCTGATCAGCTCGTGGGAGTTGAGACACACAATTCATATAAAGGTGGAAAGACAGCATAAGTTATGTGCCCTGTGAAGGAGCTGCCAAGGTCACTGAACCAGTGGTTTTTGTGTCATTACAGAAAATGAAATTTTGTGGGAGAGACAAATTTCCACAAGGTACAAAACAGACAGAGCTCGTGTTTTGCAAACGATTCTGGGGAAAAAAAAAGTACAGAAATATTGTTCTCATTATGAGTATTAGCACATGAGATAATTGTGTTTGAGGTTGGTAATTACCATATTTGCATGTTTAGGTTGTATCTTAATAACATGTATTCCATGTTATTAAGTGACTGCTGCATTATTTCATAAGAATGGCATGCTGTCATCATGGGAGCTGAAATATCTCCTGTGTGTCAAAGCACACAGCTGTAAAAAAACATTGTATAGCCCCTTATTTTCATTCTACATCAAACTAGCAAAAAGCAAATTCATTACAGGAAAAGATCAGCAAAGCTAATGGAGCTATGGCTGGGGGAGATGGATTTGGAAGTATAGGGTTGTATAATTTAGAGTACCTGGGCTAAACATCTCTCCAATACTCCCACACACTATGAGATACAGGATTAATAATTATTGTGTTTTGTTCTGTGCACTTACAGACCCTTAGTCTGAGCAGTGCAAAATGCTGTATGGATATTAATTAATCAAACTTTAAAAGCCACATTTAGGGCACTTAATTTACTGCTACTTACGCCAGACTTCAATTTATCTGTAAACATCATAAAAGTCTTGAAAAGTAGGCAACCCTATACAAACCTGAAAATGCACCCTGATCATTTCCTCAAGCCATGTATAAATTGCCAACTGAGATATTCCTGGAATTTTCTGGGCAGCCAACATCAAATATGTAAAACCTATCCTCCTTAAATAAAGATCCAAGAAGAAATTAAGGAAACAACTGAAGACTAATGGAAAACCTTGCACCAAATGGGATAATCCCTTCATAGAGAAACTGCTCATCTCTCTCCTCATATCTTTTCTATCATCTTCATTCCATTCAACTGTGGAAGGTCAATGCCAAAGATGAGTAATTAACTATTGAAGATATGGAAAATGAAAAAAAGTTCATTGTTTGGAAGAGGATTTTTGATACTGGCCCTCAGTTCTTGGGTATTATCATTAGTCAAAAATAAGCAAAATAAGCAGAATAATTTGCTTGTAATTTGATATGAATACACAAGTGAGAAATCTGATATCAAAGTTATATGAGTTCATTTTCTGAAGTCCTTCAATTTCCAGTCTTACCCTCTAATCAAGTCAATTACTGAATATTGCAATTAAGCAAATCACCAAATGGTTATCTTCAAAAAATGGCCTGGTTTCAATGCTATTCCTTTTTTTTTCAGCTACATTCACAGAGGTTTATAAATAAGAGCTTAATGCAGAGGTAATGAAAATAATAAACCATTTTGGTAGACAAAAATTGTTATTTTATTTGTCTTGGAAGCTGTGATATATCCAGATGATTTATTTCACTGAAAGTTAAGCTTCTATGCATATCTGCTGTGATTCTTTGATGAAGTGACCTTGTACTCTTTTTTCTCTTTTCGCAGAGAAAAGATAGGTGAAACACATGGAGGAAAATGAAGAGGACTCTTATTAAAGTAGAACACAAGAAAAAATTCTAAGGAAAATGAAGAGACCATGGAATGAAAGGGAGAGCTGAAAGTGAAAAGTATAGACAAATATAGTGGAAAAATAAAGGTTCAAGTTTAGTTTAGAATGGCAAAAATAGTACCAAGTGATTAGGAGGTGGACATAATACTTTCCTGTTGCTACAGCCTAATCAGGTGTTGATTTCAGATATTCCGTACAAAATTTAGAAAGGGAAAATGGGAAAAATAACACTGGAAGATGCCTCTGGAAGAAGAACAAATCACTTCTCTTGCATCACTTTTTATATATAAGATACTGTGATTTAAATAGAAGGAAAGCCTTACAGGAGAGGACATGTAACAATGCAGTGGGGAGAAGCAGTTACCAATTTATTGATGTTCTCTTTCATTTGTCACACAGAACTTAAGAGTCTGGACAGATCACTAATTTAACTATGACTTGAGAAACTTTTAATTATGACTTGTAGTAGTTCCTGCTCATCCATGGGCCTGCAGAGCCCATCACCATAGATTTAGGCTATTGTAGTAAAGATGTAGTTGTACATTTCTGGTGAGCTGGACTAACCTGCTCTAAAGGTGTCTTTTGTCTACAGATCTTAAGCATTTTCCCTCATTTGAAAGTAGATTGCTTTACTACATATGATGAAAATATAAAGCAAAATAAAAGTGGTGATGTATGTAGCCATCTCTGGTGTCACAATTGCTCCTCTGCATTTTTTTTTCCAGCTTTTGAGCAAATTTATGATTGTTTTTTTGAATTACTATGTGTACATGTGGTGCTTAGGCATATGGTTTAGTGGTGGACCTGGAAGCGTAAGGTTAATGCTTGGACTTGATGACCTTAGGGGTCTTTTCCAAACTTAATGATTCTGTGATTCTTTGATTTTCCTCCAATAAACTCAATTATTGAATTATATCATTGCAACGTAGACACAGAATTTGAGTACTCAATGTTACTTAAAAACCATTTTCCAAGTTGAAGCCTCTGTGTCAAGAGAGCTCTTATTTAATATTGTTTATGCCTTGTTCATGAAAGACTTGTCTGCAAGGTTCTAAATGTCAGTAACTGCAGTTAAGCCATGATTGCATAAGAGGATGCTTGCTTTGAGAAATCAAATAATAATTGTAAAACTTTAGAATTACTCTTGGAAAGATAAAGTTAGGGTTTACTCCTTACTTAGTTCACATATTCAATCCCAAAATGTTACAGCAGAATCATCTGGGGCAAAAGTCAAGTGTGTTTGTTGGGCCCTAGGGTTTCTCAGGACCCATCTTCTTTCCTGAAACACATTTGTCATCATATCCTTTTCAGTCTGTTAGCAGCTATATTGTTCCTTCCCTAAACTTCTGTTCAGCAGCTCAGTTTGCAGGACTAAGAGGAAAGGTTGAAGCTTTCAGTGTAATTAAAGTTGTGAGAACACATTTTAACTACTGATTCAAAAGAAAAAGTAGTTTATTTCATCTCAGTGTTGCTTGGTAGTCTGGAAGCAGAGAGCCCCCTCCCTGGCTGTTGGGTTTAGCCACGTGTCACCTGTCGTGCCTAAGAGCTCTTCTCTGACAGGCCGATTTGCCTGCAGGTTGCCAGATTTTCACTTCAGCAGCTGCTCTTCATCCATTTGCTCCTGCCCTGGAGGCACGATGACATCTGTCACAGCCATCAAGGCAGTTCAAGGCCAATGTTTACAAGGACCATGATTTGGGGTGTCAGGAGCAGCCTGGTGACAGTGATTCCCCAGGCATTTTGCAACATCCCCGAGAGATTATCTGTCTTCTAAAATAGAGGAAAGATGTTTGTTAGACTCTACATTTGGACATAAAATAGAGATGACACCAGTTTCTTGCATGACTCCTTGTGGTACATAGGATAGAAAAATTCACCCATCTGTCCTCCCTGTGTTTCAAAGGTGTGACAGAAATACCTTGGCCTGACAGATTTCGAGCCTAACTAGCCCAACAAAGAGTGCATGTAGAAATGTTTGTCACTTGTTCATGGCTCTGATCAGGTCATCCAGCAGCTTCAATGTCCACACAATGTTTGTCTTGTCTTTTGACCATGAATGAATTTGAACTGTTTGCCAAAGGCATTTATTTTGTAGCTGCTGCTGGAGTTTCCGCACCAGAATTTTATTTTTCATGGCTTTACCAAAATATTGTACTAAATATTTTCAGGAAAGAATATTCTCTTGAGAATACTTTTGGTGATTTTCTCTACTGGTATGTCAGTCAGCTGCTTGTCTCTAGAGGAGACACAAAGACTTCGGTTAGTAATGGCTCACTTTTCTTTTCTGCTTTGTGTGACATAAAGAGATCTGCTTGCATGCACTGCTCTATCCATCAGGTTTGACCTCCAAGGGTTTGTGAGATGACAGACTTCTGTGCAGTGAAGGTTTCTGTACATTTTCCAAATAAGGTCCAGACACTCTTGTAGTGAAGCTGGTATGACATCTAAGAGATTCTTTAGAGCATTTCCAAAGTTTTAACACTGATGTGTCTCATAGCATTGATAATGAAAAATGAATTTACATTTAATCACTCAGAACTTACATTGAGTCAGGTATTTTTTGAACAAATGTGTTTCTAACTGAACCCTTACTGACTTTTCAGCCTTTTGGTTTTCAAATCTGTTTTCTGTATATTTATCTCTTATTAAAGGAATAGAAGGTACAAAATGCTCATTTAGTGAAATGACTTAGCCAAACAAATATTTTCTGAAATTCCTGGCATTCCTTAATCTCTAAATGGACAATTGCTCCTACAAGTACATGGGATACTTTTGGAAAGACATTTCCAGAGATTGCAGGGGTGCAACATGCATGTGTTTAATTCTGGTAGGCAGTATTTGCCTGGATCAATAACCTTCCAACACTTTAATTGTACTCTCCAGGCTCTGTTGGTGAAACTTAAAATAGTTTAAAAATGGTAACGTACTGTAACTAATCTGCAGCAGTACAAGTCAACATGATTCATACTCCCATTAAATCTTCTCAGCCTGGTAAATTTTCCTATCTTTAAATTTCTGTGGGAAGAAAGCATGTCTATGACACTATGGATGGGGTTATTCTGGGCCACCTTCAGTGGAACACATCAAGATTTTTCATAATTGCTAATTATACCAGAAGACTAATTTTGATGCTTTAACTCAACATGCTTTCTTGAATCCTGCCTGCTAGGACACCCTGAGAGTGAATATGATGAAAAAGCAGGTCTGAAGCAGCCAAAATCATTGACTACCCTTGGAAATCCTTGCTAAAATCTTTCAGAGGGATTAGGGTGTAGTTGATGCTCCATCGATGTAGGGTGATGCCATGAGCTGCAAACTTCCTGTCAGGGGATGTGCACAGAAACCCCAGATGGTGGGTGAGCAAAAGACAGACAGACTGAGGACACACTGCCAGATGTGTGCTCAGCACCACCAGGCAGGACTGCACTAACACCATGCATATGTGTGCCTCATATTCACACAGACTGTTCTCCGCGTGCTTTCTTGTTTTCACATCATTTTGTGCTATCTAATTAACATGTCAACTCATTTTTTCTTTCCTCTGCTGTAGGAATCTTGGTTTTATTCCTTTTATTTCACCCTGTTTTCCTGTTTTTTAATACCTTTTTTCATAATTTATCATTCATTTACATTTCAATTAACACTAGCTGTTTGTAAAAGCTACCCTGATGGGAAGTATGAAATAAATTATTGAAGTTAGTATAATCTGCACTTCCCATTACCACCTCATTTACCTTAATGGCACTAAAAAGACTGTCACTCTCAATGCAGCTCATGCTTCTAATGGAAATTCCCTTGGGAGCCAATCTCATGTGAATTACATATTTACATATGGCATAGGTTCTGCTAGGTGATTACAGGCTGAGATTTAGAGTAGTATCCTTTAAGGATGGCAGCTGCAAAGAAAGCTGCCTTTCCAGAGTCAAAACATGACACTGTTTGATTCAAACAGCTAATATGTCTAAGAGGAGTCAGCAAAAGTATTGACAATTTACTTGGCACTTTCAGACTTGTCAATTATAAAAAAAATTAAAAAAAAAATAAAGCGTATATTTTTCCCAAGTTGAAATGAGGAAAAAATATCACAAAACTAAAGTCCTTTTGAACAATGGTTCAAAATTTAATTTGGATAAATTAAAACTTGATTGGCAGGGGGGGAATTTTGTTTGGTTTTTGTGGTTTTTTGTTTATTTGTTTGTTTTGTTTGTTTGTTTTATTTTTACAGCTCCTTGTTGTTTTAATATGAAATTTTTCAAAAATTTTTAAATGCTATGTTTCAAAACATTTTTTAGTCTAAATTAACACCTTCCAGCTAAAGGTGTGACCCTTGAAACCAGTGTTTTGTCATAAAGATTTCAGTCTGGAGTCTGTCAAGCAGAAATCTTTATTGTTCTTTTCAGTGTGACAACACCCAAGCACTAATTAGGATTCAGAAGTAGATGCAATTGAGCTATGTAACAAGAAACTGTCCCACTTCCGATGTTTTTGTGCAATATAAACAGGATGGTCAAAGCAATATTATGGGAGGGAGGTAAAAGAGACCTATATAGCTACTTGTTAAATATGCAAATTTGTGAAGATAATCTGATTAGTAAGACACCTAATTTTTCTTTCCCTGAGTTTCAGGGTATCTTAGCTAACATAACTCCAAATAGCTATGTACAGAAGTGAGCAAACTGAGTCTTGGGGAACAGATTTTGCTTATTTGCTGCTCTAGTATCAGGAAAAATGTGGTCTGACTCTTTTAATGCTTGCCCAGAGCCCATCTGTGGGGTTATATCCATACATTCAAATAGCAGCCTCCAAATTTCATGATCTAGAGGTTGGTACCACATGAAAGCTGGCCCTGGGCCAGCCCTCATTACCATGAGGCATCTTGTGACTTTGAGACATTCTTATTTCTATTTGTGTTTGTGTCTTCCCCCCTTCCACAAGAAACTGTGTTGAAGCCCAGTACAGTGGTGTTTTTATAACAAAGAGCTGATGTTGAACACTCCAGGGTACAAT
>VZTH01007383.1:92352-102456 GCA_013397815.1 Aleadryas rufinucha | reverse complement strand
ATAGCTACGCATCGGCAGCATTAACAGATGAGTAGGAACTTCAGGGAAATAGATAAGTCTAGAATCATGTTCATATAAATCCATAACATACAAACAGTAGTGGGATTGTACCTGAGATATTTGAGGCTGTATTTTAAGGCATGCACGACCAAGGACCTGTGGGAAATGTGCAGATTTCTGGAGAAACCCTAGGGTATTTCAGACCATTTAAAATGTCTTTGCATAGCCTGGTCAGTCGGACCTCTTGTGTCGGGTCAGACAATTTGCTTTCATTGTCATGTGGGTTCTATGAGCAGATCTGTCATACATGAGAGCTTAGACACTTGGGTCATAAATGATAATTTTCATTTTGATGTCTTAATTTATAACTTAAACCCACTAAAGCATAGGCACCATACCTAGCCCTGAGAACAAGGAGTGAAGGAACAGCAAATTTTCTGGTTGGCAAGAAGGACTGGTGGACAGGCAGCAAGACTCCTAGAGCTGTTTGTTTCTTTTTATCAAGATCAGACACAAAACCAAGATGAAAACTCATCAAAAGGGTAGATTTTGCCACAGGAATAATAGGGAGGTGTCGTCAATATAAGCAGAATCACAGAATCCTCTGGAAGGTAATGAAATGTTTTCTGACATAGTCTGAAGTTCTAACTGAGGTCTGCTGGGGCAAAAGGGCTTTGAGAAATTACTATTTACTCACTAATTCAGGAAGGTCCTTTTTATTTAGAGCCATTTGGGTTTATTAAGAAACTACATTGAATATTTATATATAGTATCTGCAGTCTGTTCACTATTCGTTTGGAAACAAATAGAGCACATCCACAGTTGGTAAGTTAAAACCCTGTATTATGTCATCATGATGGAGGCAAGAGCCTTTTACACAGCATTTAGAGACACCCCCACAAAGATCTGAATCATACCGTGTGTGGAGTCGTGGGCAGCTCTCCCTGTTGCCTCTCCCTACTGACTCAGAGGGGCTGCTCTACCCCAGAATAGGGAAGATTTTCTGTGGGGAATCTAGCAAGGAATCAAGCTAAATCAGGTAGAGGCAGTTGACATGCAAAAATCAAGAAAAATATTTAGTTTTTTTACGTTTTGCAATATTAATAATGAAAGACTGACTTTCATTAATTAGCAACATTAATCCATCTTTGCAACATCAATACAGAAAAATCTATACCAAAGAGTGAAACCTCACATTTACACTGCTGTATTGTAGTGGTTCATGGCGATTTGGAAAGCAAAGGGTAATTCCATAGGCCACATGAGAGTTAGTTTTGAGTATGGTCTATACATCCCTCAAAACTAAGGATCTGTTTGACATGGTTTTCAACTTCTTCCATATTCCTAAAACAGCACTTTTCTCGCAAAAAGCACTTCAGATAATGAAGGCTTTTTCAGCTTTATTTTTACACCAACATCTTTAATACAAACACCTAGCAGTCCAGGAACTACATTTAATAAGTGAATGACTTAAAGCAGTTAAAGATATTAATTAAATTAATTTACGATAATAATTATGTTTAATGTAACTAAAGCATGTCAGTGGGTTTTCTTTTTCTTACTATAGAATCTCAGACCTCTAAATCATTTTCCAGCAAAATGATGGACTTGACTCAGCTAAGTGAGAACTGACTTATTTTCTTGGACCATTTAGAAGTCTTTAGTATCTAGTGATGCAGAGACCTCCAGTTGAAAACTCACATCCAAAAGACAAACAATTCCCAAGGTTAAGAAACACAACACAGGCTAAAAGCTTAATAACTTCAGCTTGGTTGTCAGTGGTGGGTAGAACTGATCTGTGGAGGACTTGACACATAATTTAATACAATGTCAGCTCTTTAAAGAAGAAAAAAGAATGGTTCCCAAAATAACCAAGGGAAATATCTCCACTCTTATGAAGAAGGGAACTGTCTTAAAGTTGAGCATGAGCTTTATATCACTCATCTTCTCCCTTTCAACTACCTGTTAGTCTAGATTAAATCCTGACAACCACTCATTCCTGACTTTTCAGTATTTATAGCTCAAAGTTAATTTGAAACTTTTTGCCATGCACTCAATGGTAGGGTCTTTTCCACAAAGGTCTAGATTCATGACTTGTATTCAAAATGCCACAAGATTAATGTCACATATCCTGTCTTTGGTTGTGGCTGACTCTGATAAAAGTTTCTCTGTCCCTGGCCTGTGCCCATAGGCTGGTCATTGCTCTTCACATCCAATGGCATAACTGCCCATGTAATTACTTCTTGGCAGAATTAATTCAATACAACTAAGACTAAAAGAGATCTACTACCTAAGAGAATGTAGATCATGCCTAATAAATTAGATTAGACCACAGTTCCACAAGCACTTCTGCTGGCAAATAAAGGTCCAGAGTCAGCTTCAGTAGTTAAATGAAGAATGATTCTAGTGAAGCTCTACAAAGCTCTGCACTCACACAAGTAACTGATGTGGTATGAAATCACACAGAACAATCTGGTTTTCGTCTCCTTCTTCAGGGGTAAGAACTTGAAAAAGGATAATTGGAGTTTGGAGTCATAGTAAGAAGAATAAAACCCTTCCAGGCGCCTTCCAGGCAGACTGGAGTGCTTGGGGTTTGTGGCAACTTGTTCTCCAACCAGGCACTTCTGCTTGATGATAGGAAGTGCAAAAGCAGGTAAATATAATTATATGCTGTTAGAACATCTTCACAGTTTCCAAATGTCTTGGACTCAGACTTGGGTAAAGGTACAAGTTAAATTTCCATTTTACTTAAAAAATTTGAGGAAAAGAAAGAAGTAAAGTTTTTAATGCAAGAAAAACTCAGCTTAGAGTACAGTCCAAGCCATGGGGGTTGAACTAGGTGATCATTAAAGGTGTCCCTCCTCCTTTTTTTTGGGTTTTCAGTCAAAAAACTTTTGGTATTGCAGTAAAATACAGCAAATTTCAATACACCACTGAAACTCATGGAAATTCTCTCTAATGCTTCAGTTTCTGGACTTTACTAATGACAAATTTATTCCATAATGCCTCCGATGCAAGAAAATCCTTGTTCAGTAGAGCTCTGTTTGTGTACTTCTAGTCTGCTTTGCTTAGATGCTAAATATTAAATATCAGCCAGACTTTCAAATTATCTTCCAGGATAAGAAGTCTCATTTTACCCTAATCATCTAGAAGTGCTCTCAGTAAGGAGCAACAGATCACTATCATTGAAGCAAATTAGGTCAACTCAGTTTCTCACTTGCAGTTATTCACCAGTGAGAAAGGTGTGGGCTGATATCTTCCATCTGCATTGAATATTTCTCTTTTTCACTGTCCACCTTTTTATGGGAGAGATTGAGCTATAAATCATGATTGTTATGATTTGGTTCAGACCAGAGTGTACATAAAGCTTCCAGAACATTGTAAAACAAGTCTTGGCTCACAAATGAGCACACTGGATACGAAGGAGGTTTATGGACAAAAGGATGTAATCAAGTGATGTACTTTCAGACTGAACTGTTAGTGGTGTAACTGGAAAAAAAAAAGAGTCACAGCTCTTGTTTGCCTCTCTGGCACCAAGTAAACGACAGAGCTCAGGTCTTGAACCAGGTTCTAAGAATAAATGTACAGTTGATCAGAAGGCCCTTCTTGCTGAGACATCAGGTTGCAAAGCTACAAGATGTCACGGCTCTGAACTTCCCAGCCTGTGGGAATGGACACATACAGGTAACCAATAGCAGCAATCAAACCACAGCTGAAATGTAAAGATTTATTTCATTACCTCACTAACAACACACAGGCACACAGGCTCAGTTTGGCTCAGTTCATCCTACCCAACAGCAAGGGCAGGGGCTCACCTGCCTCACTATAACCAAAGGCTTCCACATGTGTCTGAGAGTGTGTTATCTCTCCCAAGGAATTCTACTTCTCAAAACAGGCAGATGAATCGCCCCAAACGGGCCAGGAGACACTTCACAGACAGAGTCAGAGAAGTGGGTATTTGCTTTATTTGGCGTGCCGGGTGTGGGGGATCGCTCCTCCTAAAACACACACACCTGTGCTCCCTACAACACAGTAGTAAGGGTTAAAACATGAATATTCATCACATTCCCTGGGACAGGTGTGGTTATACAAATTATTTCTCGGAAGTCACTAGTGTCATTAGCATACGTGCCACACATGCGTTGTGTGTCCTGGTGGTCGCACTGAAGAAGGCTTCTCCTCTTCATCAGGGGTCTTTGTGATGAAGACAAGTAGTCTTCCTCACAATGCACTTTTCACCTTTTCTCCCTGGGGCATGCGTAGTCCTTTGAGGAATGATTCAGCAGTTTCTGAGATGATCCTTGTCCCCTCTATCTTGACAAGATGAGGGCAAATCCAGCTTCTTAGGTTTTGGAATTAACGTTTGCTGTCGGAATTAATATTTGCTGTCTCCTAATAGCTAACTATGCTTACATGAGGTAGCTATTGACTGCTCCTTCCTCATAGATGATGAACAACATTAGGCAAAATAAATGGAATTTCCCCATACTAACATTTTTAACATTTCCAGCTGCAAGGTCGCTTTGAGGAAAACTACTCCCTCCTATTCGCCATCTCCCAGTTATAACAGTTTTCTCCCAACACAGACTCTCAAGGATTACAGACCTGAGCTGGACACACTCGCTAAATCGAGGAAGAGCAGAGAAGCTGAAGCCAGGTGCGGAACAATGACGGCTCTTCTCCATTTCCTGTTCTGATACAGAGGTGATAAGTGTCTGTGAGTCATTACAGCAAAACAAAGCACAAAAATAAACCACATTTTTAGCCCACCATTTACATCCTTCTGTTGGTATCATCCTGACAAGCTTTGAAACCTGTCTTGTTTTTGTGATTGCTTAGCCTTTACCAGGTTTTGTTCTTCAGTTGTCATGGTGCCCAAGGCGTCTAGTCACATCCAGAGAGCATGTAGTAGTAAAAACACACAGCAAAAGGAGTCTTACGCTACAGAGCTCCCTGTTAAAATAATTTCTGAAAAAGGGAACCGAGAATAGTCACTTACAATGCTTACATTTTTTCTTCCACAGACTTCTGTCTTATTAAAACAGGATAGTAAATTTATTGATTTTAGTAAGCTATCAGAAATATGCATAAATTAACTTGAAAGACCAGGACAATTGGGTAGAAATACCTTCCACAAGGCAACAAAACCAGTGCTGGAAGAGAAGGTAACAGTAACTGCAGCAATCTGACTGGAACCAAGAGTCAAGCAAAGGGCAGGAAACACAGACAGGCATCTGTGGCTGTCTATAGCTGGAAACATCAGAACCACTCACATCATCTTGAGAAACATCTCACTATTTAATAAACTGTCAGTTTAATTTTAGAAAACAAAGTGTCTCTCCTGTTATGGCTCAGTATGCAACAGAAGTTTTACCACAATGTACATTGCATTATAAGTTGCTCATTGGTTTCATATTATATCTCCAGTACTTGCTTACACCTTTGATTTCACAGCAGTTCCCTTATCTTACCTTTTATGTCTGATCACATTCTTAGACTGCCAGCAATGAATGCTGTCACTAGTTACTATAAAAATGGTTGTGATCATCCAAGGAATGTTCTTTTCACTCCTAACTATCAAAAAGTGAGAGGCAAGATTGAAATTTGGAGAAAAATCATTTTAATGAAATTTTCAACAGCTCTGAGCAGGTTGAGTTAGCATAAGTACAGCTTCCTCTCATTACTTCACAGGCACCTACGCTGTTAAACCCATTGTTTTCTTACCCAGTTTCCTGGGTCCTCCTTCTTGCCGTTTTTGAAGATTGGAATGATACTAGCTTTCCTTCAGTCCTCAGACTACTCTCCTGTTCTCCATGACCTCTCAGAGATGATGGAGAGTGGCACATCAATAACATCTGCTAGCTCCCTCAGCACTCATAGGTGCATCCCATGGGGGCCCGTGGATTTGTGAGTGTCAGGTTTGCCTAAATGATCTCAAAGCCAATCCTACTCCACCAAGAGAAAGTCTTCTTTTCTTCAGAATTTCTTGTCTCCAGGGTCTGGAATTGCAGAGGGCTGGCCTTAGCAGTAAAAACTGAAGCAAAGGCATTCAATAACTCTGCCTTCTCTGCAGCCATTGTCACCAGAGCACCCACTTCGCCCAGCAGGAGGCCCACATTTTCCCTAGTTTCCTTTTGCTATTAATGTACTTGAAGAAGCCCTTCTTGTTATCTTCAACATCCCTTGCCAGATTTGGTTCCAAATGGAACTTATACCACATAACTTCTCATATACCATATGTGGTCTTAAAATAAGTTGGGAATTTCTCCCAGTGGTGAGAAGTACTCCCATGCAGACCCTGTAACACTCACTAGTTTCTAACCATTTGTTGTTTTTGTTGCCATCATTCAGTCAGCAACAGAACTGGTAAAATAGTCTTCAGATAATTTTGATTTTTGAAAGGTTGAGATGTTTTAGTCTAATGTGGATTTGGATTAAGGCAGTGGAAAACTCCTTAGTCCAGTTGAAGCAAGGTGAAGAAGTATTTTTGAAAATTCTAGCTTGAACTTTAAAAACTTGATTGTAAATGCACAGCACACTGACTATCCTGGAGTACTTAAAGGGGGCTTGTAAAAATGAGGGACAGTGACTTTTTACATAGGCAGACAGTGATAGGACAAGGGGGAACAATTTTAAACTAAAAGAGGAGAGATTTAGTTTGGATGTTAGGAAGAAATTCTTTACTCAAGAGGGTTGTGAAGCACTGAAACAGGTTGCTCAGAAAAGCTGTGGATGCTCCATCTTTGGAAGTGTTCAAGGCTATGTTGGATGCAGCCCTGAGCAACCTGGTCTAGCGGAGGGTGTCTCTGCCCATGACAGGAGGGTTGGAACTGGATTATGTTTAAGGTTTCTTTCAACCCAAGCCTTTTGTACAGGTTTGAAAGCAAACCAGTGAGAGACTCCAAATCAGAAATACAATTTAACAGGGAAAAGGTAAAATAAATGCAATAGTACAAAAAGCGAGCCACTGACAAACCCAGAATACAACCTGGCACCCTGTCAGTCAGGGTGCTGGTAGCAGTTCAGATGAAGTGGTCCTGTTAAAGCAGTGATCCTGTAGAAAAAGAGTCTGGTCTTCGTCTGAAAGTCCAGTGGTAGCTCTTGTCCTCTGGAAATCCAGTGGGAAAAGGCTGTCTGTGGTGTTTGGAATCCCAGAGTATATTCAGGATGGAATGCTTGGTTTCTCCCTCTGTGTGGAGCTTGTCACAATGGGATGATAAGGCATTGATGGGCCCATTAACAAAAGATTGTCCAGAGGCGGTTATCTATGAGCCATGGGCAGGGTCCTTGATTGCCCATTAAACAAAGATAGCTCCCAGAGGGAGGAGGCAAGGAAAACACTGCCCCACCTGGATTCAATATTTATGAAGATGGTAAAAGAATAAATGCTTTTGGGCACGTCTTACACTGGAACCTAGGACACCTTTTTATAATTCTGTGATTCTATGAAGTGTTCAAATCATGTGGCAAGCTAATAAAAAGCTTAATAACCTTCATTCCTTTACGTACGTATATTAATTATGTTTTCTGGTTGAATAAAGTCAGTTTCATCTATGATAGCTCTTCACCCATTAGCTATGGAGCAAAAGTTGTTCTGCTGTACCTTGCACATTTACTCTTCAGTAATGACACTGTGCTGAAAAGGCAAAATTAGAAAGCACTATATTCACTTTTTAAAACTAAGGCATTTGAAAGTAAGCAGTTTATGGAAGTCAGATAAAATAAGAGACAGAAAGTCAGGAGTCTTGATTCCTCTGTATAGGAATATGGTGCTTTCAGATTAGCCAATGCCTGACTGCAAGTTTTGTACACTTAGAGAACTGCACAGCCTTTCCTTTTTAATTAACTCACAACTTGTGTTGCTCAGAGGCTGTTGACTGTGAAGGGAGCATGGAACCCTGTTGTGCTCACAGTGACACACACAGTACAGCCTGACCTGCAAAACGCACATCTAAAGGCTGACAGCAGGTAGAAGAAAAATGGTATTATAATTCCCCTTTTAGAAACGGGAACCAGGCGTAAGACACTGAATTATCGCTGGTTTGAAACATTCCTGGGGTGTGTGCTGTGGAGGCCAGTGGGCCTGTCAACAAAGGTACCACAACAGCCCCCTGGAAGGATGAGCCTTAGGGCTCTCTTAGGTTAGGGTGCCTCTCCCAGGACGCTTTGTGTTGATTATGCCAATTATGTTAATGTACTCCAGTTCT
This sequence comes from Aleadryas rufinucha, assembly GCA_013397815.1. Taxonomy (NCBI): domain Eukaryota; kingdom Metazoa; phylum Chordata; class Aves; order Passeriformes; genus Aleadryas; species Aleadryas rufinucha. The sequence goes on along the minus strand of VZTH01007383.1, from coordinate 94,249 downwards.
GTTCTCCTGATTGGCTCACTGGCCTCCCTATCCCTTTTTACCCTATATGGCTCCCCTCTAGAAAGTTCTCCCTTCCTCGTTCCCTCATTGGCCCATGCCCCGTGGCTCCTCCCCCTGTGCTTCTCCATTGGTCCCCGGGCCCTAGCCCCACCTATGCTCCGCCCCTGTACCCTCCAACCATTGGCCCCTGGTGCTTTCTCCACCCCTATCCGACCCATATAAAATCTTGGACCCTCCATTGTTCCCCACTCTTCGTCCCTGGACCCCTTCACCTGTGAGTCCTCAATAAACCTCACCTGTGGAACCCTACAGGAAGAACCCTTCCCTGTTCCTTGTCATCAGCCTTTCCAGTGAATTACAACTACCCGCGTGTGTGCATGAGTGTGTGCACGCGATGTGGCCTGCCAAGCGGCTCCCTTAGTGGAGGCGTTTCTGGAAGGTTGCAGCACCCTACCCCCTCCCCCGCCGCAACAGTGTGCGTGTGTGGGAAGGGGCAGGTTGGGATGCCCTGCCCTGCACACCCCACTCTCCCAGGCCTGGATCCCAGACCCACAGTGGCCACCAATCCCTGGCACACCAAAGGCAGTGCTCCACACCCCAAATCTGGAGTCCCCAGTTCAGCTCCTGAGTGGCCAGATAACAGGGAAGTTCCACGTGCAGAAAGGGCCCAGGAAATCCAGTTTTGAGGGCCTTACACCAGACGTTAGCAAAAAGCAAGCTTTTTGTTCAAAGTGGTGCAAAGTTGTTGCAAAACTAGAAAGTGAGCACGGATTTCCAAAGCTGTAGGCTGCCATGTGATGTCTGATTGCATCCCCTCTTAGGGAAATCTAACCTTTGGAAAGAAAATCCTAGTCTTGTCAATAAGTAATATGAAACAGTTGTGATACTTGATGTGATGGTACAAATTCTACCACTGAAACAGCAGATATCACGTGCCAAAGCTTGGCATTGTAAGGTCCAAAAAAACCCTCACTTGATGAGACTTTGAAAAGGGCTTACAGTTTTTCACGTACTCTGATTTAGGCACATGAGAGAAATACTGATAAGATATTCTCAAGAGATAAAAACAACAAGGAAAACTTAACTGGCAACTTCAGAAAATCGGAGAACTTTGGCAAAAGATTTAGAGCAGCATTCAGTCAACATAAAACACTTCTCAAAGCATTAACAGCCCATTCAGCTTAGCAAACTCTAAGCCCATTTGATTGTAAGTTACTCGAAAATTTCAAGAAGAGAGAATTAGAAGAAGAAGAAAGAGAAAGACAGAAAAAATACAGAAAAGGACACACATAGCTATCATCTCCTGGTTTCCAGTGGTGTTCAGCTGACAGAAATCCCAAGAGGAGGTGGGGTCAAGACATGTGCTAGGTGCATGTTCGGCCTTAAATACCCCTTTGCTTTCCTGGGCATTTGCCCCAGGTGGGAATTCCAGTCATATGGCCACTCAGGAGCTGGGGTAGGGGCTCCAGAGGTGGGGTGTGGAGTGTTGCTTCCAGTGTACCAGGGATTGGGAGCCACTGTGGGGCTGGGATACAGACTGTAAAGGGGGGGTAGGGGGGTTAGGGGGGGCAGTTCAGTGTGTCACCAAGCAAAGCCCCTTTCCCCACACACATGCAGCCTAAAATATTTCAAGACATCAATCTTTTCAGTCTCTCACAGGCATCGTCAGAAATATTTAGGGTTTAGCTGTCTTCTTCAGAGACCCAACGTAACGCACAGACTTGTGTCTCTTACTGGATCCAAACATATTACAAAATCACAGAGGTGGGAATGGACCTCTCATGTTGCTCAGGATGCCAAGTCAGGTTTTTAACATCTCTAAGGATGGTGACTAAGTAAATTTCAGTGCTTGCCACCATCTGGTCCGTCTATAGGTGTCAAGTAGGCTAACAGTGCT
>VZTH01007383.1:56171-89316 GCA_013397815.1 Aleadryas rufinucha | reverse complement strand
TCCAACCATTGGCCCCTGGTGCTTTCTCCACCCCTATCCGACCCATATAAAATCTTGGACCCTCCATTGTTCCCCACTCTTCGTCCCTGGACCCCTTCACCTGTGAGTCCTCAATAAACCTCACCTGTGGAACCCTACAGGAAGAACCCTTCCCTGTTCCTTGTCATCAGCCTTTCCAGTGAATTACAACTACCCGCGTGTGTGCATGAGTGTGTGCACGCGAAGTGGCCTGCCAAGCGGCTCCCTTAGTGGAGGCGTTTCTGGAAGGTTGCAGCACCCTACCACCTGCCCCGCCGCAACAGTGTGCGTGTGTGGGAAGGGGCAGGTTGGGATGCCCTGCCCTGCACACCCCACTCTCCCAGGCCTGGATCCCAGACCCACAGTGGCCACCAATCCCTGGCACACCAAAGGCAGTGCTCCACACCCCAAATCTGGAGTCCCCAGTTCAGCTCCTGAGTGGCCAGATAACAGGGAAGTTCCACGTGCAGAAAGGGCCCAGGAAATCCAGTTTTGAGGGCCTTACACCAGACGTTAGCAAAAAGCAAGCTTTTTGTTCAAAGTGGTGCAAAGTTGTTGCAAAACTAGAAAGTGAGCACGGATTTCCAAAGCTGTAGGCTGCCATGTGATGTCTGATTGCATCCCCTCTTAGGGAAATCTAACCTTTGGAAAGAAAATCCTAGTCTTGTCAATAAGTAATATGAAACAGTTGTGATACTTGATGTGATGGTACAAATTCTACCACTGAAACAGCAGATATCACGTGCCAAAGCTTGGCATTGTAAGGTCCAAAAAAACCCTCACTTGATGAGACTTTGAAAAGGGCTTACAGTTTTTCACGTACTCTGATTTAGGCACATGAGAGAAATACTGATAAGATATTCTCAAGAGATAAAAACAACAAGGAAAACTTAACTGGCAACTTCAGAAAATCGGAGAACTTTGGCAAAAGATTTAGAGCAGCATTCAGTCAACATAAAACACTTCTCAAAGCATTAACAGCCCATTCAGCTTAGCAAACTCTAAGCCCATTTGATTGTAAGTTACTCGAAAATTTCAAGAAGAGAGAATTAGAAGAAGAAGAAAGAGAAAGACAGAAAAAATACAGAAAAGGACACACATAGCTATCATCTCCTGGTTTCCAGTGGTGTTCAGCTGACAGAAATCCCAAGAGGAGGTGGGGTCAAGACATGTGCTAGGTGCATGTTCGGCCTTAAATACCCCTTTGCTTTCCTGGGCATTTGCCCCAGGTGGGAATTCCAGTCATATGGCCACTCAGGAGCTGGGGTAGGGGCTCCAGAGGTGGGGTGTGGAGTGTTGCTTCCAGTGTACCAGGGATTGGGAGCCACTGTGGGGCTGGGATACAGACTGTAAAGGGGGGGTAGGGGGGTTAGGGGGGGCAGTTCAGTGTGTCACCAAGCAAAGCCCCTTTCCCCACACACATGCAGCCTAAAATATTTCAAGACATCAATCTTTTCAGTCTCTCACAGGCATCGTCAGAAATATTTAGGGTTTAGCTGTCTTCTTCAGAGACCCAACGTAACGCACAGACTTGTGTCTCTTACTGGATCCAAACATATTACAAAATCACAGAGGTGGGAATGGACCTCTCATGTTGCTCAGGATGCCAAGTCAGGTTTTTAACATCTCTAAGGATGGTGACTAAGTAAATTTCAGTGCTTGCCACCATCTGGTCCGTCTATAGGTGTCAAGTAGGCTAACAGTGCTAGGATTCTTGAATTTGTGAATCTGTGCCCTACTCCTCTGTTCTTTAATGGAACCAAAATCTGCCAGTACCTGAGTAACAGAGGTTGGGACTCTGTCAGCCCAACTCAGCAAACTGTAGGTTGCAAAGACAGTCTATACACTGTGAATAAGAACTCAAAGTTCTACAAGGAAGAAAGCTAAAATGAAAAATCTTCTCATTCTGCTTAGTCCTTCCTGTGCAAGTGTTAAATCAATATCTTCATTAGTCATAATATGTCACTCGATCTTACTTCCGTTCAAAACAATTGCTTAATTTCCTTATCACAGGCAGCAAGGGAGCAGGGCTGGCAGAGACAGCTCTTTGTGTACGAATGGGTAGCACATACTGTGAGTGAAGATAGTTCTTGATTACTTTGACCTTTCATCATTATAACTTTACTTAATATTGTAATTAGAATATGTGCTTCATTTAGCCGAGAATGTGATAAAAAGTAATTCTTTCTGGGGTATTTTTATACACCAGAGATGATTAAGAATTCAGTTGATGTGTGATTTTCCATTTTCTTTCCTATATCCCCTTCTTTAGCTTCAACTCATAAGAACTATTAAGTTAGACCAAACCTTAATTATTGCATCCTTTTGCTTGACAGATTGAACTGTATCACTAGAATCCTTTAGCCTAACACCCTGAAATCATCATTTGGAACAAATAAGCCACTAAGAGTGAAAAAAGGTGTGAAGGAAGGGGATGAATCAGGGCATGAAAAAAGGGCTCCACTGGTGAAGTAAGGACACAAAGCCAGTACCATAACTGAAGGAGCTTGAGATACGCCAACATAAATTTAGGAGTATCTTGGCCACTTGTCAAAAAAAATTTAAAAATCAGCTTCTGGAATAATCTTTTAACCAGTGCTTGAGATTTGCTTTTCAGTTCATTCAGTAGGGTCAAGATTTGCCTGAATGTTCAGAAATTCTCTTGATTTCCTACCCAATATATTACATTACATCATGCATGCAAAAAGCTGAAGTCAAGAACCCACTGTTAGCTGCTTGTGCTGATGCATCTTTTCTAAACATGTACTTCCACAAAATTCTCTACGGATTTGAAAATGTGAATTGGAGACTTTCCTCTGTACCTTTGTTGCATCATTTTTTTCCCCCAAACAATGTAAATTTTTGACTTTGCAGGCAGCAAATTTTGAATTTGTGTTGGAAACAGTGTTGATAACACAGAGATATTTTAGTTACTGCTGAGAAGATCTCACACAGATTTAAGGCCTTTTCTGCTTCTCACCCCACCCCACCAGCAAGGAGAGTGGGGGTGTACAAGGAGTTGGGTGGGGACACAGCTGGGACAGCAGATCCCAACTGACAATAGGGTTATTCCATACCATATGGCAATACACACAGTATGTAAAGCTGGGGGGGAGAAGAAGGAAGGGGAAGACATTTGGCGTGACATTGTTTGTCTTCCCAAGTCAATGTTGTACATGATGGAGCCCTGATGTCCTGGAGATGGCTGAAAACCTGCCTGCCCATAGGAATTGGTGAATGAATTCCTCCATTTGCTTTGCTGGTGTCTGTGGCTTTTGCTTTACCTATTAAACTCTCTTTATCTCAATTCAGGAGTTTTCTCTCTTCTACTCTTCCAATTCTCTCCCATATCTCAGTGTAAGGACAGTAAGCAAGAGGCTGTGTGGGGTTTAGGTGCCACTTGGAGTTAAACCACAACACAGTTCGTGAAGAGAGGAAAACTTCTGCCATGGTCTGAGTTAGTCGTACACATTTTCCAAACAAAGTCAGAGAGGGTCATGCTGTCTTCAGAAATCCTGTGTAGTTGAATAGACATAAGACTGTCTGTGTTCTAAGAAATACCTGCAGAGCCTTGAACTATGAGTGACATCTCATAAGTAGCTCAGGATTTATTGAAGATCGAACCATTTAGTAAGAAGTTAGATGCCACAATGAAGGCAGACTCCAGATCCTACAGTGATGACAACTGTGTGGTCTTGGGGTGCTCATAATCTGCTTTATAGGGTGAGCAATACTTGAAGACTTGTAAGAGGAGAATGATGACTCATGCAGTGGTCCCAGAGCTCTTGTAGTACACAACTGCCATGCAGAGGCCGAGGGACAGCCCTGGATGAGATGGGTCAGTACGAGCCATGCTCTTATAGAAATGGATATTGCCTGTGTAGGGGGAGCATTAGTCTAATCCAAGGAGCATCAGTGGGAGCTAAGCCAATTTCCATTTGTTTGAAATGAAGGTGACTGACAGTTTACTTTGGAATTAGGTGTGTATATATACAGTGCATAACAGTACTGTGCAACATGATTATATAAGGCAATGTTCCCAAGCCCCTAGGGTTTTGATCATGCCTCAATTTTCCTCAGTAGCTAAATCCAAACTCCTCTCTAGTCTTATTGGTTCCTTTATTTAGTTACTCCATTTGTTTGTTCAGACTTAACAGAAATATAATAATAATGCCTTGCTGGTGATCTATGCATTTTGGCTGTACATTAAAAATAAAACACCTAAGCAAAATCTCGCCTGAAAAATTACTATCTAACCTGCTTTTGAAGGACTCCACCTTCATGTGTTATCCCCAGGGTAAGCAGCATGTGCTCTGCATTCCATGCCATGAAGACACCAGTCTGGTGAGCTGTAACACAGCCCTTGCATTATTTCACACACACTGAATAGCAAAAGAAGGTATCATAGAAAATCATGATTGTGCCTTGGGCCACAGGGGATCAGAGCAGACTCAGAACCAAGTGTTGTGAAGAGCACATGGTGTCCCTCTGCTCTAAATAAGGTTTGTCCTCAACAGTAAGGAAGCAAACCTGTGTGCATGCTTATGTGTGCCTCAGACCCAGAGATTGGTCCTTGTCTCTTCCTGTTTAGCAGAAGAGGTATAACTTCCGTGTTCTTTTATTTCTTACCGGGAGGAGCTGTTGACTCCCTTGAAGGCAGTGAGCTCCTGCAGAGAGGCCTTGATAAATCAGAAGACTGGGCAATCACCAACCATATGCAATTCAGCAAGGGGAAGTGTCAGATTCTGTACCTGGGATGGGTCAAACTTGGATGTACGGTCAGACTGGGAAATGAGAAGCTGGAAAGCAGTGCTGTGGGAAGGGTCCTGGGGATCCTGGTCGACGACAAGTCGAACATGAGTCAGCAGCCGGGAGGGCCAACCCTGTCCTGGGGGCATCAGGCACAGCATCGCCAGCCGGGCAAGGGAGGGGATTGTCCCGCTCTGCTCTGCACTGGGGCAGCCTCACCTTGAATTTCTCTGCAGTTTTGGGCACCACAATGTGAGAAGGACGTTAAGCCATTAGAGAGTGTCCGAAGGAGGGTAACAAAGATGGTGAAGGGTCTTAAGAGGAAACAGTATGAGGAGTGGCTGAGGTCACTTGGTCTGTTCAGCGTGGAGGAGACTGACAGGAGACTTCATGGCAGTTTACAACTTCCTTGTGAGGGGAAGAGGAGGAGCAGGCACTGATCTCTTCTCTCTGGTGAGCAGTGACAGGACCCAAGGGAATGACACAAAGCTGAGTCAGGGGAGATTTTGGTTGGATATTAGAAAAAGGTTCTTAACCCAGAGGGTGGTTGGGCACTGGAATAGGCTCCGCAGGGAAGTGGTCACAGCACCAGCCTGACAGAGTTCAAGGAGCATTTGGACAACGTTCTCAGGCACATGGTGTGACTCTTTGGGACGTGTGGTACCAGGAGTTGGACTAGATGATCCTTTTGGGTGCCTTCCAACTCAGCTTATTCTGTGATTTTCCCACTATCATGAGATTTATGTTTTAGTTGATTGGCTTTTTTCTCACAAAGTCTCATCCATACTCTTCATTTGGTGACCCACTTGTGTTGTATGTATTTTTTTGCCTTTCATCCCTGCCCAGAGATTTTCAGCATGACTCACTTGCTACTACATTGGAGACCTCAGATCTAGCATACGTCTTTGATATGCAAGGAACACTTCCTTCCTTTTGTCCATGAACACATTCTATCCTTTAAATTAATACCTTTAATCAATATGCCAATTATGTGAATTTTCTCTCCAAGTCTGTTCTGTAAATTAAATCACATTCTGATCCTCTGCATGAATAATTTCAGGTTTACAGATGTATTCCCCATGGTTTTTATCATATACAGAAACCTAAAATGTTTGACAGCCTATGCTATGATCCCCTTTGATACTCCTAAACCCTGTAAAAGAAAATATCTCTACTGGTTTCTTGGCCTTTGTCCAAGTCAGCAAGTCATCTTTGTCTATACTCATCTGTAGTGCACTGTCCATTGCTACTCTTGGTCCTGGTTTAAAACTCTCCTCAACAGATTTACAAAATAATCTTCTGAGTTTCTCTTCCCCTTTCATGTGTTCTAAACTCTGCCATTAGTCAAAGAATGACTCATGAAATATCCTTGGATGAAGCAGTGAAAGCCCTCCTGACAGCACCATCTGCTTAGCCATGGCTTTGTCAACTGGATACATTTTTATGTGGATGTGCTTTGTCCCTTCACTGGAGGAACAGATGGGAGTCCCCAGTCCTGCAGTTTTCCTTCCACTATCTCACAGTCAGTTTGGATCAGTGTAGGAACACCAGCAGGGCTCACGTGAAAAAGCAGAATTATGCCTTGGCCAACAGTCTGGATGCACCTCAGCAACTTCCAGTAATGTTTCACCTCCCAGGTACACTTTGGTACATCTCTGGGAGTCTCTGGGACTCTGGGCAGAGCTTTTCTGCTATGATCCTCACAATACTGACCTGCTGACTTCAGCAGAGGCTTAGAAACTAGAAAAGATATTTTCAAGACAACAAATTTAGTCATTGTAGAGATTTACTCAAACACTCATACACTCATCTAGATCTCTGCCCCTCTGGCAGCATGGGTTGCCCAACTGAGCTCACTTTCAACCTCTCATGCAAGCTGTCCTTGAGTGTGCAATGCAATAGATGACATATAAATGGGGGGGTTTTTTCTTCTTATTTTACTACCATGTTATTTTTGAAATGTCTCAGTTTTTTAAAAAAAAAAATTCTATCCAGAAACTTAAATTAAGCAGGATTTGCAAAATCTGGCAAATTTTGAAAGATGAAAGTGGAACTAAAGACAAAGAAACAGAATCACAGAATGGTTTGTGTTGGAAGGAACCACAAACATCATCTAATTCCAACCTCCCTGTCATGATCAGGGAATATTCCACTAAATCAGGTTGCTCAGAAAGAAAGAAAAGAAAACACATTATTTGCTTATTTTCTTTCTTCATATACTTTTATAACTTACTTTATATATATATTATATTTCAACTTCCCAAACTTTTTCCAAATTATACATGTTGAACAATATATTTTAAAAGTCTGGAGTACTAAATTCTAATAGAATAACCCAATAACTACTTCATCAGCCAAATCTTTATCACTATGATCTGCTAAAACCATGACTTCATTACTAGATTAGCTTTGCTTTTTAATTTGTTGCTAGCCAAAACCAATTCCAATTAACGACTCCAGCTCAATTTTCCCATGCAGTTAATGTGCTCTGCTGCAGGTAAGTGCTTCTATGGGTGACATGACAATTTCAGTGGATTGTGACAAGAATTCAGTTATATCAAGAAGCTAGAGTCTTAATGACATGGATTTTTCAAAGTCAGCTTCTTTTCTGTCTTCGTTTCTGTTAGTCGAAAAAACATCTTTGTAAGGTTAATGCATCAAGCAACACATATTGAGAGCACCAGACTGCCTGCAGTACAAAACCAAATAACCTGACTTCCATTATTTGGAAACTTTAATCTCTATGCAATTAATCAGAGGTAAAGACATAATTTAAGGCTACATTATTCTTGCTGCTACAAAGCTCCCTATTTGCAACGTACTTGTTTTTATTCCTCTCTATAGATGGCAGAAGCCCACAGGCAGCCTTTCCAAGGTATGGGTCCTGGCTACACTGAGTTCTTGACAAAGAGGCAATTTAATTACTGACAACAGACCTGCAAATTAATAGTGGTCACTCAGGACATGACTACAGTTACAGGAGATGGTTCCTTTGGGATATTCCTATTAACAAGGGAAAAACTAGCAGTTCATAACCTGTCATAAAAAACTTGCAGTTTTATTATTTTTTGCGGCAGAGACTTAACATACTCACCTGTCAATCCCTTGTGGCATTTTGGTAGTATCCACATGTGTCCATGAAAATTAGGGTTTTCATAGCCTCATAATATATGCAATACTCTACATATCTCTTTTTGTCTGAAAAATGCTTACCTTTAAGCATCCAGCAAGAAAGTAGTTTTTCCAATGGTCCTCCAAACACATTATTGGGTATATCATGTTCTGGTTCCCCTTTAGCACTGGGTGTTTTCCACTGATCACTGGGGTGCAATCCTTATTTTTGCAACTCAATCAGAATTCCGAGATACCACATTGTTAGTGACACTTCCAGGGTAATTTTGAGTATACAGTGTTGCTTCCATTGTTTTCAGTAATTTCAGTGTGATCTTTCCAGTTATTTCTGCAAAAGATGTAATTTCTCAAAGAATTCTATAAATATCTAGATTGAAAGAGACCTCTGGAGCTCATCTGGAGTCGCCCATAGCCTTGTCAATTGAGTTTTGAATTTTTCCAGTGATAGATGTCCCTTGGTCTCTCTCAGCACCCATCCTTATGCCACACAACACTCATGCTGAGGATTCTTAACTTACACTGGTTCAGTTTCCCTTGTTGCAACTTTTGACCATTGCCTCCTCTCCTTTCACTGCACACGTCCAAGGAAATGATGGCTTCATCTTCTCCACATTTCTCATTATGAGAGTGAAAAACTACAACTAAATCAGCCTTCAAGTTCCTCTGCTCCAAGCTAAACATACCCAGTTCTCATCGGTCAAGTACATTTCCATGCTAGCAGTCCTTCACTGTGCTCTCTCCAGATTGCTGATCTCTGTTGTGCACCAGAGACCCCTAAACTGGACAGTGTAGTGCAGGTTCAGCTATCTTCTTCCTTAGCATGAATGTCAAACCTCAGAAGTTCAGTGCAGGGAATCACAACTTGTTTTGGTGTCAATACCATGGGGCTCTGCACCTGTGCGGGTCTTGTCTAAAGAAGGAGGGCGTTGAAGATAAAAAGGTTATGGCTTCAAGCCTGGAAATGCTTAACATCATGTATAAAAAGTACAGCGACAGGTACCTTCAGGACTAGTACATCAGACAAGCAAAACAGGACTGAAACTGTTAGAACAAGCTTTGATAAAAGAAGAAAATAGAAAATCATTAGGATATTCAAATTGTGGAAGATTTGTAAAACATGAGAGCCACGTCCACATGATGACACCTGTCAAGAGCACAGAGGCCATAAGTTAAAAACTGTAAAAATAATCAAGATGTCTTCTCTCTAGGCAGAAGACAGCTGGTAAGTGACCCTGGCCTCCTGCTGAACACCAGGCTCACTGCTGTGAGCACATTTACCTGCTACTGACAGATTCATGAGCCATTTCTCCGCCAGACACAAGAGACTCAGTGTTCCATCTGCAGGCATGGGGGGACCAGGCAAGTGATCCAGGCTGCAGCTGAGCCCTACAGCCAAACTGGAGAATTCAGAAATGAATCAGAGCATCTTGGTGTCCCAATCTGGGAACATGTCCTAAGCCACAGACATGGTGGGCGAGGGGGAATATACCCAAATATACCTGGTAAAAGTTCTGATCCAGTTATTTCACCATGGAAGCCGCTGTGAAGAAAATTAACTCTACCCCGGCCAAAACCATCACAGTCACACAAAAATAAAATTCTAAAACATGATTCTGTGCTATTATAATTTTATTTTCTTTTACGTAATATGGTTCAACATTTCTTAACCTTAAAATCAACCCTTTTTTCTGTCCGTAATAGAAGTAACCCACTATGAAAAAATGAAAATTCAACAATTGACAATAAAACAATATAAAACTCTCTGATTATGACTGAAAGAACACACTTTGGAAAGGTTCATTTTCTTCTACATCATGAGGTGAAAAATAATTGTCATCAGTCCCCTGCAAGCCATCCACTGTGATTTCTCTTTCATAAGGATGCAATTATTGTGAAATGTTAAATCCCCTCTAAAAGATGCTTGAACTCACTGAAGGGCCATTTAAATTTACCAGCCTCACATCACAGAGGTCTTGATGATTTTTCTGCCTTTTGGTTTCAGTTAATATGGCCTCAATGACCTCAACTTTCATTTAAATGTCAGATGAAGACTAAATCTCCAACATGGCTAAATTCTGACAACCCACTTTGTTGTGAAACTAGACTGCTAGTCTGATATGGCCAAAACTAATATTTTATCTTTCCAAGTACCCAAGGAAGATAGCTTTGTCTGGAAAGACAAGTAGGGACAACAGTGGAAACCTATTCAGGACAGGAATCCCAGATGACAGTCATTCAGCTCAGAAAAGAGAGAAGCTGCAGAGAGCAGCTTCTTTGACAGAGTATTTCTTCTGTGTTAGGGGTAAGACAGAGTAATTGGACTCATTTTATACCCAGTATGTTTTTATCAGTTTAATTTGCAAATCTTCACACATGTGCTGGTTTTAGCTGGGATAGAGTTAATTTTCTTCACAATAATTTGTGCGGGGCTGTGTTTTGGATTTGTGCTGGAAACAGTATTGATAACACAGGAGTGTTTTAGTTACTGCTGAGCAGGGCTCACATAGGGTCAAGGCCTTTTCTGCTCCTCACCCCACCCCACCAGAGAGAAGGTTAGGGGTGCACAAGAAGTCAGGAGAGGACACAGCTGGGACAGCTGACTCCAACTGGTCGAGCAGATATTCCATACCATAAGGTGTCACACTCACAGAAAAAGCTGGGGAGAGAATAAGGATGGAAGGAAATTTGGAGTGATGGTGTTTGGCTTTCCAAGTCACCATGACATGTGATGGAGTCCTGCTGTCGTGGAGATGGCTGAATACCTGCCTGCCCACGTTAAACAGTGAATGAATTCCTTTTTTCGCTTTGCTTGTGTGCACCTCCTTTTGCTTTACCTACTAAACTGTCTTTATCTCAATCCATGGCTTTTCTAGCTTTTACTCTTCAAATTCTCTTCCCCATCCCATCATGGGGAAGGGGGGGGACTGAGAGAATGGCTGTGTGGAGCTCAGTTACCAGCTGGGGTTAAACCACAACAACAGATTACTCAAGGTACAAGAAAATCTCCCAACAGACATCCCACAAACCAAGACAGAATATGTCATGTGTCAGAAATAAAAGACAATTCTTAAAGATTTACGAGAATTAAAAATGGCTTATTGAAAAGGGATGGGGTTGGAGCAAGCTCCCAAAAGAAAAACGCGGAAAACGGCGAAAAACAAAAGTTCCGGGAACCCCAAAAGAAAATTCAGGAAGCCTATGGTTGAGAAGAACAATAAAAAGAAATAAAATAAAATACCCAGGAACGCAAGGGATAAAGAACCAGTTGTATAGCCAATATGGCATTCGATACCCCACTGGAGTCCCTCAGCGCTGCCAATAGGTAGTCAAGAGGGCCTGCGAACAGCGCCAGTCTCTGCCAAGGGCTACTCCGGTGGCAAAAAAAGCGCTCTTGCAGCTCTGCAGCCCCTTGTTGTATGGTTGGGTCCCCACCCAGAACCGCCCCAGAACGCCCCGGAACGCCCACAGTCCGTCCCCCAAAGTCTTAGTTCATTGGCTGTTCCTGGGACTGGCATTCACCCTCTCCTCCAATGGCTGGCTGTCGTCTAGGGGCTTCTTTCGAGGGTGATGTCATCTCTAATTCAGGCGGGAAAAGTTGGAAAGTCCCTTAATTGAAATTCATGGTTTCCATGGCTGCAGCCCACCGGTCTCTTCTTCGGGGCTAAATATAGTAACTGGTCCGTTAGAAACCGAGCCTAACTGCACCTAGGGCAAACTGAGCTTTAAGTTAGAACCTTCAAATCCAAGTATTTAAAACCTTTTAAACCACATCACAATTCTTAAATTCCATTAACAATCAAACCCCCCAACTATCCCAAATACTGTAACACTTTTAACTTCATCAACAATTCCTTGATTAACTTATTAACTAAGTACTACATTATAATTCCTAAATTTCGTTCTTAACTTTATTAACATAACCTCTAATTACTTTCTTAATGAGGTAAAAGCCAATTAATGGAACTTCATTTATAACAATGTTATGATGATGATTTTTAAAAGGGACTAAAAACTTAAAATAAAAATAAAACCTGAGATATTGACTTTGTAGAAAAGGATAGGTTAGCTGCTTGGACACCACACGAGAAGTCCTGGCAGGCAGACATGATGGAAGTGCCTTTCTTATCATACCTGCTAACACATTCAATATCCTCAGCTCATCCTAAAATGCAGCTCTTTGTTTCTAGTCTAGGTATCAGATACTAGCAGTCAGCAGCATGAACTCTCTGACCAATCATCATATAAAAAATCACAGGGGAGCTTTCTCAAACGCAAAGTTTTAAAAACAATGAGATTCAGAATATCGTATTTGTAAGCCCTTTTTGTTCCTGCTAGGAGCCTTCTGTCTTTCAACTTTCAGAATTTGGACAATTTTGCTTTTGAATTTCTAAAAAAAAAAATTCCAATAGCTGTCACATATCACATGAAGAAAAAAGAAAGAGGAAGTACAATGACTTCCATGGACTTTAAAAGTATTTTGTGTAACAGATTATTAAGGAATACCTATGCTTCAGCTGCAAAAGCATAGGGTCTCTGGATCTCATTCAACTCCAGAAGCTGGCAGACTACAAGTCTGCCACCAGAAATTATAGTCAGCATCATCCTATTGTTCTTTTTTCCTGAGAACATGCAGCCTAGATTCTTCAAAACAAAAATGTCATTTCATGTCATTTTCTCGTCATGCTTGACTGTATCCATAAAGTGAAGTTATCACCTTGCACATGATCTGTCTTCAACAATAAAATTGTGCCTTCCCTCCTGCAGTACACCTGAAATGCTCAAACAACCTTGCACCTCAGCTTCTGTCAGCCCCAAATACTGCCATCAGTGTTACTCACAAACAGTAGAAATCAAACTGTCAGAAGCTGCTAGATTGTAACTCTGTCCTCATTACAACCTGGTCTCTGCTTATTGTACTCGGTGCCAAGGTAAATGTTTGTTACAGGATTTTCCTTCACTCACTGCAAGACAGCACTGATCATGTTCCTTCCAGCCTAGGGGTTTCTCAGCTGTGAGTCACAGCCCACTGCCCAACAGCCACCTCTGTGACCAAACATTGCTAAGGAAAACTACTCGGCCTCGATTTTCCATTCTATATCTCATTACTTAATGGATAAAAGTAAAGGAGCATCCAGTACCATCAGAATTCAGGACTGGTGAGAGCTGCCAACTGGATAACATAGGTCAGTAAGGGCTCCATGAGTTCCTGTTACAAAAGTCACACCAACAGCTTCAGCAGGGGCATTGATCAGGACACTAAACTGAGCAGAGCTTAGTGTTCACCACATTAACATCTGTTCCTTTGCTCATTTTGCCATATACTGTTCCTAGCTGGTCAGGACAGAAGCTCCATCTCTTCTTATCATACTTCACAATGTACTAAAGCAAATTATTACTGTTGTTCTTAATGGAAATCTCCTTCCAATAAAAACACCTGCACAAGCAGATCTTACCAACCACTGACTTGATACCAAAATTAAAAGACCCCAGTCATCCAACCCCATAAATCAATCCAAAATACAGTCTCATGCAAGTGTGCCCTCCTCTGCACCTCATCATACCATGCTCTCCTTCTTCCCCTTAACAGATATGCATGTAGTTACATATTTAGTCATAGCTTCACCTTAAATTTCTGCATGGATTTCCTATACCTTACACCATTTGGAGCTGATGGAACTGTACATTCACTTTGAGGAGTAACCCATTGGACTGCAAAGCTCTAGAGAAGTGACCATTGGTCATCTTGAGTCTATTTTATGTGTTCCAGCTCATCCTAGCAACAGAAAAATAATGGCTGTCTCCAGTTTGCCTTCTACATGCTATTCCTCATTTCTCCCTCTCTTAAAAAGCCCCACAAACAAAACCAGGGAGAATGCTGGAAAAGAGATTTGCCTCTGCCCTGCCATCTGGGCTATGAGTATTTTTAGCTGCCATTTGTTTATGTGAGTCTTGAAGCTTGTCCTTGTTTTACTGCATTGAAGCAAAGCTGGAGTACACCAACCCTCATTGTTCCTGTGCTAAACTCTTCTCCAGCTTTCAATTCCCCTTTAGTGTTCCTACTTGGCACCTAGCTCTGATTTTATGCTTTTTTTCTTTTTAGTGAGTCTCAGACCATTAATTCTGTACAACTCACAGACACCCAACTTTCACTCTGCCAAGATGATCTTGTGTCATGTAGTTCACTTTGCCTATGGATTGTTAAATCCTCCCCCATGAGTCAATTCAATTTAACATCATCCTGTAGTAATGGTTCACAGGAATATGGATCGGTTGCTTCCTCAATGCTGGACTTCAACAGGATGGAGAAAAGGACTGATAGGAACCTCATGAAGTTCAACAAGGAGAAGTGCAAAGTCCTGCACCTGGAGAGGAACAACTCCCTGCAGCAATATATGCTGGGGTCCACCCAGATGGAAAGCAGCTTGTCAGGAAAGGACCTGTGGCTCCTGGTGGACACCAGCTTGAATACAAGTCAGCAGTGCCCTTGCTGCAAAGACAGTGAATAGTACCCTGAGCTGCACTAAACAAAGTATTGCCAGTAGGTCAAGCGAGGTGATATGTCCCCCTTAAGTAGCACTGGAGAGGTCACACCTGAAGTACTGTGTCCAGAGCTCCTCAGTACAGGAAAGACACAGGCACAGCGGAGAGAGCCCAGTGAAGGACCACAGGGACTAGAGTACTTAACATGTAAGGAAAGACAGAGAGAGCTGCGACTCTTTAGGGGACCTCACCAATGCCTATAAATATCTGAAGGGAGGGTGCAAAGAAAATGGAGCCAGGCTCTTTTCAGTGCCAGGTCCAGAGGCAATGGGAACAAACTGAAATGCAGAAGGTTCCCTTTGAACATCAGGAAACACTTTTTTCTTGTGAGCGCTGGCACAGATTTGCCAGGGAGGTTGTGGAATCTCCATCTTTGGAGGTACTAAAAAATGTCTAGACATGATCTGGGACAACTGGTCCTAGGTGGTCTTGTCTGAGCAGGGGGGTTGAATCAGGTAACCTCCAGAGGCCCCATCCAACCTAAACCATTCTGTGATTCTGTCTGAAAGCAGTAATAAGTTATTTTCCTTACAGAATCTTTCAACCAACCTAAGAAACAGAGTCAAGGTCAGGTTATCTTGTCACATTATTGGAAGCTGTAGCAGGAAGAATGGGATCTATACATTGGTGCGGGTTTTAGTGATTGGAAGTGAGCATCACGTGCAGTTTGGATGAGGAGAAACAGGATTGCCAGGTTTGATTGCTAGTTCCCATGCTGCTTTAATGGATAGAATAGCTTAATCCCTCTGTGCCTTACTTAATCCACATGAATAATGAGAACACATTTTACTCCCTTACATAATTACCACTGGATAAGGTATGTCATTTAATGACCTTAACACGTTTTGAGGTCATTATGTGAAAGACACCACATGTGGTGGTAACATCAGTTATGGAAGTGGGTATACTAGCAGGAGACAGTTTTATGTCCTAATCCAGGAAAGCATCCTAAACGGTGAATACAGGGCGTGCAAGGGATTTGAATATACCCAGAGCAAGATTAAGACACAAACGAGGCCAAGTGTTGGTAACCAAATCAATAACTCACTTCTATTTACTATCAAGGAAGACAGCAAGGAGGAAAGATTAAAAAGTAGGAAAAAGCAAAGAATTACAGAAAGCAAGAAAGGATCCCACAGCCCCTTACCACACTGGGTCCTCACCTGCAGATTGTATCGAAGGCGCCCGGGCTCTCGCGGTTCACACTGTTGGCAGTTCAGGTGCGAGAAGCTGAGATCTGCTTCTTTTTCTAAGTAAGTGTCACAGTTCACTCCAACAGACCCAAGCAGTGGCAAAACAGGTTGTTTTCTAGCAGCTCCACAGTTAAAGACCAAATTAACATGTGGCTTAACATGTGAAATTGCTTTACATAAATATTACTTACTAGTTAAATATAGGCCGTAGAAATGCGTGTGCTGCATATATGAATATTAACAAATGCAGGGCCTATTTGAGTAAGACACAGCCAGCCTCCAAACCTCAAAATGAGAATCTGAGTCAAAGCATAATTGTGTGTATGCTCAAAACTGTCATTAGTGTTAGATGTCTTCATTAAAGTAGCCCTCCTCCTGCAGTCACTTTAAGCCATGTATCCTTCTTTCTCTGACCAGAAATCAGCACTACTTTGAAATAAATATTTGGGTATTAAATCATTACAGCTTTTTGTTGTTTGAATCATAATGTTTAGCCAGCAAGGCAGTTAAGTTTAAAATCATTCAGCCAAGGACAAATTCCAGCTGTGGAAATGGAAAATAACTGGTCATGCTTGAAGAGAATGGCAGCACTACAGCAACAGGTCTGCTGTGTTTGATGGCTTGAAGAGAACCAGGCATTTTGGCTATAGGTAGAGGGACATTTGCCACAAAAAGGACAAACTCAAGAAACTGGATGGAGGTAAAGAGACTCCACAGGATGAAATACCTGAAAGGAGAGTTTTGAAGCTCTGTTAGAAACACTGCAGCTAAAACTTTTAGAAATGTTCTATCATAAAGTCAATTTCAGTCACAGCTTTAAATTATTGACATTATGTACTAAATTGCTATCAGTGTAATCTTTACTTTTTGCTGTTTCATTCTGTAGGAATTTGGTTGTTGTTCTTTATCATTAGGAGAAACAATTTGATGAGATTTGGAAGACTAAGCCTCAAAGCAGGTAGTGTACAGCTAGGTGTACTTCAAAGTGGAGCTATTGTCAAATGGACAGTAGAAATGGGAGATATGCAGGAAGAGAATTTTGGTATCTTAAGCTGCTTCTCTCTTTCAGAATAACTATCCCAATATTGCTCTTTAAATAAGATTTTGGCTTTGCAGTTTAGAAAAAACCAAAAGATAATAATAACTTGAGTTTTTGACACCCTGTTGCAATCCTTCACAAGTTTATTCCTAAACTGAGGATTCCTGTTGGAATGGCAAATCCAAAACCACTCAATTTTCTTAACTCTTGGCAAAACTACTTGCTACATGACAGGAAATGGAGACTGATAAGTGGCTCCACACACAGAGAAGGCATCAGTGAGACAGCAGCTGAACCATAATGACTTCTAAAGTCTCTTGGCAATGCTCTTACCGAAACATTACGCAGCAGTAAAGATAGCAATGCTTTTATCTATTCCCCCTATGAACTAAAAGGAGGACACAGCCCTGCAGCCAAAGCAGCATGCAGAGGAGAGGAGAAGTAAGGTGAACACTTCAAAAATATCTAATTCTTTGACCTCATTATGTTTTTACACAGTTTCTGTAATAACAGTCTCCAAGAGTAGCTATGACATCTGCCAATTTGGAACTACAGAAAAATAATGAAATAAAAGGCTTTCAGTCTAAGTAGTCTACATCTTAATAGTCGCAGTGTTATTAAATGCTACAAACTTCTCCAAAGTCTATGTGTAGGAGTTTACTGACTAGGCACAAATGTACTTTCTTCCACTTTCAGCTTATTCTTTTATGAAGCACTGAATATCTGAGTACTTTTAGTTAGTTATTTTATTTTTTTCTTAAAGCTGAGATGAAAGCTTGATTCAAGAAGACTCTTGCATTGGAGACCAATCCCTCTGTGAATAAAGGCCAACAGAATATTTAACTTCTTGAGCAATACAGTGTCCAATGAAGGCTTGGCAGTTACAGCTGTTATAGTTTTAACTGAAGAGCTTAAAGGGCAGGCATTGCTTAAACTGGATGCCTGTCAAAAAACATATGTTGTCTTGAAGATGTAAGTATGAAATTTAACTCAACAAAAGGGGAAGGAATCAGAATGAGGCAGCCTGAAAAGATGTGTGTGGCTGTTCACACAACTCCTGATCAGGTTTCGGCTAGCACATTGCTTGTACTAAGGCCTGATCCATGCTGGGACCAGCAACATTAGGTCAAAGTGAGAGCAACACACATCCAGGACACCATGGCCAGGACAAAGGTCATTATGCAGCTACTGTCTCCTGCATCTCACCATCTCCTGCAGCCATCATCCCTGCATATTGAATGTTTGACAGTTTCTTCACAATCCACCAAGCCATGGAAATAGTATAGACAAAAATTCTAAGCTGGAAGGTATAATGATATCAGCTTACCTGAAAAGCTTTTCAAGCAGACGCAACAGCAGTTGGACTGCTGAGCTTTTCGTGCGATCTGGTGTGATACAAGGGAGACCCGCACCATGACAGAGAAGCAAGAATGAGCACTCTTGCAGCCAGTCCAAGTGACTGTTTTGTTTATAAGCATATGAGTTGCCAGTTAAGGTTTGGAAGTTATGAGTTAGAGACCTTGTGAGCTAGAAATCTCATTAATTAAGTGATGATTTAGTGAATTCACATGACTAGGCTGCACAAAGGGAATTGTACATGAGCCTTTGTTTGATGTGTTTTCTTTCCAAAAGAGCTCATAAAATAAAGTTTAATTTACAGAATAAATTCAAGTCTGAGAGATCCAAGCAGACCAGACATACGTGTTATAAGAGTTACATACATATACGTTTAAAATTAAATCCTAAAGTAAACACACTGGTTTATGTGTTGCTATAAATTTGTGTGGCCTCAGCATTGACATTACCTAGAATGGGTACTTTGGGAGTTTGTGCAAATCTACTTTAGTTTACAATCTGCATATAAACTATATTTAATGAGAAACAAGGAACTTCACAGACATTTAAGGAGATATGCATATCTCCTATTATTCATAGTAGCTCTATTTCAGCCTAAACAAGGATTAAAAAAAGTCATTGACCCTATCAGCATTTACATCACTTATCGTGCAGTATTGAAAATGGCTCTTGGAAAATATTTATGGAGATATTGATAAAGAAATCAATTTTATTTTGAGGAATTTAAAAGGAATCAGTGGCAAGTCTTTGTAGGATGGTGTGCAAGGACTGCTTACAAGTTGATAAAACATTATGTGTTAAAACCATAATTTAAATACTTACATTTAGCCATATAGATTTTTAAATCTTTATGTACTTTTTTTTCACTGTTAGCATACCACTCTCAGAAGCAGAAGGATTGTTCCTAAGGCTGAGATGGGATTCCCCCTGTTCCAGCTTGTGCCCACTTCTTCACTCCTTTCCTCTTGGTGGGCTACAAATTCATCAGACCACGGAATCACAAAGTAAGCTGAGCTGGAAGCAACCCACAAGGATCATCGAGTGGCCCTGCACAGGACATCCCCAGGAGTCACCATGTGCCTGAGAGCATTGTCCAAACACTTCCTGAACTCCGTCAGGCTTGGTGCTGTGACCATGTCCCTGGGGAGCCTGTTCCAGTGCCCAACCACCCTCTGGGTGATGAACCTTTTCCTGATATCCAACCTAAACCTCCCTGCACACAGCTTCAGGCCATTGCCTCTGGTCCTATCACTGCTCACCACAGAGAAGAGATCAGTGCCTGCCCCTCTGTTCCCCTCACAAGGAAGTTGTAGACTGCAATAAGATCTCCCCTCAGTTTCATCCAGGCTGAATAGACCAAGTGTCCTCAGCTGTTCCTCATACAGCTTCCCCTCAAGGCTCTTCACAACTGGACTGCCTTGTCTTGTTACTGAGCTCTCAGCGTTCTAATAACCATTATTTCTGCATAAATGACAGCAATTCCCTCCTTCTAAAACTGACTCTTTACAACTTATCTATACTACAAAGATTTGCAAAGTATCTTGTAAAAGCACAAAATACAAGCTGCAACAATTTCAACATGTTATAATAAATTTCTAAGCCATCTATGATCTGTTAGCCATGAGGTAAGCCAATCCCACCAAGAGGTACTTTTAGTGTTCTCCTATTCCAGAATTGCTTTTTCAATTGATGATATTCCAGCCTCTTGAGCATTTATGCCAATTCCTCCTTTTGGGAAGAAGAGAGGTTTTCTCTCTCTACTTCCATATATTACTTTCAATTGATCGTCTGACACTGAATTGATCCTAGACAAATTCCAACAACGATTGTGATAATTATAATACAGATTAGGGCCCCAAGTAGTGTAGCCAGCCAATCCTTCAGTGACTAACTCCCAATTTCTTGCAGAATTTTGCTTAGCCAATTAGTCTCTGCAGCCTTTTGTAATTCCTCAGGGAATGGTCTGGCTCACTGATTCAGTGATAGGTATGCAGGTGGTGATATTACTCAAATTGCACATTTTGCCAAGCCCTTGAACTAAATCTAACAGAAGGTTCCCAGTTTCTCCAGAGGAAGCTACATCCCTTTGAGCTACTATTCTACAAAGTAAGTGTAGAAGTGTGATTTTCATTAACCTTTTCACTTTAGACAAACAGTACCATACACTACATAGCCATCAAAAAAATTAACTTGATCTCAAGTACAATTTATTAAATGCTTTGTTTCAATCTTATCTGTAAAGGATTTGCTGTCTGCTGCACAGTCCAGTGAAGTGTTTCCAGGTTTGGGGCTGGCTTTGTCCAGGTGTAGTGAATCCAGGAGTTTCAGCCAATAGTTTTCACGGCCATGTGCATAGTCAGGAGAACTTGGAATGGTCCTTTCCACTTTTCTTCAAGTGGTTCATCATTCCACATGTGGATGTATACCTAATCCCTGGGTTGATGAGGATGTACTTGAGTGTCCGAGGTTGTTGAGGATGCTAAACAACAAACCTATGCAAAACTGAGAGCTCTTTTCCCAAAGATAATACATACTCTTTTAAATTACACTTTCCTATCACATGGCTTTCTCCTGAGATAGTTTGATACGGCCTGCCATAAATAATTTCATAAGGACTTACTCTTTCTTCAGGTCTAAGCTGTATTCTAATTCTTAATAAGGCTAAAGGAAAAACCTTTAGTGAAGTTTCTTGGAAAATCTTACTTATTTGCCATTTCAAGTTTCAGTTCATTGTTTCTACTTTTCCACTGGACTGAGGTCTCTAAGGAGTGTGCAGAATCCATGTAACTCCTAAGCACTTTGCATAAACTTTGAACTGTTTCAGCCACAGAATGAAATTCTCTGTCCGAAGACAGGCCCAGTGGTACCCCAAATCTAGCCCAAGGGTATAATTTCCTTTAATAAAACTTGTGTTACTTATTGAGTTTTGTTTGTGCAACAGAGAAAGGCTTCCTTCTGGCCATCCAGAAAAGGTATCTACCAAGAATAATATCAATAACCATCTTCCTGGGGTAGTTCTAGAAAAAATCTGTCTTGGTTTAAAACAGTTTGAAGAGGTGGACACTCTAAAATGATTTACGTCCTTTTAGTTCCATCCAGTCCCTTTCCATCAATAAGGAACAAATACAAGTAGATATAAGTGAATGGATAACAATTTATTGACAAGTGACCAGCAACAGGCAAAAGATAACAGTAAATAATCAATAGATATAAAATCGCTAAGTTTCACTAATCTCATGGGAGCTAAGAGACACCCAAAATGGCAGAAACACCCACAGGGTGACCCAGCCTCAGGGATCGGCTCACTTTGCAAACTTCACTCCAAAACAGTTTTTGATAGTGTGTGGAAAATCACGGTGCCAAAGGCCGGTGTTCACAGAAGAGTCCTGCAAAAATCAACTTTATTTGAACAAAGGGAGAGTCTTGTGGGCCATACCCCTGCGGGGTCTCTCAAGTGTTTGGAGGATCCAGCCTCCTTTTATCCTAAACTCTCAACCACATGTTGCCCTCTTCCATTCCCCACTGGCTGAGGTACTAGGAATGTACAAACTTCCCAAACCACCAACTACATGTCTTCCCTCCAACATGTACCCCCACACCCATTCTTCTAGAATATGATTGGGTCTTTCAGGTTATCTAGTTATATGGTCTGATCTCTCCTAGACTCTCTCTAGGAAAACCTGATCTTAAAATTTTCCCACATGAATATGGAACTAGGCTCTGTGGGTCATGAACAGGGAAGGCTCTGAGTAGCTTACTGAAGTAAGAGGTTTGCTGGATTTTCTCAAAGACTTCAATAGTCTTGGCTTGTTGCTGGATTGTAGCTTCCAGCCTGGCTACTTGAATTTGGAGCCTGAAAAAGAAGTATAGGCCTTATCACATAAGTCCACAAGAGAACGAATCCCAAAGGAAGAGCATGAAAGAACCTCATCTAAAACAAAAGCATCTTTGAAAATCATGTATTAGTGTCTCACTGGGATGCAAGATGACAGTCCTGTTGTTTTCACACAATCAGACAAAGTGAAGCCTTGCTCCACTGTCTTACCGGTGAATGGGTTCTTCCAGCTGGGGGATGATAGCTGCAGCTGAAGAATCAAACAGACAGCCTTGCAGGTTCCTCAAAATTGTTACTGCCTTCTTCTCCTTTGGGACATTCTTCCCTGACTCAGCACAATCATTCTTGTTAAGATGTTCTTTCAGGTCCTTGAGCTGTCAAACCACAAGAAAAATCCCCAGTAGAAAGCTTTTATGTATTAAAAAAAGTGAAATTCTTTGACTGTGATGTTAACTTTCAAAACCTGTGTAACTCCATCTTTTATAGTGGGCCCTCTCCTACACTGATTTCCTAGAATGTTTCCTAAAGACTGGCACAACAATTCTCCTCTCCTCTCTCAAGGACACTGAACACACTTTGTAGCCTGTTTTGGTCTCATGGTTTAGGAATGGCACTCCTGAGTTTCATGCTCCCACTGAGACTCTCCAAACCACACTGCTGCTCGCTTGCTCCCACCTTCCTTTCCCCCTTACCCCTTTGATAGGAAGGAGAGGAGAAGTAGGGGTACAAAAGATAAAGGTCATGGGTTCAGTAAAGAACAATTTACTGGAAACAGCAACGAGACAAGAAAACAAACAGTAACAGCAACAATATTCATAAGAAAAGTGTTCAAGAGAGAAGTGAAAGAAAAGTGTTCAAGAGAGAAGTGATTCACATGCAAAATGCTCAGAACCGGTGTTACCCAACCACTCCCTCTGCCACACTTACTCATCCACAAGGGAATAGGCTCCCTTTCTTTCCCCCTTCCCCTTCCCCACTCACCCTCCCCCCCGCTTCCTCCATCCTCTGTGGTATAGAATAACCTCAGGGTCCTAGCCATGCCCCCTCCTGGCTACTGCAAAAATTAATCCTGTCCTGGCCAGAACCAGGACAGTTGACTATTCCAACATAGTTAGAAAGTTCTCCTCTTCCCAAAGCGACTTTACAACTCCATTACAATGGTGATGTGGTGAAGAAATACTATAAAACATCAGTGCAACACTCCGATAGGCCTACTCTTTCTCTGTCAACACATAGTCTGCTTTGCCAAACCCAAAAGAAGAAGCAAATACCATGTGCTCCATGAAGCTTGGGAAGCAGCTTTTCAAAAGGAATACACGCCCTTCTCCAATTAAGGACAAAGTGACATCACAATTAGTGGTTTTTTAATTGTAGTCACCAGACTTATTTTATAAGTCGGGTCAATTATGTGTCACTCAACTTACTTCTGTTGCAAAGTTGTATAGTGTACTAAGACCACCTTAGTGCAGCCCTCCACTGTTACTTCAAGTGACATCAACAGGTGAACACCAAAGACAACAGTGCTGTTCCTTCCCATCACAGCTAGCTGCACACTGAACCACCCCATGTTACACAAAAGTCTTAAGGAAGGATCAGTTCCCTGCTCTGTTTACTACAAAGAGGGCTTGGGACCCTAACAAGAAACGCTTTCTCCATACCCTAGTTTCAAACCTCTCCAGTTTCTCCAACAGCAGTTTCTGTTCCTTCCTGCTGTTGGTCTTCACAGTTCCAAGAGAAGCTTCTTCCAGGGAGTTCTTTTTGAGAATTTTGTCGAGCTTCTGCCTGGCCAATAGCTAAGGAAATGGTGTTTCATAAGCATGGCAACATCAGTGAGAACATGATAACAAAAGCGATGCTTTTACTGATGAAATTATATAGTTAGATCGGCCTACAGGTTGAGGGAGAGGTTGGCCAGCAGTTTGAGGGAGGCAATTCTCCCTTTCTACTCTGCTCTTGTAAGACCCCACCTAAAGTACTGTGTCATCCTCTGAGGCCTCCAGCACAAGGCAGACATGGACCTGATGAAAGGAATCCAGAGGAGGACCACAAAGGCATTCATAGGGCTGGAACACCTCTCCCATGGAAAAAGGCTGAGGGACTTAGGGGTTTTCAGTTTGGGGAAAAACAGGCTTTAGGCAGATCTTATTGTAGCCTTTCAAGATCAAAAGAAGGAGAGATATTTTTACTAAGGATTGTAGTGACAGGTCAAGGGGCAAAGGTTTAAAATGAAAAGACAGTAGATTTAGATTAGCTATAAGGAGGAAAATTTTCCAAGTACTGTGATGGGACACTGGACCAGGTGGTCCAGAGGAGTTGTGCTCACCCCTGGAGGTGTTCGAAATGAAGCTGAATGGGACTTCAAGCAACCTCTTCTTGCAGCCCTTCTGCTTCAAATACATATAAAATGAGGTCCAAAACACAGCTCAGGTCTAGATTCAATCAATTCCTCTCAGCACTATTTCAACATGAACTAACTCACTAGCAAGAACACATGTGCTTACACTAATAGGTTCTGTTTAGGGATATCTGCATCTGTCTCTAAAAGTCACCTGTTCATCCTGCTCGGAATCTGTTTGAGTTGAAGAATCAACCTTTAGCTGAAGATCTTCTCCCTGTAGTGTAGGAAGCTAAGCAAGCAAGAAAAAAGAGAAACAGTTGGGAAACAAACCCTCGGCAGGACTGCAGCATCACACTGCCTTCAAGCAGAGAGCATGAAGAAACGTGACTTCTGCTAAGGGTAACATAAGAGCTCAGGAAGAGAGCTAAGTACCTTATTCTCAGAAGAGGAGATAAAATGTTCTTTCTGTTCTGCTCTTGCAGCTGACAATGGAGATAAAAAATAAGATAAGAGTGTTGCTGCTCTGAGTGCTTCTTTCACTTTGCTTTTCCAAAACTGATTCACTCCAGAGGGGCTTACGAAGGTAACCATGTAGTCCCTCTGAAATTACCTTTGCCGTGTTCCACTGCAACAGAGTGCACTTCCACTCTATTTTGGTCTGCAGCAGGACGCGGCACACTGGCCGACACTTTCCTTCGACCTTTAGAATCAGTCTGCATAATTTAAAAGACACATGTGAGAACTGGCATGGGCAGCTTCCACACCCCCTTCCAGCCTCACAGCTTCTGCTTCAGCCAAGAGGCTTAATGAGAGGGATCAGGTGATGGAAAGAACAAAAAGGGCAAACACAGACAGTGCATTTGGCATTTCTCTTGAGCAGAGCTTCTAAAATAGGACAAAGTCCACCTCTCCAATCTTGAGAGAACCCGGGCAGAAGAAATACATCTTTAAACTGTGGGTCATACACAACCATTTGACATTGACTGGATCCACAGAAGAGATCTGTGAGGTGGGAAAAATCAATTCTCACAATGCCAGCCTTCTAGGACTTCAGAGGACTGTAAGTAGAAGGAAGTTTTCCTTCTTTGTCCTAGAAATCCCACTTGGATGTCAGCTGCAAGGAGGCCCAGGACATCGGCTTGACCTCACTTTGTACCAGTCCCATCTGAACAGATTGTCTGAAGCAGCTGCATGCCAAGGTCCAAGTTAGGTGTGTGTGGCAGAAGCAGCAGCTAAGGAAAATGAGCCCAAAAGACAGTGAGTCAGAGGGACCCCATTGTCTTCCTTGGAGAAGGTACCTCAGAATCCCAGGGAAAATTCTTATCTTCTGGTTTTGTTTCTCCTCCTGCTGGAGGCAAGACCTCGTCTTCCTTTTTTGCTGCTTCCCCTGCTGGATGCAAGACTCTGTCTTCCCTTTTCACTTCTCTCACTGCTGGTTGCAAGACCCCTAAGAAAAGATAAGCATATAGTAGCTATGAATGCTTATTTTACTCTGCTTTTCTGCATCTGATTCATGCCAGAGAGGCTTACAAAGGTGACCATTTATTCCCCTGAAATTACCTTTGCCATGCTCCACTGCAGCAGAGCGCACATCCAATTTATTGCAGTCTGCAACAGGAAGCTGGACAGCAGCCGACACTTTCCCTTCACCTTCAGAATCAGTCTGTGTAATTTAAAAGACACACATGAGAACTGGCACAGGCTGTTTCCACACCCACTTCCACACTCAAAGGTTCTGCTTCAGCCAACAGGCCTAAGGAGAGGGATCAGGTGATGAAAAGGACAAAAAAGGCAAACACAGCCAGCACATTGAGCATCTCTATAGAGCAGGGTTTTCAAAATAGGACCAAGTCCACCTGCCCAAGCTAGAGAGAATTTAGGCAGAAGAAATAAATCTGTAGATTGTAGGTCACATGGGAGCCCAGTTGATGTTAATTGCATGTTCTAAAGAGAGCTGTTTGATGGGAAAACAGCAATCCTCACAATGACAGTCTTGCACAGTTTTCACAGTTCAGTAACCAACAGGGAGCCTTACTACATTATCCTTACTGCAAATCTAGTTTGGACATCAGCTGCAAGGATGCCCAGGACATTAGCTTGACCTCACTTTGTCCCAGTCCCATCTGAACAGCATGTCTGGAGCAGCAGAATGTGAAGGTCTAAGTTATGAGCATGTGGCACAAGCAGCATCAAAGGAAAATAAGCCCTGAAGCCAGTGATTCAGAGGGACCTCACTGTGTGCCTCAGAAAAGGTACCTCAGAATCCCAGGGAGAATGAGCGTCTTCCTTCTTTGCTTTTCCTCCTGCTGGTTGCATGACCCCTAAGAACACATAAAAAACTCTTCATAGCTCTGGGTGCTTGTTTCACTCTGCTTTTCCAAATCTGATTCACTCCAGAGAAGCTTACAAAGGTAACCATGTAGTCACACTGAAATTACCTTTGCCGCGCTCCTCAGCAACAGAGTGCACGCCCACTCTCCTGCGTTTTCCAGCAGGACGCCGCACAGGGTTAATCACTTTCTCTAGAAGATCACTGAGACACTGTGTGATTTAAAACACATGTGAGAACTGGCATAGGCTCCATGTGGGCACAGTTTGACGCTCAAAGCTTCTGCTTCAGACAAGAGGCCTAACAAGAGAGGGATCAGGTGATGGAAAGAAAAAAAGGGCAAACACAGCCAGTGCATTTGCATTGTTGTTGAGCAGGGTTTTCAAAACGAGACAAAATAAACCTCCCTAAGGCTGAGAGAACATAGGAAGAAGAAATAAATCCCTAAACTGTGGGTCATACACAACCATTTGACATTGACGATTCACAAGAGAGATTTGTGAGGAGGAAAGCATTGGTTCTCACAATACCAGCCTTCTAGGACTTCAGAGGGCTGGAACCAAAGGAAGCATTATTTCTTTGTCCTAGAAATCCAGCTTAGAGATCGCCCACAGGGAGACACATGACATTAGTTGAACCTCATTTTGTCCCAGTCCTAACTGAACAGATTATCTGAAGCAGCAGCTGGTTAAGGTCCAAGGAAGGAGCATGTGGCAGAAGCAGCAGCAAAGGAGAACAAGCCCAGAAGCAGGTGAGCCAGAGGGACCCCACTGCCTCCCTCAGAGAAGGTACCTGAGAACCCCAAGAGGAACCACCATATTCCTTTTTCGCATCTCCTGCTGCTGCTGGCAAGACAAAGATAAGGAACATGTCATTTCTGTGAGTGCTTATTTCACGCTGCTGTTCCTAACCTGCTTCACTCCAGGAAGGCTTACAAAGGTAACCATTTAGTCCCTCTGAAATTACCTCTGTAGGGCTGCAATGTAATAGAGAGCACACTCTTTTTATGTTGGTCTGCAGCAGGACCATTGTCTTCCTTTTCCACTGCTTCTTCTTTTGGCACATCACCTAAGAAATAAGATAAGTGCATTGTAGCCTTGAGTGTTTATTTTCCAGTCCTTTGGCCTGTCCCTCCAGACCAGCATCCCACTGATTGGGTGTCATTCTGCCACAGGCCACAGTGATGTTCCTCCTCACCTCTTTGACAGCAAAGTATCTTACATGACTCTGCCAATGCAGGTTTTTCCAAGGGAGTGACAGGAATTTTCTCATAGCAGGAGCTGTCAATTCGTTCATCAGCAATACTAAATATAGAAAGGAAGAAGATACATTAGGTAAAATCCCCTCAGACTTCCATGCACTCTCTGCAGGAAGAGCAAAGGCCATGCATGTTCCATTCTACCCATATTCATAGACAACTGCTGAAGGGTCACACACACAAAGGGCATGCTGCAGTCCTGGAGTAATGGAGACTGAAATCGTCATTACAGGCATGCTCACAGTCCAGGTGCCTAGTCTCATCTGTGGAGTAACTCACCTCTGGTACAGTCTGGCTAGAGTCTCATCTGATAAATCCCCTCTCCATTTCAAGGGCCAATGAGCTTAACAAGCCCCCTAGCAGACTGACATCGCCAAAGCCTCTACCTCAGCTGGATGTTACGCTAATGGTGCAGCTACTCTCCATGTTAAGATAGTTTAATATCTCCTCAATCCCGGTCCTCACTTTGCAGGGTTTCAGAAATTCCTATGGTTAGCCTGAGGACCTGAGAGTTTAGAGAGCTCCCAAGTGGATTATAAGGAGGCCAACAAATATTGTGCTTGCATTCCAAGACCTGTGTTGTCTTCTAACAACCCTGGCTTATTTGGGGCTTGGGTTTGTGTAATAAGCAGAAAAACAAACAAAAAAACCCAATCAAACAAGAAAAGAAATTAAACGTATTCTCCAGACCAAGGCTGCTGTGCAGAATGGTGTATTAGCACAACATTTATACTGTGCCAGAAGCCTGGAGGGAAGGAATGAGAAGCACATTATGTTAGAGCAATCTTCAAACATGCTTTATTCCTAAAGGGGTTTTTACACCACAGTTTACACAGGCTCCCTTCTCTCCTGCTTCCCATTGATACAGGCTGCCAGAAGGGGCACAGGAAGGAGTAATTAAGTCAAGATCCAGTGACAAGAGTTCATAGGCAATTGTTTACAGCTAGAAAAGGCATGCTCATAAGCATAATGCAGTACATTCACCCATCCCTTGGCTACCATCACTGTGAAAGAGGGCTTTTTCCCTCAGCCTAGTTAAGCACACAGGGGATATCAGTTAGATCCCTTCTGAAACAAAAGGTGACTAGGAGTGCAGTAGAACTTGGAAGCACGCAGGTGAATTCTCAGAGAGAACTGGGAAGAAGGGAGAAAGTTTTCCTGAACTTCTAAATCTACTCTTGACATAGAGATACATCAGAAGGTATCACTGAGCTCAGCCTCTACAAAGCTCTCAGCACCTCATTAATTAAACCCTAATTAATTAAACCCTCATTAAACCCTAATGCTGTTACTGAAAAAGGATGTACATCAGCACAGACATTTGGAGAATGCAATTGTTCTAATAAGGATATAAAACACACGTCATTTTGAACCATTTTGGTCAAAGCTTGACATGTGTAGTTTCCCTTGTTTGACTCAGGAAAAACAGCACCATGGTGAAGAAGAAGTTGTATGGTTTTCTTATTCCCAGAATCAGTAGCAACTGTAAGAGGGGTCCTAGGGCATGCAAGAGATAAGAGTAAATACATCAGCTTTTACAAACATTGCATAGCCAATACTTTATTCTCTCTTTGCTCCTTAAAAAATCCATTTCCCCTCTCCTACAGGCAGAGTGAAAGCACAGCCAAACGCCTACAAGTGTCAAAGAATTCAGGTTGGTGGGACCTCAGGAGGTCTCCAGGACAACCACCTGCCCAGAGAAGACTCAGGGCCTGTGTGCCTGTGTGTGCACACACATGGGGGCATGTGGCACCGCAAACAATGCTTTCTTGCAGTCCTCAGCGTGGAAATTACCCCCTGAAGAAAGCAAGCAGCTGAGCACGGGTCTGCTTTCACCAGTCACACAGGAGATCCGTCTGGGTGACTCCTGGTCCTTTCTCAGAGCTCATTCTTATGCCTGCCATCAATCCAACTCGAGCAGTATTAAGGAGTCCCACATGCACTTTCGGCAAGCCCTTTACCTAGAAACATTATCCTGAGCATTCACGTCAGCTCCTTTTTGAAGAAGGAACTTGACCATTTCTTCATGGTTTTCAGTGACTGCAAGAATAAGCGGAGTGTATCCAAACTGAAAGGAGAAGTAATCTCTCTTAGAATAACAGAGAGAAGTTGAACAAGTTGACTTGGGAAGAGGATTTTTATCCAAAGTCCAAGCTTACTTCATTCTTAGCATCAATATCTGCACCATGCTCAAGTAACAGCTCCACTAGAGATTTGTTAGAACCCATGACAGCAAAGTGAAGGGCGGTGTTACTGCTTGCACCTCTGAGGTCAAGGTTGGCACCATGTTCCAGCAGAATAGCTGCACAGTTCCCATGCTGGTGCTCTACTGCCTGGAAACAAGACAGAAAGGAGGAATAACTTCCAGCATCTATGTTCCTCACTGTCAGAACTCCCACCTCTTCCCAACACTGGAAAGTATGAGCATTTTCAAAGATTAGAGAACATATGCCCCTTCTGCATACCTTCATTAGTGGTGATTGACTGAATTTGTCACAAGGGTTTAGCTTGCACTTCTTTTCTACCAGAAACTGAACATCTGCATGGCCATTTATACAAGCAAGATGCAGAGGAGTCCTAGAAATAAAACATACTCAGTTGTCCTGGTTTAAGCCCAGATGGCAATTAAGCACCATGCAGCCACTCGCTCACACCCTCTCCCTCCCCACCCCAGTGGAACAGGGAGAAGAATCAAAAGTAAAACTGTTGATAACAATTAAATCAGATTGATAAATAGAACAAAGTAAATAAAATAAATACAATAATAATAGCAAATAAAAAATCTCAAGAAAAAACTGTGATGTACAGTACAGTTGCTAACAACCCACTGACTGATGCCAAACCCCATTCCAGAACATTGACCTGGCTATGCTCCCTCCCAGCTTTTTGTGTACTTTCTCACTGGCAAAGCATAAGACACTGAAAGTGTTCTTGTCTTAGGGTAAACACTGCTTAGTAATGGAGGCTACAGAGAGTGCAGAATCAGTGTAAGCCCCCAGGTTTCCCCACCCCCATCAGTCCTGCACCGGTTTTGTCCCAGAGACAGAGGGGATGGGACTTCTAACAGCACTGGGAAGGCTGTGATGTCTTTCTGTGAATCTATGCCCTGCTAAACCAAGCCGTTCTCAGTCTGGCACCCAGAAACGAGCTGTCTCTGCTCAAATGAAGGTCTGATGATCTCCACAGAACCGTCAAATCTTAGTTTGGTTTGGGTTGAAAGGGACCTTAAAGACCATCTAGTTCCAAACCCCTGCCATGGGCAGGGACACCTTCCATGAGACCAGGTTGCTCAGAGCCCCATCCAACCTGAACACTTGGATGAACAGGGATGGGACAAGAAGAAGATCAAGTACAGGGCCCAGGCTGGCAGAGCAGGCCAGAGCAGAGTGGGGCTTTCACTGTCTCCTATTCCAGCTCAGGCAGGGCTCCTATAAGGCTGGTGCTCTGGGGCTGGCCCAGCTGCCAGGCACAATGCTGGGCTTGGCTGGCTCTCTGCAAAACTGGGTTTGTTACCTGGTGTGCAGTAAGCCAATAATTACACACTTGAGAGAGACACTGATTATGTGTTTCAGAATTACACGTGCCTGGGTGCTCAATGGTGTTACATAAATAAAGCACACTCCACTGGACTTTCCATGCTGTTATTTATATATAGAAGTTCAGAATTAGTAACTTTCCAAGTACAGCCCCTCTGCTATGATTGGTTAATAATTTCCATACAAGTTANCAACGGCGCCGGGCAGGCGCGCGGCCGCTGCGCTGGGGCCGGGACAGCGGCCGTGGAACGCGCCCGGGCGGCGCACGCGGGGAGTGCGGGATGCACCCGCCCCGGGCACGGCCGGCTCCGGCGGGGAGCGTGGTAGCTGGGATAACACAGCCTGTAGTATCGAAATCACAGCGTTTCAGTCAGCCTGAGACTTCCTCTTTTTTGAGAAAGTCTGAAGAAGCATGTGCTGTAATACTGAAGAATGTTAGCCCAGATGAAAAGAAATAAACAACAAAACGAACGTACTGCTGGTTCCCAGGAAACTGTTTTCAAATCGGCATACAGTGTTCTGGAGATAATCTGTTCCTGTTTCCTCTAAGCCAAGGGCAGGCTTTTGAATAGGAGGCAGACTGGAAGTCTCCCATGGTTTACCATATCCTAATACCAGCAATCAATAGTTAACTGTATTTCTATCGTCTGCAATCCATTGATCATTTTATGTTAAAACATTAGGTAATTAATGACTACCTTTGAACACCAGAGTTAGAGCCATTAAGTTCATTTTAAATAAATCAATAACAGAAACAAAATTCCTGTTGGTTTGGGCAGCCTTTAAAAGTGGTAATTTAGAAAATGAGTTTTCAATGGCTCCATTCTAGCAGTTGGCAAGAACTCAAAAAATAAGATGAGCCTCAACTGGGGCCATAAATGCTTTTATAGAAACACTAAAGTCAGATTTTCAAGGGAATTCAGCACCCCAAATTCCCAGCCTTTTTTAAAATATGCCTACTCTCTTGGCACTAAAATACCTTACTTCAGAGGCAAAATCTCTGAGTCTTCTATCACAAGCAGGAGGGGGCTGTTCACTACATATGCATAGACAAAGAGAAAACAAATAATTTTCTGAGGAAAAAGCCATTTTAAGGAATGATTTTACATTTCCTCTTCTATCTGTTAGGGAAAACAGGTGGAAGAAAACTGCAAGGAGAGAAAATAACTCTTTAGGGAAATGCTAGCACCCAACATATGNCTTCACCTGGGCAGGGGTCTTTTTAACCTGTTGGCGTGAATTTTAGTATTATAATGATGACAATACATCTATAGGATACATGGACCTCAAGTCTTTTGCCACATTGGCAATGTATAGACATAGAAATACATCAGCATCTTGATTTACTACATCCTTAAAGTTTGTTAGTTCCAGGATGTCCTTGGCTAAGGGATACCAGCTGCTGCCTGTTCCACTGATTGTCTCCTTTCTTGCTGCTTAGGCTTGAACGTAGGCAAAACACATACGCAAAAAAACCCCACCCTGACTTTAGATAATTTTGACAAATTCCACATTTTGAACAGGTGGAGGGCCTGCTGTTTGCCCTTACTGCTTGTCCCGGTTGTAGCCATTGATGCGGCGTTTGTTCAGCCACCAGTGCTGCCGCAGCCGGGCCACGTCTGCATTGGCGGCCGCGCTGTGCAGGTCGACCAAGACCATGGCTCGGGGTTCGGCGGCCTCGGGCTGGGTTCGGCAGACACAGGAGGTGCCCGGCGGCCTGTGCCGAGCCCTGGGCGGGGAAGCGGCTGCGGGGACAGGATCCGCAGATGCGAGAGGCGAGGCGCGGTCGGTGCGAGGGGCGGCTGCGCCTCGCAGCCCCAAC
>VZTH01007383.1:37322-55935 GCA_013397815.1 Aleadryas rufinucha | reverse complement strand
GGCTAGCACCCAACCTATGCCCTGATTTCTTTTTTTTTTTTTCCCACCTAAAATGTCATTTTAAAGACTATAATAATATATATGAAAGATTAAAGTCTTGATTGCTTTAATACCTAGCTGCTGAATCCTGTTAATGGGGAAAATATCTGACTGCTTTTTCTGACCCTTTTCATGCTTGATTTTCAAATTATATGGTAAACGTTCATCACAGCCAAATGCAAGGACCCCCACTGAGGGAGGGGAAGGAGTTAGGCCACTGGTCGGTTATAAAATAATTCCCTAGGAACTTAGCATCAAGGAACAATTAACATTCACAAATAATCAGGAACCAAATTTTGACTACCTAGATAAAAGTCAGAGCCCTTAACTAGAAAGTATTCTTTTGTGCCTCAAAAGAAGGCATGGACTTCGGCTGCTAGCTTCTCAAAAGCTTGAGGAAGAGGCACGACCTCAGTGTTTTCCTTGCATGGATTAATCCTTCACCAGTTACACCAGTAGAAGTTGTTCTAGTGGATGTGATAGACTCACTTGTAGGCAGTGTATCAGTAAGCAGTATAGAGAAATGCACCCCACAGCAATGGCTGTTACTCTGTGTCCCCTAGAGATACCCTGCCAGAGCCAAAGTCTCACCCAAATATTGTCTTGTTTCACTGAATGCCGTAAACTGTGCTACAATAATTATCCAGACCAGAGGCAATTCCATTCATTCAATCTTGCATTTCGTTCACACAGCCTAGTCTAAAGCACGTCTCTGCAAATGCTGTGTTTGATGCTATCCCAGCACACTGTCCAGCCAGCATTCATAATTAAGTGTGCTAATTGAAATAACAAGTGAAAGCTACTCTTAATGCCTCCTGATGATTTCTGTGGGTCAAATGGTGGTTCTCTGCTGCAAGTAATTGGCTTGTTGCAGGGAAATAGACACATGAAGTGGTACAGGCCATTCCACCTGATTGTTAGCACACTGATCATTACCATGACTTGAAAGCATTTAGNAAGATGGTAAAAGAATAAATGCTTTTGGGCACGTCTTACACTGTAACCTAGGACAATGTGTAAGTAACAGAATATTGCTATCAAATCTCTAGCATAGTCACTGGGTGTTGTGTAAGAACATAGGAGCTTTCATATTTAGCGCGTGGCAAAAAAAAATCTGCTCTCACAATCATACTGTATGTAATGTCCCCTGATTCTAACAGTGCATCCTCTCACCGATGTTTGCCAGTATTCACTGGTGTAGCTCAAAGAAAGCAGCAGGATTTGCTCCCAGTCATCACCTGAGTCTGTTACTGATTATCATTAGATTTCATCCTGCTTGATGAACAGATTAGCTCTGTGCATTGGAATTACTCTACACTTTTAATCAGAGAATTTATTTATTATTCTCAGAGCATCAGAAGTAATCAAATCCATGTTTTTTGCCCTTTTATCCCTTATAATCCTTCTTCACCTCATTCCAGAAATGTGTTTCCTTCTGAAATTTGCACCCTAAGTTCTCCTGGGACCATACACAGAGTACCAAGCTCGTAAAGACAGCACAATATCAGCCTTGATATTTTTCTTTACTGTAGACAAAAATAATATGACTGTTCAGTATTTTTCACCACTTGCATACCAATAGAGTACCTGTTTTTGTGTATGAGCCCCTGGGTGATTTTATCTGCCCTTTTTACTCTCATTCCTTCCCAGGCTTTTGAATTATCTAATCATAATAACTACAGGCTGTGCATCTCAGGGAGGCCCGGAATAGAGATGCTTGTGCATCTCTATTCCGGGCCTGCCTGAGATGCACAAGTATTGAGAGATGCTTGCTCTAAGGACATAGCCTGTTGCATACTCCTTTAAGCAACTCCTTAGCTGCAAACTACATCTTGTCTCTTCCAACAACTTCTGTTTGCAAAGGAACTTGTATCATGTGCTTACATCCATGGTTTGAAGCTTAAAGAACATTAGCTCCCTAATGTTGCTGGGGCAATAAATACTACAATTGTCTTTCAGCCAGAAGGAGATCCAAGAAGAAAAGCTCACAGAAGTTTGCAGAGAGGGAGGTTACAAACCTCCTCAGGGCCAGGTCACAGTCTCACAGCACTTTCTTTCCACCAGTGTACAAGAAGAAGACAATTTGGAGAGGAAGTGTCGCTACCACAAGACATGTTTCTGATTTGGGTCCCTTTCTGCCTATAGACAGCCATGTGTTTTTTCTAAACCGTCTTTAAGAAAACACTCAAGTAAAGTTAGGACACAAGTTATTTAGGTAAAACTGGCAGTACTGAGCTGCTGCAGGACACCAGAGGAATGGCTGGCTTGCTCCAAACAACCAGGTGGGGAAGTGTTGGGAGAACATGGAAAGCTGTGTGTGGGTGGGGCAGTGCCGCCTGCCCCGTGTGTGTGTGCATGGCCAGCCCCGGCGCCCACATCGCCAGGAACAGTCTGGCCCTGCTGGAAGCAAAGGAGCAAGATTCCAGTGCTGGAACTAGCATAGGCTTGCCTGACAGAGGACCTTGGGCATAATAAAATGATAAAACTCAGCATAATTTTACAGTTGAACTTGATGATTTTTGTTCCAAACTATATTATTCTATGATAAAGTTATATTTACAAGAGCTTATCACATAAACCCTGCTCAATACTCACAGGCCCTTTGGGAGCTATGCTCCCTTTCATCGGCATTTCGTCTTTCCTCTTCTTTGGGTGGGTGGTTGAGATGAAGTGACTCACCACGGGATGCCTTGGAATATTTTCAACAGATAGAAAGAAAGCTAATTTAATTAAAAATGATAGGAACAGTAGGTTTACCTGTCTAATCAGGTTTATTAGTGTTCCCCTGCCAATTAATTTGGATGAGATTTCAACCACATGAGCACCTTCACGTGCTTGGTCTCCCACAGACATTTAAGAAGAAGATTGTCCTTTCTATGGATTTTGTCATATATGACAAACGTAGTGAATTCCCTTTCTTCCTTTTTTTCTAGTTCCTTAAGAGATGGAGCACACAGTTAATTTGGGAGATCTAAAGAACAAAGATAAAGACTGGTTTAAGTCAACTTTCTCTCAAATATTTTTTTCTTCCTTGGAATTATGTCTGATAGAAAGGTTTCTTATAAAGAAAATTCACAACAGACCCATAGGGGGATACTAAAAGGGTGGGCAGGATGTGCCTTCAAACATTCCTAATTCAACAACTGAATGTTGCACAAGGGAAATGGACTGCAGGAAATGGACAGGTTATTACCATGCAAACCTATAATATAGCATTGCCATTGTCACTAAGAAGCCACAGGCTTTGTACTGAGCTCTTTAGGCCTCAGAGGAAGGGCTTGCCGTAGCTGAGCTTTCCTTGACCTCTACAACCTGCACAAGGTAGACAAGGTGGAGCCAGCCAAACCTGACTTTAGGGGTAACAGAGAGAACAAAGAGCGAGAACTTCTAACACATGTAAAATGCACCATATATCGTAAATTCAGATGTAACCTGGAGCTGCAGAGCAATGAAAAAAGAGTAAGGTGTGGAAACGTGTTAGCAAAGACATAAATGTGGCCCCATGTGTGTCTTGAAATGAGGGATAGGAAAACTCCACCATGAACATCCTTTGCTTCCAGATGCTGGCAGTGGGCCAAAGCTCTCCTTCACCACCAACCACCAAAATGAAACCATCAACCTTAGGACTCAGAGAAGCAGGGAAAGAGTGAGGCAGAAGGAGTCTAGAAACTAAACAGGGTGAGAATAATAATTGTAACTGTATAGCTATCATTATTATATTATTATTGAAACTTTTTCTGTATTGAAATATTCTTTTTCTTCTTTCTTACGTAATTATTAGGTCTGAACTATTATTTGCTTCTTGTATTAGACTGTTAATATTTCAATCACACTAGCAATAAATTCTTGGTTTATATACATTTCTTCTGAAATTTCCTCTGTCCTATGCAGTCCCTATCCCTTCCTTATCCTTTGCTCCTCCAATTGCACCATCCAGAGTGGTGGCCGCACTGAAAATGAACCAAAGCGAAATACAGGTTATTCCCAGTGATTTGTTCTGGGAGGGTTGATCAACTTTGCAAACACCATCAGAGTGAAGGGAAGATTACTACCTGCTTTATAAATGCTGGAGCTCTACTCAGTTTTACTATCTGAGCATCATTATAATTTCAAAACTATCTCGTTCCAACAGAATGTAAAATGCAATAATAACTACCTGTGAAATTTCTGTGGCTATGTCCTGACAGTAGTACAGCAGCAGCAGTTTTTCCCTACTCTTATTTATTCCTTCTTATTATGTATATGCATTTTCCTGATTATTTTAACTATAAAACTAGCCACATTCCAGGAAAGAATTTTAATGCTGATTATATCTGGAGCAGGACAGTGATTGAAATAAAAATTGTATTTGCTGT
Source organism: Aleadryas rufinucha (assembly GCA_013397815.1). NCBI lineage: Eukaryota > Metazoa > Chordata > Aves > Passeriformes > Aleadryas > Aleadryas rufinucha. Next base: position 51,541 of record VZTH01007383.1, on the reverse strand, counting down.
GTAGACTTTCTTAAAAATTACTATTCTTTGAGTTTTCATACACCAATGCTTAGGGCAGCATGGAGAGTAAATACCACATATACAGAAACCTAGAATTAATTCTTAAATATTTTTCCCTTATCTAAAGCATATTTCTGCAGCATATCATGCAAGCTAATTCTAGTCCAAATTACAGGTATTCAGTACTATTTTTCTTGATGTATGTGCCCAGAAAGGAAAGCTGAAGGATGTAGGAAATCTAATAACAAGATAAAATAATTTATGAGATGACTTGCAATAGATTATTCATTTAATCAGAAAATTTAAGAGACATCTGAAATACCTGTGCAGGGTAATTTTTAAAAACATCTACCTCACAATAAGTAAAGAATTAAAGGTGTGCAGGCTACAGCTGTGCACTCCTGTGGGAAGAGATAATATTTTTGTTCTTTGCTTATTCAGCAATTAAAGAGGTCTTAACCAATTAAAGTCTTCTTATAATCACAGCCACCACAGGACAAGCAAATATTATATAGTTCTTTATACTCTAGATCAGTCTTATCCTGAGATTTTGGTTTATTCTGGACTGAAGAAGGCTGCAGCCTTGCACATGATGCCAGCAATTATCCCAAAGCATACGGTCATGTTGAAGCTTCACATCTCTGTAGTGTTCCAATTCCAGTTGGGACTACAGAAACCTGGATCCAATGCAGATGAATGCTACATACGAGCCAAGATATTTATGTCCAAATTTCCTACAGCTTTATACATTCTTTTCTCCCTTCCATAATATTTGAAACATTTTCGTTCTCAGTCTGGGATTAGATTTTCGGGGAAAAAAAAAACCCCAACACCTAAACCCTGGTGTTTAGACCTAATTTGGCTGCCCTTTCCTTCTTAATAACTTCTATATTGGCAAAGCATAGCAATTGGACGTGTAAAGCATCTTTTAAGGGTAGGTGTTGGATTTTCAGAACCAGGGCAAGAAATCATTTGTCAAAGTCATATGTTTTTATAGATATGTTTTGTTTCTGGCTCTCAGTGTTAGTTGTATTTTCTAAGGCTCACTACACTTTATGGTTCTGAGCAACCCAAGTACTGCTCAAGACAGCTGGAGTGCTGGGTTAGTGCAAATTCTTCATCTGACTGCAATTCAATCTCATAGTGAATTACCCATGGCCCAAGAGAAAAAGAAAACCCAAACTGTTCATATCATCACATGATTACTCACTCTTGCACCCTGAACTCTGCTCCTCATATGTATGCTTTAAAAAACAGCATCCCCCCACATTCTGGGAATACAGATTGCCATTAAGGCAATTCATCTATCCCCATCACTATGTCTGCTGGTTTTTCTCACCATGGGTCTCCCAAATGTGAGTTATTCTGACAACAGGTGGCTTTTCCTGAGCATCCACCCTGGGAGCAAATAAGGATGCAGGCACAGGGCAGGCAAGGGACTAAACTCATCTTGTGGTCAGGAGCAACTGTACAGAGAACACAACACACCCTAAAACTGTCAGGGCTGTGAAGCACATCCAAGATCACTTGAAGAGCCCAGGGCATGAGGGTTTTCTGTGACAAGAAGACATGGTTTGGCATATCACTGCTTTACACAAAGTTCCCAGGCTTAATCTGGTTTTGCCTCTTTATTTTAGGAACAAGTATATTCTTACATAGGAGCTGCTTCTGACAGTGTGGTGAAAGCCATGAAAGAGAAGTCTCTATGAAATCACCTTCTCCAAACAAAAAGTGAAATAATTCCTTCAAACTGTTAAGTCAGGAACTGAATAAGTGTTTGTCATCTAATTTCAGCTCTCCCACACATACTTCCAGTGAAGTCAGCGAAAGTTTAGGCATCTAAAAGCTATTCTGGATTGACTTCAGTGTTCTAATCTGTCAAGGACAAAATTCTGTACTTCTTCAGTAAGAAGTGATCTCATTGTAATCACTTATTTCTGCAGTTACCTGTAGCTCATTAGGAGTGAGTTACTGCCCTTAATTTTTATCTCTTACCCAGAAAACCTCATTAGGCAACTAAAGGCAAGAATCAGCAAAGAGACATGCAAAATAAACTCTTGCTATAATAAAAAATTTGCTGATTGCTGAGTTTTAAGTTAGTTACTAATCTTTGGACTTTCTATTGGAGACACATCACCTAAACTTGTATTTTCATCCATTTAAGCATCCAGTAAAGTCTTTGGCAGAGTTGACACTCCCAAACTTGTTGATCTACTCTCTGTGATTTACTTTCAGTTTTGTACTAACACTAACTCAACACTGCTTTATAGTTCTTGACCCACACCTGGTTGTCCTGCCAATAACATTGTGATACTATTAATAATTTTGGAAACCAAGAAGTCAGGGAAAACTGTGCACAAAGTGCTGCAATAAATAGCCCTCAAATGGATTTATCATATCCAAGGGATGCTTTTACTATTCATGGCATGAAATGATGTGATTAGTCCCTTACGCAGGAGTAAGAATGTTTAAAATACTACCAAAATATTTACTATGAATTAACCCAAGGAAAAGGCCACCCACTTCACCCATGAGGTCGTGCGTGACTTGATACTGTAAAATTTCTCAGCTCTCTTTAACCAAGAACAGGTCACTATTTTACTCTGACAACTCAAAGCCTACATGGGTGTTATTGAACGATCATCTCAGGCTTGCTGCCTGCAGCCTCCTGAATCCAGGAACTAAGGCTCTGCCCTCTTTCAGTCCTGCACCCTTGAGATCAAACTCCAGTCAGGATGTTATCTCCACTGCTTTGTACCCCCCTCACCCTTGAAAATATCTCCAGAATAATTCATTTTCCTCGTGACATGCATGTGGAAAACCACTATTATCTCAGTTTAATCTCTGTTTATCTTCTTTGCACTTCTTTGTGCTGAATGAACCACTGATCCATGAAACCTTCTGGCTGCTCAGCACTGCTGCAGTCCTCACTCCCTCCCTCCTCTGCCTAGGCTTTGAACACTTGGCACTGCAGTGATCCTATTGCCAACTCACCTGAAGAACGTGAATCATCGGTCTTTCTCCCAAATCACTGTTAAAAAAACCAGAGGGGGATGTTAGAATTACAATACATAAATGCTGGGCTTTTTTTTTTTTTTTAGCTTTTTATTTCAATTTTCCTCTTTGCCCCTGAAATTAAATTCTTACAATCTGTCACCTAGAAGGACCCTCCACTTTTTACTATATCATATACTTTGTCCATTTTGTTTTTGCCAGAAAACAAAGGCAGACTGTGGTTATTTCTTTTCAGAAATTGATGGGATTTTTAAAAATATCTGAACAAAAAGAATATTTTGGGTACCACTGACAGATGGCCACAGCAAGCATGGCAAGTATTCAAAAGTGTTTGTGAGACCAGGGTAGGTCCCCATGCTTCCAGTGCTGAAAGCCAAATGTCTGTCCCCTGCGATGTGTATGGCCAGCATCTGTTACAGAGAGGAGTCAAACACAGAAAGATCTGAACAGTTTAGGGAAATTCCATCATTTCCCCATGTGGTTTATAAAAAACAAGACAAAGTTACCCTCTCTTTTTCTGCTGGGTTTTTTGTCTGTGTGTTTGTGTGTGTGTGTGTGTTGGTGTGGTTTTTTGATTGTTTTTCACTGAATGCATTTGGAAATGTTGACTTTTTATTTTGATGTGCATGATCAAAATAACATACTATGAAATTCACAATATTGGCATGTACATATTTGTTTGTTCCATAGGGCACAGGTAAATCATTGTTAGAATGATTGTTACAAGTCTTTTCAATTTTAATAACACTTTTCTTTCAGCTATTGGAGTGCATAGTTCATCATGGAAGACAGTTCATCTGTCTTCATTGCCTTGCTTGACCGTATTCTCTGGACTACTATCAAAATACCCCCAATATCCTTGAAAATCCTCATAGACAGTCGGACAATAATCAACACATTATCTATGAGTCTCCAGAGACCCATATCCAGAAGTAAACAAAACAGATCCCTGGTAACAGAGATCCCCAGGAGATATGTGCTACAGAGAAATGCACTCCATTGTCTGTGATTCAAAAGTCAATGCTTCAGAAGACAATACTATTGTATTTAGCCATTAGAAGGACATTTTAGCTACAAGCAATCTCAAAAGAAATGTTTCATTTTTATTTCCTTTGGAAAAAAATGATATAAAAAATGAAGTTTTTCTATAACAAACTTAAGGCAAAAAAATTTCATGGTGATCTGAACCTCTTGACTATTTATGTCTGAGGCCATAAATAACAAGTGGACAATTCTGATTGTATCCTGTAGAAGGCAGAAAGATATGTTCTAGAAAATCCTTTACAATGAAGGTCTTCTGAGTGCAAATGACAGTAACTCACTGTTTGTTTTTGCCTATCCCTGTATTTCTCAGAAGTCAGATGATTTCCAGAAGAAAGAGAGATAGAAAAAAATAAAATTCAGGATAAGACTGTGACATCTTCAACTTCAAAATATCCTCTCATTGAGACTGAGCTTCAAAAATAAACTTTTCCCCCCAAGCTGCACTATCTATGGCAATTTTATGCTTTAAAAAACACAGCAGCAAAATACTAACTGTAATGCTTTTGGCTGTCTGCTCCTTCTCTCATTCATACATCATTTAGCTTCCTTTTATGAGGTGAAAACATCACCTAATCTGAGCAAGGAGACAACTGGTTTGAAGCAATGGTTCCATGTAATACTCTTTTTTTTTCCTATTCTCTCGTGTGCCATCATGGTACATCAATAATTTATAGAGCATTTAATTACGCAGTAAAGCACAAGTGGGCATATTTTCCATAGCTATTCCAAGCACATCAACAAGGCCTTTTTCTCCTTAAGGCCTTGAAGCGTGTATGGTAATGGACTTATAAAACTTTCCCTAGAGTACTGTATTGCTGTTGCTTTATGTTCTTTTAATTTATTTTGGGGATGCTTTTTTGTTTTGTTTTGTTTTGTTTGTTTGAAAGGGGATTTTTCAGGCCAAACCTAGAGAATACTGTTACTGCTGTGACTTCATCCTTTCATACAGTGAGTACATTAATAAATAATACAGTGCTGACCTGCACTGAATGATTTTTCTAAAAATCTCGCTCAGAGTTCACAGGAAACAGAACATGGGTTCTCAAGGCAAAAGAATCAGAAGGCATAAGGTTTGTTCTTTGCTGATACCATTCTTGGTATCCCTTTGTTTTCAACAAGACTCTTGTAATGATGACACTGTTGCACTCATGCTCTAAATCACTCAAAAGCTCAGGTTTTCATTCCTGCAATGGGCCCTGACATCAGGCAAGGATGAGGGTAATGCCATTTGTACTTCTGCCACTGATTTGAAGGCTCTTGGAGTGGCAGGCTAACCCTCTATGTTTCCCTATATTTTGTATAATAAGCATAACAAAAGCTTGCACCAACTACACAGAAGAGTACCATGAGACTAATTATCAGTGTTTCTGAAGAACTGTTATATCTTCAGGCCAAATGTGCTATTGAAAACATTTCTTATTCTTTTAAGTGCCAGCCTGAGCAATAGGCACCAAATTCTTTCTTTCCTTAAAGCCACTGAAGACAGCAGACCAAGTTCTGTCCTCATACCAGATCACATCACATCACATCACATTTTAACCCAAATCTCTTCAGGATTACTATTAAAATTGCGACCTCTTTTACACCTGCAAAATCTTAAAGAAAAATTTTAAAAAAGCCTAGCAGTGACAAAACTTGAGCTCCAACTGCCTAGCACACTGGTTGGCCCAGTTTCAAGTAAATAGCATACCCTGTGACACACTTTTTATGTCTAAAATGACACAATTAGAGGTAATGGAGGAAAATATACTTTATATGTATACATTGATATATTTATATAAAATCTATATTCTGCAGAATGAAAGCTATCTGAAGTTGGAATCAGAATGCCATAAATATGTGGAATAAGCACAGTGACAAAGAGGCACAGCAAAATCACCACAAGAGAGGTCAATGCATCAGGGGGTTGCAGTATTTGTCAGGGAGGGAAGATGGTTGCAAGAAATTTTTTTGCTTTATCAGTGATGAAGTTTTAACAGACTAGGAAGAGTCAGACATATTTAAGAAGGCTGCAAAGTTTGGCCCATCACTCTGTGTACCATGCTATGAGGCCAGCCTTACCTAGCAAGAGAAATTGGTGTAGAAGAGTTATCTATTTTCCAGGTGCTTAGCAATATAACGCCATGGAATTCTCATGAAGATTTTCCACAGCTGAGATTTACAGAAAAAAAATCTGAACTTGTTTGGAAGCAATGAGTTATTTCCTAAGCCCTAAGTGTGATGGGCTGGTTAGTAAACTGAATGCCTATTCTGCTCACACTGGCATGTGTGCCAATTATTTCACTACTTCTGTCTTTTCTCCAGTATTGTTTAATTAGAAAAAAATATTGACACAATAGCAGATTTTGGGTGGACAAAAAAAAAAACCAACCCCAAAAACCACCCAGTTCTGCAGAGAGAGCTCCATTGATTTTGGATTAATGTGTAAGATATTAGAATTTTCTGCAAGAAATTTCCTGTTTTATCACTGTATACAAGGCACATCCCAAGCAGATGACATTTACAGCACTTGTCAACATTTTAAGACTCTTATTCAGGGAAAGTAAATTAGGAACTGCATTTTGTTTTCTATTGAAATACGCAATAGGAAACCTTTCCAAATTAACTTTGGAAGATGCAGGTCCCTGTAAACACAGAGCTCTCTTTGGGACCACTGTGTTCTAGGATGATTACTTGGCTTGTTCATCTTGTTCCTGTATTCAGCCAAACAATTAGCTTGGCAACATGCCATAGCTAAACTTTTCCTTGGGAAACTTACTGTTGTCTAACTGAATGTGCAATGAAAATACGTGGAATTTTAAACTGTAACAAGAAATTAAGAGGGTTAGTGATTTTCTATGTTACATTTAAAATAGCATCTCCTTGGCCTTGGTGTATAATGACATGCACTAATTGACTAAGTTAGTGAGCAAGATTTGAAAATGAAAAAGCCGTAGAAATGTAAATAAAACCCCAGATGTTGATTGCTATGCAGGAGAGAATTTAGAGAGGAAATGTATGCATTAGGTTCATCACCCTCACATGAAAAGACATTGCAGGACACATAGATTTTTAGCAATATTACTGATAAAAGTGAAATAAACATAGGTATCTGTCTGAAGAGAATGCAATTAAAAATTAAATTGATTTGCTTACCCATTTTTCACTTTCATGGCAACACTTACGGCTGCCCAGTAACTGTAGTGGCATCAAAGGATTAATGCCCAGTTTACAGGGATGTCCCCTTCACTGCAGGTATAGAGGTGACATTTAGATATTAAAACATCCCTTGGGAATCCTCAGTATAGAACTATTAAATCTCATTGCAGTTCACTTTTCTGATCACTGAACCATCTTCCCAATCTCCTCTTTAAATACACGCCAGGCATTCGTCACCATGCTAAGCAGACAGGTGTGTTGTCTAATATACATCCTTTACCTCCTCTATGAAAAGGTAGTACCCAGATTTCTAGAAAGAAATGGTCAGTGAATTAATGACTCATATTGTCTCTTCTGTAATGATACATTTTCTGTGTGTACTATGGGGAGTCATGAATATACTTAGCATGGTTCAAAACAACGTTGATAAATGATCATGTCTAAGGGGACAGCTTAAGTGTAGATATCTGCACTGCCCGTAAGAGAAAATAAGTGACAGACATTGCACCCTTTTATGTGGTTGGGGGTTGTTTGTTTGTTTGTTTGTTTGCCCTGAAATCCCCTTTAAAATATTTTTCCTGTTTAATTAGCACTATACTATAGTTCAGGTTTACATGGCAAATTGATTTGATAAGGTGTAAATAAATGGTTATGTTTATCATCATGTATAATTATGTGCATGCTATGTAAGGCAATAAAAATTTACTGGAGGCTCTTGAACTTTCATGAGCTTGAGTCTGTCTTGGTAACTTCTGCAGTGGTGGCTGAATGTGAGCCCTGCTGCAAAAAAAAAAAAGGGACAGAGCAAAAAAGGAAGCAGCAAAGTGGAGTAAATGCACAGGGCAAGCAGGAAAATGCTGGTGAAAGAACAGAGTAGTCACCATCAAGGACACTGGCACCAAATGGCACAGCAGTGTGTCCCACCCACTGAAACAAGTGGGTTTCAGCACCTCCGGATGCCAGTGCATGCTGGATTGGCAGCTACAGCCCTGGTTCTTCCATGGACAAAACCTTCCATGGGTGTCAGATGTCCTACAAAAAGGACTCTGAGGCTCAAAGGGTGGGTAGAAAGTCACCCAACCACTTCTTGCAACTCCTAATTCACAATACAGAACAGTATCTTATGTCCACTTATGTTTGTCCTCTATGAGTGAGCTTGGTCCCTGCCCCAAGGAGAGCCTGAGGATGCCCAAGATGGTGCAGATTCTCTGGGACACCATCTCTGCTAATCACAATGGAAAGACAAAGGTGCAGCTCATTTGTACAAAATTCCATAAAGACAACAGTAGAAGCTCCCCTCTGGCAATTGTTCCAGATATTTACTCAAAAGAGAAAAATCTCTGAGAATGCACAAGTCAGATCTGAGATGTTTCAAGAAAGAGTGAAGATCATATCATGACCAATGAACTATAAAACCAATACAATTTAATGGATAGCTGCTGTTTTAAAAAAAAATTTTGTTATTCCCTTTTTATTGTTTCCTTGTTTTCAGTTTTAGGTGCAGCTAAATTAATTTTTATTGTGCATTAATTTATTTGAAATTTAAGAATAATTCATCAGAGGAATATTTATGAGATTTTAACATAAGATTATCACAACAGTGTAAGATTTCATATCCAAAGACCACTAAAAATTATTATGGTTATCACTTTGCCATGAGTATAGTACCATTTAATTTGAAAGTTTGAATTGCCTACGAGAAATGACTGCAACTTGAAGACATCAATAAACTCCCAGAAATAAAACATAAGATACCAGAGGCCAGTGAAATAATGATGTTCAAACTTTTCCTATTACTGACTGGGATGATGATGAAGGCTGTGCTGGCCATTGCAGAATGCCTTCATCTGGAAGAAAATTGTCCACAAGGAGAGCTAAAATTTTATGGACTGTGAGTTCAAATTAGCACACTCAGTTCACTAAATCTCACCAATCCACATAATTTGAAAATCCCAGTTCAGGTTTATCTGATGTCTTCAGATGAAATCATAATAAATTTTGGCAGCAGTGGTAATTTGAGGTAGAATAAAAAAAGGTTGAAGTACAAATGTACTTCAGGTTGTTGCTCCAAAACAAACTACAGGTTGTTTTGGAGCATGTACAATGCCTAACCTGGGATGGGAGGGTGTGCAACACTTTCTTTTAAGGTAATGGGAGGCTAGGCAAGACTAGAAAAGTCTGGGCTGCAAGCATTGAGTGATAAGAATGTTCCTTGTACCAGAAAAAGGTGTTTTAAAAGTTTTTTACAAACTATCAAGAAACTATTTTGTCCGGCCTGTGCTCAGCAGGTTTCCAAAATGTTAGAAGCCTTTGGGGAAAGAAGGTGAAGGTTCTTTCTTGTCTTCCTGCTTTTCCTTTAAGGAAAGTTCTTTTTCTTTCTAATCTTCATGACAAAGATATCCTATATTTGTTTTTTATTCAGTTTTCTTCTTTGTCATGTTCTTCTTCTCTCAGCAAAATATGACATTTTGAAGTTTTCTGGGCTGGAGAAGTAAAACTCCTTTTTGCCAGTGAATCAATTTTATTCTTTATCTGAAGAAATTTCTCAGCTTTTCTGACAAACAACAGAACTATTGTGCACTACCCAGAACAAACCATATTCCCCAACAGAGGTAAGCAAAAGCTGTAAGATTAAGTAGTTTGGTATCTTGCTTTTGTTGAGAATATCACCTGTATGCTTTCTGTGGCTTCCTGATGGATGCACAGAAACACAGGCAAGGTGGCAGAAAACAATTTTAAAGTGAATGTTACGTTAATATGAGTAGGAGTAGTTCACCACAACAGTGCTCTTATTGCAAGGGATTTTGCACTGTAAGGCACAGGATGACTTCCAAGAAAGATCCTTTTTCCTGTCTTGTATCCATTATACCTGGGATATTTGTGTTGTATGAGACATGGGGAAAAATTGAGAATGGAAATTTTCCCACTGAAGTTAATAGGAGTTTTGCCAGGGACTTAGATTCTGCCCAGAGCATTTATAGGTTGGTATTTGTCTAGGAGTCAGAAAATCTGAATTCAGCTCCTCAGCTGACTATTGATTTCTGGATAGATGTTAGTATGTCACTTAAAGTTTAATTTTTAAGACAGTTGGTTCTCGATAGTTTTAAACAGCCCTGCCACTTCCTTCAGGTCCTAAAGAGAGAATTTACAATCTTGTGAAAATTTAGCCGTTAATCTCTGCCCTCTACTGCTGTATCTTTCTCAACTCTTCTGATTCCCATATTTTAAGTGGCCCTTCTCTTCAAATTACAGTAGGTTTTTTTGTTCTTGGACCCTATTAGGAGGCAAGAATAGTATTAAATGTTTTTCCAGTGCCTGACTGTATCAGGCCCAAGCTTTGTGTAATTAGACCTAAAAGCAACACAAATAGAAAATAATGCCATAGCTTGTATTGAATTTTACTGAGGCCAGAGAACATAGCAGCTGTCACATACTTAGAGTAAGTGTAGAAGTGCGTGAGTGTAACTACTGAAAATGAAGATGCAATACCCAAAATAGAGTCCTACAGCAAAATCAGAGGTGAGAACAAAGACAGTCCAAGGAACTTCCCCAGAAGCTAATCAAATGGATATGCACGTATCTGTGTCTGTGTGGGTGTATTGGGTTTGCACGGCAAGCTTTTGGTCGCAGAGGATCTACAGAGGTGGTTTCTGTGAGAATCTGCCAGAAGCTTCCCCCATATCTGACAGAGCCAATGCCAGCTGGCTCCAAGACAGACCTGCCACTGAGCAAGCTGAGCAATGGTGGTGATAAAACACTGAAGAAAAGTTAATAAATGCTGAACAGAAGCCAAAGGAGAGGAGTGAGAATATGTGATGGGAACAGCCCTGCAGACACCAAGGTCAGTGCAGAAGGAGGGGCAGGAGGTGCTCCAGGCACCAGAGCTGAGATTCCCCTGAAGCCCCTGGTGCAGACCATGGTGAGGCAGCTGTGCTCCTGCAGCCCATGGAGGTCCACAGTGGAGCAGAGATCCACCTGCAGCTTCTGGAGGACCTCATGACAGAGCAGGGGGATGCCTGAAGGAGGCTGTGACCTTGTGGAAAGCCCATACTGGAACAGGCTCCTGGCAGGACCTGTGGCCCTGTGGAGAATAGAGCCCACACTGGAGCAGGTTTGCTGCAGGACTTGTGTCCCCATGGGGAACCCACACTAGAGCACCCTGTTCCCAAAGGACTACACCCCACAAGAAGGGACCCACGCTGGAGCAGTTCACAGAAGAACTGTGTCCCATGGGAAGACTCAAGTTGGTGGAGGACTACCTCCCATGAGAGGGACCCCACATTGGAGCAGGGGAAGGGTGTGAGGAGTCCTGTCCCTGAAGAGAAAGGAGTGGCAGAGACATGATGATGAAGAAGAGTCTGATGAACTGGCTACAGCCCCATTCTCCATCTGCCTATTCCACTGTGGGGGAGGAAGTAGAAAAATCAGAAATGAAGTTGAGCCTGGGAAGATGGGAGAGATAGAAGGGAAGGTGTTTAAAGTTCCTTTCTCTTATTATCCTCTTTTACTAACTAGCAATAAATTAAACTAATTTTCCCATGTCCAGTCTATTTTGGATGCAATGGTAATGGAGGAGTCATCTCCCTGTCCATGTCTTTAACAGTGACTCTATGAATGGACAGGATTTTAGAAGATGGAATCCAAGCATAGGACAGGGATTGCAACCAGTAGTAATGAGTCGAGTGCTTAACCAACTACTAAAAGACTGCCACTGCTTTGGGAATGCTGATGTTTTGTGCAACAGTTCACACCTAGGTACTGATCATGGGAGCATCAAGGTTGGGTGGACTGAGACCAGATAGTTCAACTGATAGTAATTATCCTTCGTACTCCATGTACACCACTCTGCTCTCTTCTATCAGCCCTTGTCAGCCACTCAGCTGTTCACATACTCACAGGGCCCGTCTGAAGTGCCCTTTCCTTTGACTACATCCTTTAAATGCTATTGCTGCATAAATGTCACCAGTTCCAATGCTACCCACAATACTACCCACTGCTGAGCCTCATCCTGCTTTTTTACTCTGTGGCTCTTTTCCTTTTTTCTGCTTTGCTTCTGGCTCTGGACCAATTCCTTCTTTAAAATTCCTTTTGAAAGGTTCAGCTTGAGAACATTGTTCATTTAAGTACTGACAGTAGGTTCATACTTTCAAAAGTACTGCTGCAGAGCACGGAAACTCACCAACTTCCCTTGATGAAATGCCTCATAGTTTTTTTAATGATTCAAGGAAAAGAACTGTCTTGGCTTCTTTCCTTGCTCCCCAATGATTCAGCCACACAAATATGTAGCAAGATGTGTGAAAAGCCATTCTGTAAACAAAATTATTCCTATTGCATTGGTTTTGCACAAGTCCTGTGTCAACCCCATGGGACAGGTTGAATTTAACCCTGGCTTAAGTTTGCATAAATGAAGACAACCTTTATTTGCTATCTGAGATGCTGTCATGAATTCTTCTTCCATTCCATGAACTTTCATTCTTCCAGAATGCTACCCCTGAATGTGCAACATGGTCTGGCACACAGCATGTATCACCAGCAGAGAATCTTTCAGAGAAAGATGGACAGGAGCTGGAGGGAGGCAAGCATCTGTTCAAACTATTCAAGGATTAAATTGATCGCCTCTAAATTAATTGGGCCAGAGAAAGGAGATAATAGGTTGGCAACTGAACACTGCTCAGAGACATGCAAATTTCATAAAAAGGTTGGAGTACAGTGCAAGATAATTTTTAACAGTGAGGCACCCTATTCCACTGGGCTGCAGAACTGAAAGAGCTGAAGAAAAAAGTCTGCAAACTTAATGCAGTGAATTCTTGGTAGCTCAGAAAGGTTGACAATAAAAGAAAGGATCCAGCAACTGGTTTTGGTAAAGAAAACACATGGATTCTTACAACCTTCCCTCTAAAAAAAATCCTTATTTGCAAATATTGCCAGCATGCGTCTAAGTCAGAGCTGTATGAGGAAGGGTGGGAAGGATTTTGGAAAACTTTTTTGACATCTCTTTCCAGGGGATGATTGATTCATGTCTGGTGTTATACCCAGCATGACTCAGCTGAAATGAGCAAAAAACATTCTGTGATAATTTTCTATAAGTTTTTCCTTCCCTTATCCCTTTAAGAAGCAGCATAAAGTAACCCAGTCTAAAAGCAAATGTACCACCTCCCTGTTGCAGAGTGTATTTAGGCTGATAATTCTTGTTCCACTCCAACAGGAGGATCTCTCCTGTTTCACATTCCCTTGTATAAAATTTGAAACTAGCCCCAGCATCTGGCTGACTGACTGCAATGTTGTCTCCTCTGGGAGAAGGAGTTTCTCCTGGTGAAGAAGGGTGTGGTGTGTTGACTCTGACTGGAAACCAGGTGCCCACCAAAGTCACTCTGTCACTGCCCTCCTCAGCTGGACAGGGAAGAGAAAATAGAGTGAAAAGTTCATGAGCTGAGATAAGGACAGACAAAAACAAATCTTGAAAACACCTTTCCCCCATCCCTTCCTCCTTCCCAAGCTTAACTTTAATCCCTAATCTCTACCTCCTCCCTGACAGCAGTGCAGGGGGACCGTAAATGGGGGCTTTGGTCAGTTTATCACATGTTTCTACCACTGCTTCCTCCTCAAGGGGAGAAGTCCTTCTCCCTGCTCCAGCGTGGGTCCCTCCCACGGGCAACAGTCCTCCACAAATTTCTCCAATGTTGAGTCCTTCCCACGGCCTGCAGTTCTTTGCAAACTGCTCCAGCATGGGTCCCTTCTATGGGGTGCAGTCCTTTGGGAACAGGCTGCTCCAGGGTGGATCCCCAGTGGGGTCACAAGTCCTGCCAGCAAACCTGCTCCAGTGTGAGCTCCTCTCTCCAAAGTCCCATTAAGTCTTGCCAGGACCTTGTTCCAGTACGGGCTTCTGTGGTAGGTTGAACCTGAGCTGATGGACAGCTCTTTTGACCAATAGCGCTTTTCGAAATTTCCATATTTAAAGCCTGGAGAACACAGGAAGTGCCTCTTTTCTGTTTGGCAGCCTCCTGCAGGAGTTGGGGAAGATG
>VZTH01007383.1:17411-37187 GCA_013397815.1 Aleadryas rufinucha | reverse complement strand
GTGAATGCTGACCAAGAATCGTGTTTTGTTATCCTTTGTGCTGGTTTGGGAAAGAGAAAAGGGAGGAGTGGGTGTTGAAGCAAAAGGAGGGGTTTGTTTTAATTTCTTATTATTTTCTTCTTTCTTTTAGTTCTGTTAATAAACTTTTTCATATTGTTTAAGTTTTGAGCCTGCTTTGCATTCCTCCAAATCTCCTATCTCACAAAAGATAAGAAAGGCGAACTGAAACCACTACATAAATGATGTTTCTGCCCGGTTAAGAATTAAACCCGCTACAGCTTCCCACAAGGTCACAGCCTCCTTTGGGCATCCCCCTGCTCTGGAATGGGATTCTCCAAGGGGGCTGCAGGTGGATCTCTGCTCCACCGTGGAACTCCATGGGCTGCAGGGGCACAGCTGCCTCACCATGGTCTGCACCAAGGGCTGCAGGGGAATCTCAGCTCTGGTGCCTGGAGCACCTCCTGCCCCTCCTTCTGCACTGACCTTGGTGTCTGCAGGGCTGTTCGCATCACATATTCTCACTCCTCTCCTTTGGCTGCTGTTTTTGACTCTTTGACCACAATTACTTCTGCACATTATATTTTTTTCCCTCTTCTCAAATTCAATGTCCCAGAGGCACTACACTGTTGCTGTTGGGCTTGGCCTTGGCCAGCAGTGGGCCTTTCTTGGAGCCAGCTGGCATTAGCTCTGTTGCATGTGGGGGAAGCTTCCAGCAGCTTCTCACAGAAACCACCCCTGCAGATCTCCTGCTACCAAAAGCTTGCCAAGCAAACCCAATACAAGGGACTAATGTGAGAAAACAGAATTGGAATAATTCAAAGTTTCAGGAATGGAGACACTGGCTGTTTCTGCAGGCTGTTCCTCTCTCAACAGGTAGACAAGAGCACCAGAATATTTGGCATGAGTCAATGGTCTCTACACTGGATGGCTGGAGAAGCTCGCACTGCTGAATGTTCATTAACAGTAAAGAAGGGCCCTTTCATCAGTGATTGCAGACTTTTTGCTAGAGGGAGAAGCAATTAAAGTTCTTTAAAATTGCCTATTCCTGAAGTATTTCTCATTATAAAGGACTGCAAAGGGACTACAAATCTGTTATTTTTTTTTTCACCATGTGAGCACAAAATGAAACAGTTCCCTTAATGCATTAATATGATACTTGCAAATAAATATGAGATAAGTTTTGGGACAAAACCAATGCTGTCTGAAAATCTGTGACACTCTAATGAGGAAATTGGGCAGATTAATTAAAAAAAAAAAGTATTTTGGTTCAAATACCAGAGGTAAGCCACTATGATTTTCATTCCTATTTCTTTTTCTTTCTTCCACCCTCCAGGGAATAGTTTATCCATTATAAAATGGGGGTTTGCCAGGACCAGGTGTTATTAAGTAAAAATCTCTCATATGTGGTTATGTGTTTTACTCACTAAAATATTACATAAAAGGTTGGTAGAGCAAAAACTGCCCTCACCTTCCTGAAAGGGAGGAAATGGTGTATCCATAACCAAAAGGTTGGTAGTTGTCTAGACCCAGAGACATTACAGGATACATTCAGTCTCCCCAAAATACATTGATACATTCAAGAAACCTAATGTTCAGGGTGTAAGTGGGATTGCAGCACATTTTTCTTCTCTGCATTTTACCTCCCTCAGCTCTGTAAATTCATCCCAGGGCCAGAGATGCTCAGTAGTTAGGAAACACTGCAGATCAGTCTCTGCAGGTCATAAAGGTTTCAAAGCTACTTTTCTACCAGGGTAGGGAGCTATTCAACATAGGAGAGCATGGGCTAAACTAATCTCATTTTAGGGTAGTATAGACTGATTTTGTTTTAAATCTTTTCTGCTCTCTAGGTAAGAACAGTGCTTCCCACCCATGCTTGGGCACAGCCTGGCTCTCACAATGATCCAGGTTCATCAGTTCCTGTAGAATTTAGCAATGGCTACTGGGGCACAACTCTGGTTTCAGTCACATTTTAAATTCAGTCTTAGGAGGAAAGCAGCACGCCTTCAGCTGGCTATTCAAAAATTAGTGGCCATTAACACTACTGATTGCATGAGAAGTGTTTTTTAAAAGTTTCCTAATTGCCCCCTGTTCCTAAAACCCTGACCACTGCAGGTCCCCTCACTGCTGCCACTTTGCCAGCAGCCAGAAGCTGTTAGCAGACATGAGCTGTTGAAGACAAGCTGAAAATACCTCTTGCTTTTTCACAGTGCAGTACACCTTACCCAGTTTTTTCATTTATGTCTTCAACAGTCTTCACTACCTGTCTGTGGTTTCTTTGTTTGAATTCAGGTAATAAATTATTAATGTAACTTCAGATGCAAAATGCAGTGCCCACCCAACATGGTTTGATAGACTCTGGACACAGTTTGAAGGTTGCCTCAAGTTATGCCTAAGGGTTTTGTCCACCCTCTGAAAAGCAAAGTGATGTGGGTTGCTAACCTAGGGAAGCTGCAAGTCAGCAAGTCCACAGGTACACAGGGCCATGACAACTCAGAGCAAAAGCAGAGAAAAGCAAAGCCCTGTGCTGGAGTTAGCAACCCCCTGCTCTCATCCATGCACCAGTTTATCATCTTGTCATGGTAAATTAGAGTTTCAGTCACGCAGGCTTCCCCACAGTGCCACCTTCATAGTCAGCATGGGCCAGCTGGGGGAGTCTGCTTGCAGCCTCTGCCTTGCTGAAATTCTTTGGAAGTGGCCAAGGAGCTTTTGACCCTACTGTTGTCAGAGATCCATCTCCCTCCAGCAGATCTATCTCCAGATTTACAAGAAAGAACAAGGAACAGAACAACTCAATCTCACTAAAGAATAACAGAAAAGCAGAAGTGGAAGAAGGAAACTCCCTCTTAACATTTGCCAAAGACATCGAACTGTTTCTCTCCTAAATGTTCCTCAAAGTCTCCTAGGAAGTGCCAGTGATCCTCATAAGACAAGTCAATGAAACAGAGC
The DNA here is from genome assembly GCA_013397815.1 of Aleadryas rufinucha. Lineage (NCBI taxonomy): Eukaryota > Metazoa > Chordata > Aves > Passeriformes > Aleadryas > Aleadryas rufinucha. Next base: position 34,241 of record VZTH01007383.1, on the reverse strand, counting down.
TTTGTACTTGATGGAAAAGCCATTTTGACTGAACAAGTGCATTTCCATTAAAAAAAAATCTATTACAGAAATTTATTGCAGTGCTCATACTTGGGCATATGAGAAGAAAAGAGATAGACAATGTAAGCCATTCATCATTTGTTTACAGATTCATGCTCCCCAAAGGCCTAATTTTGGTTTGATTATATGCAGTAATAGCTTATTTACACTAGCCCTAGCAGAAGGCAGTGGTGACTAACAATGCTTTAACAAAATGTCACACAGAGCTTTTCCTTCAAACCATGCCAGGGCCTGCTGAAGGCAGGGTGATGAAGTTCACCTTACCTATATTCCAGCCAGATGTCCTTCCTGTCATGATTCCTTGAGCCTATTTTAGTCATCTGCTCTAGTTCGAGACGCATCGCTCCAACAGGCCAGACCCATTCCTGTCTATGGCATAAGAGAGGCAGTGTCCTGTGACCAGCCAGATGTGCTCAAATGTGTTCCCCTCTTAGTCTTTGCATTGGCAGAGCGGGTTCTGGCTGAGAGGTCAGCAATGTGTTCTGGTGAGGTTAACCAGTTTTGGAACCTTCAATCCTGAAAGGACACATTGCATCACAGTATGTCTCCCTTGAAATAAGCAGTGTCCTGCAGTCAAGCCACAAGCCATTCTGCTGGAAGACATTTCCTCCTTGTTATACTCCCTACAATAATATAAAATCCACTGCTAGTTTCTACACGTTATATTTTTCCTGAACTTTCACTCTTCTTTTGTTTTTCTCATTTCACTTCACCTCCTCTTCTTTCTCTGTTTTCCTCTGCATTTTTCAGTCTTATCTTCATTGCCATCCTGTATTCTGTTTTTCATTTTTTACTGCTTTTATGTAATGTCATTATTTATTGGTTTTTATCAACAATCCATCTCTTCAATACTCTTCTTACACTTATACTTTCCAAAAACTTTGGAAGAGAAAATAAATTCCAATCTTCTTCTTCTGCAAAACATCTATTAAATGTGTTAATACATTTTGTATTTCTAAACAGTGTAACACATGAATGCAAAAACAAAAGAAAAAACTTTACATTCAGACTATTTTCATGTAAATGTAAAATCTTTCTGAAGACTACACACATTTAAGGGATGATAAATTATTATCCTGTATCACTTCTATCACTTAACTTTTATTTCCTTACTCGTGTTCACACTTTCCTCAATTATTTTTGTAGCACAGCTCAGCTCAGTCACTCAAAGCTCTTAGAAATCACGCCCACCTTGTTTAGTCTCCATCCTCCTTAAGGAACAGGAATTCAACTGAAGAAGCAGTTTCAAAAATTGCTTTTCAATCTTCAGAATCATGCATATCAGCCCTAAATACAACTAATACAAGTCCATCTGGTATGTTGAGTGTTGCTTACCTCTTATCTTTGCTTGCAAACCAGCTGCAAGACTGTAAAATTTGGAAACGTTTCAACTCCAGCGGGGTTAAAAGCAATGCTTAGGTTTCTGTATGCAGTACAGAATGCCGGACAAGATTGTTCCTGGCTAATTAAAGCTTGGGACTGGGACACAAGGATGCTGGGGAGCTCTCCACATCCTACACTGTAGAAGACCCCTAAGCTAATTTCAGGAAGGTGCATGAACAAGTCAGCAGAGCTCTTCTGCTTTTGGGAGTAATGCATACACTAGGTTTTTCCATGAAGATACAGGAGCTCACTCAGTGCCAGCTCAGTTCCCTCTAACCAGCCCCGTAGCTCTTTCCTTTGCACTAATGTGAAGACAGGCTGAGAGAGTTGTGGCTGTTCACCCTGGAGATGAGAAAGCTCTTGGGAGGCGTTCTAGGAGCCTTCCAGTACCTAGAGGGTCCTACAACAAAACTGGAGAGGGACTTCTTATAAGGGTGTGTAGTGATGGCACAAGAAGAAAAGGCTTTAAACTGAAAGAGGGCAGGGTTAGATTAGATATGAGGAAGAAATTCTTTACTGTGAGGGTGGTGAGGCAGTGGAACAGGTTGCCCAGAGAAGCTGTGGATGCTCCATCTCTGGAAGCCCTGTCCAAGCTGGACAGGGCTCCGAGCAACCTGGTCTAGTCGAAGGTGTCCCTGCCCACAGCAGGAGGTTGGAGGTAGATGATCTTTAAGGTCCCTTCCAACCCAAACAATTGCATGATTTTATATGTAGAAAAAGTAGCATTGTGGCACAGGGGTGATTTCATATATGCCATATTCAGCCAGGCAGCCACAACCTGGCTTCTTCTGAAAACTTTCCAGAGCAATAAATAAAAGGATTTTTGCTTGCAACCCCTGCTGCTGTACGTTGGAAGGAGTATCTGGAACTTCCAGCAGCAGATGGCCCTTCCACAGTTTCAGAGTTACTTGGTGGACTTCTGACCTTTCTGAAGTTGTTTCAATAAGCCAGCTAAGTCTGAATCAGAAAAAAAATCTAAGGCTCATGAAGAAGTTTAACTCCTCCTAATAACCCAATCTTACGACATTTACAATCCTTCTCTTATTTTTATATTCAGTAAAAAGATAGTAATCTTTTGCCATCCAACTTTATTATTGCTCCCAAGGCTTTTATAGGAGCAGCATAACCATTTCCCACGTGCTGCAAAGGACCTGAATTAGAAGTGTGCTGGAGCTACTTTTCTCTCCCACGCCTGCAATGTGTGTTCTTGAGCCCTGGTGTAACTGGTGCGGTTCCACAAAGCCATTGCTGACTTTTCTTGAAGACTGCTACATCCTTCTGTACTAGTCTTCTATTACAGAGTGGAAACATTGAGCTGATTTTGAAGACCGTCATCCTCAAGTCAGTGAAAACAGCCTAAAACATGCATGCAGCACCTCTTTACCTCCCTTCCTTGCCAAATAAACAAGTAGTGAAAGACTTCTGGAGGGAATGCAGGAATGGCTCAGTACACGGGCATAGCAATAACAGGGAATGGCAACTGTTGCCTTGCTCTTCTGATTTGACTGTCCTTCCACATTGTTGTCTCAGTACAACAGTCTTGGAATCACAAATTTAAATGCACTTAATTATTCATTTTTATATATAGTAATTAAATGTTCCTTTCCAATTCATCATTGAAGGCCTTCAGTCCAAGGCATGTATGTGTGTATCACTCTAAGCATTTGGCTATTGCGTAAAAAGCTTTGCAGAGTGAGCTGCGTACACTTCCCAGCTTTCCCTGTCTCCCATCAGCACTGGTTAAAAGGGAAACTTCAGGGAGATAGTGCTCCTCTCAGAGCTGCTGAAGCACACAAATTCATCCAGTTAGTCAAGCAAAGGTAGAGCATTTACGTAAACTGTCTACTCTCTGTCAGGACTGAGGGTCTAGAAATTCCCACAGATGTTTCTCAGTTTAGTCCAGTGCAAAGTGGACTGGACTCCTTTTGTCTAATTTTGTGCATATTCCCACAGCTGTCCACCCTGAAGGGAGAGAAATGGTCATTTCCACAGGAGGTCTTACCCATGGGTTGCATGGTTTGCTTTGACACCATTGACAACAAAGGGAGGCCACTGATTTTTTTTTTGTATGGCTGTATGGCATTTTGTATTAAATGAAGTGAAAATAGGCCGTGAGTGGCTTCCATTTCCTTTACCACAGCTACCACACTGCCAGGCTTTGTTGAACACATCTCAAATGTCTTGTCCCTCTGACCATCCCAGTCTGCTGCACCTCCTTGTTCCATGGAACATCCTTTTTATGTCCTGAACTGTGGAGAAAGCTGACAACATACATGCTGTATCAGCTGGTAGGTTTTCTCATACTGCTTCTACTACATTGACTACAACTTCACTTAAGAGCAGGAATGATGTTTACCTTGAAAAGGGTAGGCACATGCAATCTACTTTTACTAATGATGGACTAAAGGAAAGGGCATATCTGAGATCCTGCTCAAGTTACGAGAAACTATAAATGTCTGATCTGTATCTTCTTCCATTTTTTTTACAAATTGAATGTTACATTTCACAAGGGAAAAATCAGGATGCGTTGATCAGAGAACTGTTAACACCAGAGACTTATTAATAGTAACTACAGTACAAAAGCAGCTGTTTCCAGCTTTTATACAGCATTACATTTGCTTGATGCAGATAAAGAGAAATTACTCATGAGGCAATGGAAAGAAAGGTGTAGGAGGGTGAATCACGTTGGAAGAATAGGAAAAAATGAAAGTGGGGGCAAAATTTTTTAAGCATGCTGTGTCATCACCAGTAAAAAGTAATTTGCTATATCAGTGGAATGCTATTAACTCCTGCTTGGTTAGGCATAATGCATGGTGGAGGAGGGAATATTTCAGTCAAATTGAATGACAGTAATTTTGGGGGAAAGAGAATGACTCTCATTACTTTTTTTTTCTAGAAGGAAATTCATTGGCATCTTCACATCTAATTCTGATTTGCAGGCAATTAGAGCACAGTTGCACAACTGGAGCCAAACTCTTGCTGTTAGCAGGGCACAGCACAATTGTCTAAGACTGAAAATAAGTGAACACAAGAACACCACAAGTTCTCTTGAGAACAAGATGACAAACTTTTAGTGAAAACATGGTTTATCTGTTAAAATTGTAGTCAATTTGGGGTATGTTTCTTTTTTTGTTCCAGTGACTGCTGTCATATTATCGAGATTACTCTTTGAAACAGGACTAAGGAATGCTCTAGAACAATCTCGACTTCAGGGATAACAGCTTATACCAAATTAGAACTAACTAATCTAGTATAATCTGCATATTACACAGGATTGACTATCACATTGGATTTTTATGCAAGTTTATAACAGGAAATACTGCATATGTCACCCTGTGTCACCTGACTGTTATTTTTAGGGTTCCATCTTCCATTTCCTCTGCCTAGGGAGACATTTTATTCCATAAGCAGAGATTGGAAAACAAAGACACTCATGTCAAAGTCAGGAAAAAAAGTACGTTTAATATTGTGCCGCTGAAGCCAAAATTAAGGGCTTAACCTAGACACAAAATGTGGCATTACTTACAGGCACACTCCAGTCTTCATGTGCAGTTTGTTTCCCCTTTGTGTGGCCAATATCTTTGCCTCCATCTACTGTCCAAAGGGCTGTTCCCACCAGAAAGGGCAGTGGTCTGGGCTCTCAGGGCTCCTTCATATCAACTCCTCCAGTATTCCTTACTGGAACCTTTCCTAGCACCCAGTCTGAGTCAGTATATGAAACAAAATGGCATGTTGCAAAATTTATAATGGTCCCATGAAACCTTTCAGGATTTCTTTCCCATTTGTGGGGCACAAAACAGTCATGTGGCGTACCTAAGGAAAAAAAGTCCCCAAATTGTCCCGTTTTCTCTGTACTACGCAGCTTTGGGGTACATAACCCATGCCTATGCTGCAATTCAGGTATGTAAAACAGGCAGGGCACCACAGGCCCATCTCCCTTTGCACCAGGCTGGATCTCCAAGAGCAGTGCTGAGGGAAGCCCCAGGCTGGTTCTTCCACCATGAGGCCAGGACCAGGTTTCCGCATCTTGTTCCCTTTCCTGAATTCCCCTTCTGAAATACTGCTCAGGGCAGTAATTCTACAGCAGATCACTTTACCATTTCACTGCAACAATCCAAAGGACACCCAAATTCTTTGCACAAATATTGGGAGGAGTTTAATGGGGAAAATATTACTCACAAACCCTTTACACTCTCCAGCTGATAACTTGTGCCCTTCACCCGCTTCACTTACACTACAGAGGTCAGTATGACCAGGTCACTCCAACTCCCCGGCCTGCTGCCACGTGATCTATTTCTCTGAGTCATTCTCTGCTCTTACTCTGCTCCCACTGCCTCAAAGTGCCACATCCCAGGGTGTTCTTTGGGACACAGATGAAATCTTTGCTCTGTCACAGGAACACATGCTGTCCATTGTTTTCAATTTAGGCTCAAGATTGTGACTTCCTAAGATTCTGACAGAAATTGCCCCTTGAATGCACCACAAATCTCATTGTACTTCTCCACACCTTCTGAAGGGTCTGGAGAGATTTGCTGAGGTGTTAATACCCAAGTATACCGTATTTCATGCAGGATAACACTGAAGATATTTTATGCACAAATACCTTTGCAATGAAAAGAAGGTTTCTGTGAGGAGAAACCTGTAGGCCGTACTGGAAGGAGTGGGTCTGATCAGCTTATCTTGCTTCTCCCTGCTACAGTGAATATCACACTTGAGATAGAGATCAAGGGAGTCCAGCTAGAAGAGATCTAAAGAGCAGGGACAGGAAATGATTAATTATTTTAGTTAAAATAAACAATATTACTTGGCCACAAGCCTCCAGGTAATAAAGAATTACTTTGTCCTAGCTAATGAGAAATTACACCTCTACAATGTCTGAATGAGAATGAAGTCCACTGAAAGTAATTCTTCAAGAAAGGATGTCAGAAAAACCTAGGAAATGCACAAAACATTTACACACCACTGCGAAGGGCAGTTTGCTGAGAAACCATTAGAACTGGATTTAGAGTAGTCCAAACTCATCCCAGCAGTGGTCATGGAAGGTGCTGTATGTATCTAATGACACTTTTTCAGTGGCAAGGTGTTGGGTGCCATGCCGGGGTTTGGCACCGGCAGGCTTTTCCGACACACTGACAGTAAAAAATGGGAAGGGCTCCCATGTAGAATTCCAGCAGCAAAGTTTATTACATGCTGAAAACCATTGACAAAAGCCTCGAACCAGGGGAAACCAAAGATTTCATCCAAGAGTGGGGGAGAGCATTGTGTGCAGGGGGCGTGGGACATAGGCGGGGCCTTGGCATATAAGGGGAAAAGGGGCAGGGAATCAACAGGCCAGCCAGGGAAGCAGAACCGGGATAATTTGCATGGTAGAACAAAGCATCCTGGGAGGCTTCACCCTAACCTGGAGAGGTCTCTCAGGGTCTGTCCCTGTAGGGGACTCGCTCGTTCTTTGATTGGGATATGTGATGGGTCCCACAACTCCCTCTTCTCTATTAAATTAAAAGCTCCCCCTAGGGACCCCAGAATTAAATGTTCAGGAACAGCTGAATACACAGAAGACAACAAAAAATAATTTAAAAATCCACAAACAACCCCCAACAAAGAAGTAAGCCACCTCATGAGTTCCCAATGTCCAAGGTCTTTGATTAAATCTTTTCATCCTCTGGATGCTGGCATGGATGCTCTGGCTGTGGGTGGCAGGCTGCAACACAATTCACGCTTTGGTACTGTCTTTGGTATCAGGAGTATCTAGAGGACGGCGGTGCGATAAGCGCTGGGTTTCATGGTAGAGTGTGGCTCTGGTGGATGCTTCTGTTAGGGCTCAAAATAAAATTGTTAAAAGGGTTGTAATTAAACAGAGGTATCAGGGAACATGACTGCGGGAAGGACAAAGCTGAGGGATGGGGGTAGGGAAGGCAAGCTGAAGGGGAGATAACAAAAGAGTAAGATTTGGGGAGGTGCCAAAGGTGCAGGACTTATCCACTTGAAGCTCTGGTAACGGGACAGCAAGTCGGAGTCTGCAGTGGTGTTTGGCATTGTTGGACAGGGGTTAGGTCATTTTGAATACTATTCAAAAAATTAAGAACATGTAAGGTTATCGTGGAGGGTATATCCTATCTCTACAGCAAGGCAGGGCTTTCTTGTTGCTTTTTCCTTTTTTTTTTTCTTTTTTCTTTCTTTTTTTTCCACTTTGCTTTGTTTTGTTTTTAATAACCAGCTATTATTCCAAGATCTATCTGTAGCTACATTTATTAAAGAGCTGTATTTAGGTCCAGTAGGATGGGAGGATCCAAATCTGTGTTTTTTCTGAAAGACTTTAAGGGGGCACTTCACTACACAAAGGCAGTGTAGCCAGTTTCCCATCTGCCTCAGAAAGTGGTATAAGAATCCGATCCACATAAAGCTAGGAAATTAGGAGNCCCCCAACAAAGAAGTAAGCCACCTCATGAGTTCCCAATGTCCAAGGTCTTTGATTAAATCTTTTCATCCTCTGGATGCTGGCATGGATGCTCTGGCTGTGGGTGGCAGGCTGCAACACAATTCACGCTTTGGTACTGTCTTTGGTATCAGGAGTATCTAGAGGACGGCGGTGCGATAAGCGCTGGGTTTCATGGTAGAGTGTGGCTCTGGTGGATGCTTCTGTTAGGGCTCAAAATAAAATTGTTAAAAGGGTTGTAATTAAACAGAGGTATCAGGGAACATGACTGCGGGAAGGACAAAGCTGAGGGATGGGGGTAGGGAAGGCAAGCTGAAGGGGAGATAACAAAAGAGTAAGATTTGGGGAGGTGCCAAAGGTGCAGGACTTATCCACTTGAAGCTCTGGTAACGGGACAGCAAGTCGGAGTCTGCAGTGGTGTTCAGCATCGTTGGACAGGGGTTAGGTCATTTTGAATACTATTCAAAAAATTAAGAACATGTAAGGTTATCGTGGAGGGTATATCCTATCTCTACAGCAAGGCAGGGCTTTCTTGTTGCTTTTTCCTTTTTTTTTTTCTTTTTTCTTTCTTTTTTTTCCACTTTGCTTTGTTTTGTTTTTAATAACCAGCTATTATTCCAAGATCTATCTGTAGCTACATTTATTAAAGAGCTGTATTTAGGTCCAGTAGGATGGGAGGATCCAAATCTGTGTTTTTTCTGAAAGACTTTAAGGGGGCACTTCACTACACAAAGGCAGTGTAGCCAGTTTCCCATCTGCCTCAGAAAGTGGTATAAGAATCCGATCCACATAAAGCTAGGAAATTAGGAGCCCTTTCTAAAACAGCTCTCTAAACAATTGCTCATTTCTTGAAGAATTTGTGGATGCCTTGAAACAAAGAGAGAAAATTCTGACAGCAATAAACTTCAAATTTTAAGGGTCTAGAAAAAGGAAAAAAAAAGGAACAAATAAAAAAAACAGGGAAAAGAAAGAAGGAATGCTTTTAACAGCCTTTGTGGGTCTTTAGGAGAACTCTGTTCTTTCGCAGAACGGTAGAGGGCAGACTGGGGAGCATGTGCATGTATGCAGGAGCCTTGGCCTGACTGGATGCCAGGTGCCCACCAAAGCTGCTCTATCACTCCCCGCCTCAGCTGGTCAGGTGAGAAAAAATGTAGTGAAAGACTCATGGGTTGAGATAAGGGCAAGAAGAGATCACTCACCAGTTACTGTCATGGGCAAAACAGACTTGCCTTGGGGAAATTAGTTTAATTTATTACAAATCAAATCAAAGTGGGATAATGAGAAATAACAAAGCTAAAAAAACCATGTTCCACTCACTCTTCCCTTCTTCTTGTGCTCTACTTCACTGCTGATTTCTCTATCTCATCTCCCACAGTGGCACAGGAGGATGGGGAATGGCGACTGTGGTCCATTCATCACACACTGTCTTCGCTGCTCCTTCCTCCTCACAGGCAGGACTCCGCACACTCTTCCTCTGCTCCAGCCTGAGGTCCCTTCCATGGGACTTCATGAACTTCTCCAGCATGGGTCAGGTCCATGGGGTGCAGTCTTTCAGGATCAGGCTGCTCCAGCATGGGTTCCCCATGGGGACACAAGTCCTGCCAAGAAACATTGCTTGAGTGTGGGCTTCTCTCTTCACAGGGCCACAGGTCCTGCCAGGAGCCTGTTCCAGTGTGGGCTTCCCATGGGATCGCAATCTCCTTGTGGGCTTCCCATGGGGTCACAACCCACCTGCTCTGGCTGGGATGCTCCAGGAGCTGCAGGTGGATCTCTGCTCCATGAGGACCTCCATGGGCTGCAGGGGCACAGCTGCCTCACCATGGTCTGCACCAGGGACTGCAGGGGAATCTCTGCTCCAGTGCCTGGAGCACCTCCTGCCCCTCCTTCTGCACTGACCTTGGTGTCTGCAGGGCTGTTCCTGCCACATGTTCTCACTCCTCTCCTTTGGCTGCTGTTCCCCAGCAGGTTTTTTCCTCTTCTTATCTCTGTTATCCCAGAGTTGCTACCACATCACTGATGGGCTTGGCCTTGGCCAGTGGCAGGTCTGTCTTGGAGCCAGCTGGCATTGGCTCTGTCAGCCATGGGGGAAGCTTCTGGCAGCTTCTCCGAGATGCCACCTTTGTAGCCCCCACTACCAAAATCTTGCATTGCAAACACAATAAACTATTATTTCCAACAGACAGAGAAAATAAATAAACTTGAGACCGGCCTCACAGGTCATCTGCTGCCTACCAAAGGTCACTCATCTTCTAATTGGTGTAGTATTCTTCTAACCCTGATTCTAGATTCAACAGCAGAATAAATACTCCTCCCGTGCTGTTCTGCTCGCATACAGAAGAGTGGGGCTCAGGCAACCGTGCTGGGTTATGTCTTACTTGTGTTTCACTCTCTTCTTTTTTCAAATGATTAATGAGAAGATTGAAAAAAGATCAAATGTATTTACACTTCCAGACTGTGCACTCATTTCCAGTAAAATATTTTATCCCTTCAGAAGGCTCTCTGCAGTTTTGGGAGTGGATATTTCATATTCCTTGTCAAGAACTTGGAGCAGCTGGTACACATCATGGCACTCTCTTTCTTCTTTCCTGTGTTCAGATCACAGATCACTAACTGATTCAGAGATGACAGGTCAGAATTCATGTAGATAAGAGCTCATATTTAAAATTCCTTTATGTGAACATTAATTTTATTAAGATCTGCCAAAAAAAACCTCCCAAACACTGAGAGCAAATGGGAAAGATTCACAATTTACTAGACACTTCAGTTATAATTTGATTTGAGATTTTTTTTTTAGAAATGTTCCTACTTTAAAATTATCTGAGGATTATGAACAGTCTTTTAAAAATTTTACGTCATGTTATTACACATCTTCACTAGAGTTCTCCTTTTGAGACACCTCCTGTTAATCCCTGGATATTTACTGGATACTTCTCCCCTGTAAATTCAAGAGAAACTGCAGTATCCCTAAATCCTTATTTTCCCTATGGATTTTCCCAAAACACCAAAACTTGCTACTTTATGCCTCAAGGATAATCAAGAGCTTCTCCTGTCTGACAGATGACATCTGCAGCTAGCAAACTTAAGCCAAATATTTCCCCTTTTAGTCTTTCTAGTTCCATTTTTTATGTTTTCTTTATGTTTTAGCAGTTAGATTTGGAGGTCAGGGACCCAAACCACCTCACACTGGATCTTTAACATTCAGTAGTTTTTATTTCCAGTGTTACTTTTGCTCCCTTTCTAAAACAGCTCTCTAAAAAATTGCCCTTTTCTTGAAGAATTTGAGGATGCCTCCACAATATGTCTCTAGTTTTCCTTCTGCTCTACTCCCACCTCCAGCATCTCTGCCTTTGCCTGACTCCTCTCAGTGTGGGGCATTCAATTGCATTAACACACAATCTTCTTTTTCTTCTGCATCATTACTGAAGAAACTACTTGACAACAGTAATTACAAAGATCCTCGGTTTGCCACTTCACTCTGCCAAAAATATTACCCTTAGTGCTAACCTTATATGTTCTTAATTTCATTTTCAGTCCCAGGACAGCTTGTATTCAGGCTCATCTGAATTCTTTCTAAGTGTGAGTTTTTCAACCACTGCAGTTCATGCTCACTGCTTAAGGAAATTATGTGTTTTAATCCAAAAGCATAATAAACTAGATCAAATGCTTTGCTTTTAATGACTGTCTTAGCCATTCTATGAAAAAAATCTGGCAAGATTTATTCTTTATAAACATACTCATTTCTTTTCCTCGTGCTTCTAAGGACCAAATCTTTTTCACCAGGAGGCTGGTTATCTATTTCTCTGCTAAGCTGGAAAACCTCCATAAAAGTAAATAACATTATGCCAACTTTGCAATGGGCATTTTATCAAAGTTTATTCCTCTTCTTTAGTGGCAAGAAGTTCTGGATATTGACCTTAACCAATATTTTCAAAACAATCATATAGACGTTTTCTTGGTTTGGAGTTGTCTATTCATTTTGAGACATCTTGGATCTCATTTGAAAGCATGCAGACACCTTTGTTTGTTAGACACACAGAAGTACTAGCAAATTTAAAACCACTAACTTTCCTACATTCCCACTGTCCATGAAATGCAAATACAGCTTCTCTATCTTGCAGGCATGTTACGAGGAAAAATATGTCACTGTAACTCAAGATCTCAGATACTGTGCTAATGAAGTAGATACAGGCGAACAGCTCCATAGACATGAACTAATTTTTTCTTCCTTCTCCTTACATTAGTGAAAACTTCTGCACTTCAGCTGTGGTTATATTACTTGTGCTAACACATAAAATAGCATTTTTTATCCTTCTGTACTTTGTCCTTCACAGACTCAGGATGAGTTGCTGTCCCAGGGGAAATCACTGAAATGAGGAATATGAGCGAGATCAGGTTTCTGCAATACAAACCTGACTCAAAACATGATCTACACTTTGGTGCCATGTAGGTCATGTAGGAGGGCAAAATGTACCCTGTAATAGCTGTGATTGTTAGTTTATGGGATCAGAAGTTGACATTATATCTGGGACATTTTCTTCCATTTTAACCATCACAGGTCTTCTGAATCCTCCTCCTCAAACTGTGAATGGCTCTTAGGCTCCAAAACTACACAAAAGTCTTCCAAACTCAAATCAAATCAAATCCAGACTGAAGGTGCTTCAATAAATGAAACCGTACTTGCTTTCATGTAAGACACATTTTTGAGGAGATGCACATCAATCTCAGAACAAAATCTCTCTTCTTCATCCAATATTTGCATCATTACTTTGAAAGGTGGTTGGATAGATGACCTGAGCTCAGGAGAAGGAAGCTACATGGAGCCTTCTCAGCCCCTTCCAAAGAAGACAGTTATTTCCAGCCCATCAAGGAAAGGAGATGACATGCACAGGTATGGGCTAGGTCAACTTTTAAACCACTAAAACACAAAGTTAAAAAAAGAAGCATACTAAATTTTGTCTCCATATTCAATATTAATAATTATGTGGCATGGTTTACATCTATGAGTTGATACGTCTTGCCATCAAGTCACGGTGGAACATACCTTATTTCTACGTATCATTTGGAAAAATAACCCTAATTCTCAGAAAACCAATCAATTAATGTGACAAGTGCTTCCTAACCAGCTAATAATAACCCTTCAAGACCCGCTGGTCTCTGGCCTTCCCATCAAAGGTAATGTCAAAGGTGCTCCACCACTTCGTACTGCAAAGATCACCACTCCTGTAGAAATACTTTCTGGACTTTATATCGTTTAGGACAAGAAAGACCATCAACACTCTGTTCTGCCCATGACCAAACTAATAGCATAAACCAATTCTTTTTACTGCACATCTACAGGCCACAGAATTCACTGTCAAGTTCTCCACCTTTCTCTTCTGGTTTTGTGGTAATACAATATTGAAGGGTCACTGTCAACAGAAAGTGTGGGGTTTTTTTCCAAAACCAAGTTAAGAACAATGCAGTACCATGTGTATCTGCCCAATGTTCTTGTAGTCTTTTCTTGTTCTCTGAAAATATGGTTTTTTCTACTTTATAGCCTATCTGTTCTCTCTCCTTCCAGATGAAAAACTGTAAATGCAAACAGATTCTGGAGTGAGGTCCAAGAATGATAAAAACCACCAAGTAAACAAACATAATCCACCTCATCTCACTAGTTATCACAGTTGGTGTCCACAGTTGGTTCCTCCATGAAGAATAAATCTAATGAAGCCTGATATCACACAGATCTGTGCTTAATGATGCTTACAGCCTCTTGTTTCCTTTCCTCCTCTAGCAAAACTCCCCATCCATCTCCTAGAAACTGAAGGGGCAATGCTGGAGCAAGCTGTGGTTGCTTGCAAGGGTTGGGAGTGCTGCTGCTGGAGCAGAAGCTCCATGGGCAAGTGTGATAATCAGAGCAGATGACAGCCCCACAGAGTTCATTTGAATGCATTTCCCCAAGGCACAGTTTTGAGAAAAACTTTAAAGAGTATCTTTGACAACATTTTCAAGGTGATGAAGGGGTCTATGCCCTCTGCCAGATTGGTGAATGGCCATGAATGTGTCAAGGTCATTAAAAGGTGATATGACAGGCAAAGATCCCAGTATGCAACTATGTAATCGGCTGCCTTGGCATATCAGGCTAAAAGTCTCAAATTTCCCAGAGTAAAATGTCACTAAGGAGAAAATAGTGCGATCCATATGCAATCTGCTTTACGGGGAGAGAACAGAAACTTGACATATTTTTCTACCAAAGAGAAAAACAAAGTGATAATTCAGGTATGATTGTTTCACACATCCTTGAGGAGTGGCTGCAACGGATTCCTTCTGTTACAGATAAATGCCATAACAAGGCACAAAGATTGTAGACTGAATATAGGTCTATAAGACTGGAAATAAAATGCAGTTTTTAAGAAGTGAGGAGCAACTTAAAACGAGCAACTGACACAGCAATCAGACTAGCTGAAGCGCTAAGAAGCTGAAGTCTCTATATTAGCTTTAAAACAGTAAAAGGGATTGTTACAAAGATACTTTTCTGGCAGCAGTATTGACAAGTAACACTGCCCCAGGCTGCCTCCCACTGGCATCTTCACATGCACTCCAAAAGTCTCCTGGCCTGGACCTTCAGCCAAACCATTCAGAGCTCAGTGCCTTGTCAGCTTGAAAATGTTTTAGCTGTCAGAGCTGGGGATCAGTACAAGACCTGACATTGTTCAACATTTTCATCAACAAACTAGGAATAAATATAAAATCACTGCAGATAAGTTTTGTAGAGCTGATGACGTGAAAAACAGTGGAGCAAAAAATAGTAACAGAGAAAGAACATTTAATAAGAGCAGGCTGGTGCTGAGGAAGTGATTTCATTGAAATAGTACAAATTCATATTCCTGGGAAAAAGAAATGCAATAGCTATGCACCAAGGGATTTTACCAACAGTAAAATAAGGGTTATATTGGGCAGTAAGCCCACACCGCAGATCTGTCAGGAAAGTCTAGAAAAAGATCACAAAACATTATTTTCCACGGAGAGAATTAAGAGTTGAATTAGTTTTCAAAGATAATCAATAAATTATGTCATTCAAATGCTGGAATACCTTTATGGGAGAAAACACAGTGTTCTAAGTCTTGAATGGGGCTCCAATCTGGTGGGAAATAAAAACAAAAAAATCAAAAAGATGTCTGGAAGCAAAAAGAAAATCTGAATTAGAAACTACAAACAAAATTCTAGCAGTGAGGGAGACTAAACTTCAGCAAAACAGCAGAGAAAGTGTTGGATTTTCAGCCTCTTGATGTTGTTGCATAATAACTTGATGCCTTTTTGTTTCAGGGCTGAGATTCTGGATGCAAAGTAACAGTCTGTAATGCATTGGTCTCAGGTTTGGTGATCTCCTGATGCTCTTTTTCATTTGTAAGCTCTCTGAATAGATGTGAATATTGTCTTTACACTTTCACAGCTGTTCCTCTTCTTGTTTCAGTTTCTAGCCAAATTGAGAAGGAATACAAAACCTTTTGCCTAGCCTAACTAGAATCAGTCCATATTTCATTAATACATATCCATTTCTGTTCCAACATTTGGATGAGGAGAAGAAGTTGAAGAAAGCCTTAGTCCCTTACTCATACTCCTGGGCTATACATGTTTTCATTTTTTTTCCAAATGCCAGTTAAGCACTGTGAAGTATGAAATGAAACCAGCAAAGTAGAAGTATATTTTTTTGTGTATTTATACAGCGTTTTGCAAAATATATTCTGCTATTTTCTTCTTCTACTGCCTGTCAGGCTTTTCCGCAGCATGTCATTATCTCAAACTGCATGATTTCTTGTAGATATTTATTTTCTCTCTATATATTATAGGTTCAATAAAAATCGACTTAATAGGAGAAAAAAAATTAAAATTCTCAGATTTGTGAGCTGTAGGCAATGCAGTTATTACAGGAAAATTTGAACACATTTACCTCTATCAGGCTCCAATTAAAAACACCATTTAAAAGGCACATGATAACTGCAGTGTTCAGCGAGGCTGCAGGAGATTCACGAGATGAGAAAGGGCAAAAAAAGTTCAGCTCAAAAAGAAATATATTCCCAATGAACAATTTGACCAGCCTTAATCAGGATCTGCTGACAGAAAGAGGTATTGAACTGGGTAACAGCTTCCAAGCCTGGAGAAGGTTCCAGGGAGACCTCATAGCACCTTCCAGTACTTAAAGGGGACTTACAGGATGGGCACAAACTTTTTTAGCAGGGTCTCTAGTGATGGAACAAGGGGGAATGGCTTTAAACGCAAACAAGGCACTGTTCACTATGAGGGTGATGAGGCACTGGCACAGGCTGCCCAGAGAGGCTGTGGATGTCCCATCCTGGGAAGTGCTCAAGGCCAGGCTGGATGGGCTTTGAGCAACCTGGTGTAGTGAGGGGTGTCCCTGACTACAGAAAGGATTTGGAACTAGATGGTTTTTAAGGTCTCTTCCAACACAAGCCATTCCGTGATTCTATGATGATTCCAAATTTCCAACTTCCAGATATTTTCAATTAAACTAGACTAAGAAAGGGTAAATACCATAGGGTAGAATCGTATATTTTCAAGCAACATTTAACTGCTGGCAGGGATAAGCCAGATGTGTTACATATCTTCTGCTTTCAAACCACATCTGGATAAACAATACACTCATCAACTAATCTTGAGCATGGAATTTCCACCCTAACCCTGAGCAGTCCCACCAAAAGCGAGAGTTAGTGGAGCTGCTGCTGCAGAAGTGGGGAGAAAAACATCACAATGCTCCCAGAGAGCAGCTGTGCATTGTGTGACAGAAGAGCACCTCAATAGTGCATTTGGTCAAAATAGGGAAAGAGAAGATCAGAGCAGAAGGAAAATCCACTATCTCAGGAGCAGAGCTGTGTAGATCAAAACAAACAAACAAACAAAACAAACAAACACACAAACTAAAAACCTCAACAACGCCACCCCCCACCCCCCAA
>VZTH01007383.1:0-17332 GCA_013397815.1 Aleadryas rufinucha | reverse complement strand
ACACAAACTAAAAACCTCAACAACCCCCCCCCCAACCCCCCAAAAAACCCAAAACAACAAAAACAACAACAAAAAAAACCAACCAGAAAATCACCTCCCAAACAAGCAAAGAGGAAGATAAAAATAAATGCTACGGAGATGTTTCATAACACACAGCCATGACATTTGTTCATGACATGGATGAAGCAAACAGAAAATCATGTTTTGTGCCAAACTTTGATGGAGGTAATTGAACATGAGATGACAATACCCCCATAACTGCTCACATACTATTTCACAGGGGAGGATGTGTTGCATGGGTAAGGCACAAGCTAATAAATACCTGTAGCTTTCAGCACACATTGCCCAAAGTGAGCCACCCATATCCACATTTATGCATGCAGAGCACTGAACATCTGCCATAACTCCCTGATGGATGGTCCCTTCCTAAGTACAAATGTGCTGATATGAGCCAAGATTCTCCAAAGTAGCTGTCAGACCTGGGGATCTCACTTGCAAGCCTGACTTGAGATACTGTAAAAAAAGAACTTGTGTTGCAGACAGTTCTGGGTAACTGCCCCTCCAGTTTTATCTTTTGATAGGAATGCATTGTATTATTGCTCTTGAAGTGTCATACTTCAGCAGCAAAGAAGAAGAAGAAAGAAAACAGGAAGACAGCTAACAGTTTTTGTCACCTGCTTAACTACCATGGTGAGCTAAACCCTTGTTGGCTGATACAAATCTGAACTATTTCCTCAAAGCATAGCACACTGGAGATTATTCTACAGACACTGCAAAGCCAGCGAAATTTGCTGCTACAACATTATTTTCCCAGTGTAGTTTGTTTCTTTTGGGGCTTAGGGGAAGAAATGTGCAGTTTGTCCTGCAGTGAGGTCAACTACCCTGTGGCAGGAAACGAGTCTCTGGCTTCCGAGGCAATTCACTGTGAACTAGAGCTGTCTGTAAGTGAGGACACTGAAGGCTTTATGGCAGGTACACTCTTGAGAGACATGGATTTATTTACTGTGTTTGCTTGTTGAGCACAGCACCTTGTCTTCAGCGCTAGTGAGAACTTTACTTTCTGATTGATTTCAGAATACTGCGATAGCGTTATACATTTTTCTCTTTTGATTCATACTTCTTTTATTGAACATCACTACTACTCTTGCCATATCACTTCAGCTAACTCTAAAATAACATGGAAAGGGAGAGAGAAACCATACAGTCCCAACAAAAAAAAATTTTATAAAAACAATTTCTCTCACAAATACAGAGAGATGTGAGAGTAAGGGCTGAAATACAGCAGACAACAACCACTGCAAAACCAAAAGCTACACAGTTTGAAGCAAAGTCTCCAGGCAAGCCAGAGACTCGTTTGCTGCCAGAGGGTAGTTGACCTCACTGCAGGACAAACTGCACATTTCTTCCTCTAAGCCCCAAAAGAAATAAACTACACTGGGAAAATAATATTATCACAGCAAATTTTGCTGGCATTGCAGTGTCTGTAAGGGATCATTTGTCATCAAATGCAACAATATGACTGTTGTAGGAGAATTGTGATGCCAGCCTGGCCTCTGGCAGTCACAAGGTCCATAGCCCTGTCCTATATTAAAAAAGAGCATTATAATTTAGGATATAGGACATTATAATTAGTACATTGAGAAGGGTCATTCTGCTGCATCTTAATTAAGAGATGTAGCACTTATGATTTAACAAAGAAAAAAAGTTCTGTAATTAAATGTTTGACAAGCTTCTTACAAACTGTAGCATTGCCCCCAAAACAAGATGACAACATTTTCAGGACAAAACTATAGAAACTGTGATAACAACTGGCACTGCATGTGACAGTGCCAGGCAGGGCATGTTACTGAAATAAAATGTAACATGGCAGAAATGCAATTGCAAAGAGGAAAGATAATCAGCTGAGCTGACTGAATCTGATGGCAACAGAAGCTGTCTGCTGAAGAGAGGGAGAAGGAAATCTCTGGAAGAACAAGAGCTTGACTGGTACAGATTTTTGTGAACAAAGCACACCTTTATTGTGTAGTCTGAGGCTGTAGAAAATAGGCAGGACAGATGGCGAGTCCCACAATAGCCTATAAAGGCCTCAGAGAAGAGCTGAGGCCACTGCTTGTTGCTGGTGATTTTCTCAACAGTGGAGCAGGTCTTGTTAGCTCTGATCGCCCTGGGCTGGCCCCATGCACTTGGACTAACACCCAGAAGGGTGTTCCAGCTTCCAGCCTGGATCTTCCTCTCAGCTTTTTCAGCTGCATTTCTGCTGAGACATGGTCCACACGAGTCCTGCTCACCCCCACCCCAGCGCAAACCGTGGGTTCTACAGAAGAGAGCCATGGCCCACCCTGGCCAGGTCTTTGAACTGAGTGACTGGAGACTGGAGAGCATCTCTAGATATTTGAGATACAACCTGAGTGCCCAGGTGAACAACCTCTGGAGCTTACCTGAGGATCTGTGCTGTAGTGACAAGACCATGGCTATTTTCAGGAGATTTCATCAAGGGTGCACCTGAGAGGCTTCTTTCAAGGAATTGAATTGAATACACCTTGTTTTGTTTCTTGGATAACTCCACTGGACACAGGCACATTTGCTCATTAGAATCACCATCAACTGAATCCTTGAACTTTCCCTGATTCTCATCTTTTAAAATCAGCTGTGACACCTGGGTTCAGTAAAACAAGCAGAAATTTGAGATTCAGAATAAATATAGTTCAGATATGCATTTATGATATATAGGTGTTTCGAGTGAACAAGGCAGAGCATAAACAACAGCTCACAACACAATGATGAGCAGCATGACTTCGTCTAAAACCGAGAGCCAGGGAGAGAGCTAGCCTTGCATTCTGAGCCAGGAAAGATCACTGGATGCAAGGTATAGCAGTGACTTGCAAGAAAGTAGCTTAGATAGGAAGAGAATGGGTAATTTTAATAATAATGTATGTGAAATGTATTTATTTTTATATATAAAAAGATCCTTTCAACCAAGCTGAAATGAGTTCAGCAATTCTAATAGAAATATAGAACTTTAAATGGCAGAGCATTCACTAAAAAATAGCAAAGTAAGGAATCCCCAGTGACAGATAGGGTGAAACATTAGGTTGGGAAGACACAAAATTATCCATGAATTGATCAGCCTCAGGAGAGAGAGCATTCAGATGCAATAACCCTGCAGAGGTAGCATAAGCATCATGGGTTCTAACAGAAACTTGAGACAACAAAGAGTTGTCAAGTGAAGGGAAAGCAAGGAGATGAATCTGATCCAACTATCCATGCAAATAGTCTCATCAAAGTTTTGGAGATCAAAGTAAAGTAGTACCTGTGTTGTAAAAGCTGTGTACTCTTTCAAGGGTGGCTTGTAAGGCTGATGAGGTGAAAGAGGCCAAGTTCCCGTTGATGGATTTATTCCTGTATATAGTTGGGTCATTTTTAGTGACAATAAGTTTGCTGAGCCTTAGGCTGACATCCTCTGGAGCCTACCCAGCAGTAGGAACAAATGGATCTTCTACCTTGTGGGCCAGAATTGCTCCAACAATTTATTATTCAATATGAATCCATTAACAGTAACAATGTCATGGGCTTTGGAGGAGATGGTGTAGCACAAATGATGCTGAAAGACTTACAAATCTTCACAACGATTTTATTAACCCTGAGGAAGTATGAGAAAAGAGCACTGGGCTTGGTTTCCCAGGACTTTGATTTCTCAGGGCTGGCAGTTGAAATCAACAAAAAAAATGTTCTGTTCTGCAAAGTGATTGCATTAGATATGAAAATGGTCCAAAAAAATCATTAAACTCTGAACTTTCCAATGACATTTGTATGTCAACATGTAGAGGGCTGGATACATTAAGGATTATTTGCATTTTGGAAAGTTGCTGAAAGCTAAAATATAGAACAATCAATTATCCCTAAGTATCTAAGATACAAATGGGAATGCTACCAAAATAAAACTTTGTTTCTGACTGCATATGTAAAAACAAACTAAAAGGACTTCATTGGCTTCAGTAATTTGAGCTCACTCATTCAAAGTCAAATAAATCCATCAGGTCAAGAGACAAAGATTGTACAGCATAAATTATCCAGAGACGCCATGAAAAATACCTCACAAAATGCCACATCCACAATTTTAAGAAGCAATTGAGCTGTTTAAAAACCACTAAAGAAACTACTATCTAAAGTAGAGGAGCGCTAGAGGCACATGTACCTTTTACCTGGAAAATGAGAGAAAGGCCAAAGCTCAGCAGTATGAGGCAATGGCACCAAGCCCCAGAGAATCTAGTTTTCTCAGGAAATATGAGCGAGGTCTGTTAGGAGCTGCCACAGCTGGTAGCAGAAAGGAAGTGAGGCTGCCACAGCTCCATGTCCAGCATATAGTGAGGCTGAGCACATATTCCTGATAAGCACATGACCATGTGTGTATAAACAACCCCAAGCTGGGGTTTGAGCCAGATAATGGAAGAGGCCAATAAGAAGCAGATCATAGGAGGTGGGATAATGATTTTTATCATGCCAATGTCCTCCCTTACACAATTGGCTCAGGTGTGAAAACTCCCCTCCAGGGAAGGTACTGGGACATTGTCATGGGTGCGAGGGGAAGCTTCAGACAAGGTTTATTAAAGAAGCTCTCCTATTGAGTCACAAAGTGCAGAAAGGACCCCCTTGATTTCTAAACTCCTTCTCAGAGAGAGGAGCCCAGGCACAGCTGGATTCTGTCCTAGTTTAGTGAGAAGGCAAGAGAGACTGCACTGGTCAGGCACGGGGCATGCACGGACTGACAGCTGTAATTGACCATTCCCTGCTCACATGGGATTGACTGGACCTTTTTATCTCTACATTCACAGAATCATAAAAGTCAAATTTTCCCGATACACTTTGATTCCTCTCTTCTCCCACTTTCTGTTCCTACCCTAAAATTCTATTACAAGTCCTGTACAAAAGCAAAATACAGTTCCCATATGCCCCTTTAAGCAGTAACGCTCTCAGTTTATGCAGTGATCCTCAGAGAGGCTCCCCAGTCAACGCTTCTTGATGATTTTCTCACCTGGACCATGGACTGATTGTAGTGCTGTGAAAACCCCAGAAGCAGCCGGCTTCAGGCTCCATTTATCTGATGAGGATATTTAGGTTCCCCCATTCCTTTGCATTGACAGAGATTGGTCTTTAGCCACACCAGTGGCCCCTGTTCCCTTTCCTTGTCGTGCTACAAGACAGGCTCCTTAACCATTTGGTGCAACCTGTGAAACTTGCTCCTTTGAAATTAACCCTTTTCCTGTAAGAATGGAAAACAAGGTAAAATTTATCTGAAGTGGGGTTCATCCGCTCACAATTGTGCCTCTGTGCTCCTTTGTGTTTGTGGAGACAAGGGCTTTGCCATATAGCCTTGCAGATTCTTTTTCTGTAATTTGAGAGGCACCTCCTTTTGCATGCAGAGAAACGTCTGCTGAACTCAAACTGAACGTCTACTTATATGCTGCTTTCTCCATGCCAGCTATTGTCTGTTCGGAGTGAATCTATGGAACTGTAAATTGAGACCCAATTCTTAATTGTTAAGAAAAGCATTCAAGGAAAAACAAATTAAACCAAGAATAAAAAAATGGCTGCCAGCAGATGCTACTCATCCAAGCATTCTAGGAGAACTAGGAGATGAAACCACTGAGCTACTAATATTGATTACAAACTAGTATTTAGATCAGTTTCAGGGCGTATGTCCAGGGGTACAGTCAGCTTGCAGACCTACATTACACTAATCAATACCATGTGGGAGTCTGGAGGGTAATTCAGCTAACTGTGGGCAAGATTCAGACTTCTTGTGTCGAGTTAAGATGATACAGGATGACCAAAACATCTGTAGATAACACAAAAAACCATGGAGAAGGTTCTTCTCCCTTCCTGAAACACCACCAAGATGTTGCAGTGGTTTCTCCCATAGACAGCATGTGAAAAATGAACTTCAACAGATGTTAGCTGCTTTGCTTGGTTTTCTACCAGAGAGCACTTTGACACTTGAGGAATCTGTAAGGAGCAGAAATACTGATTAAGCCATATAGAACCAAATGAACTAAAGCAGAAGAATGGGAGGTCTGACAAGGCTCATAAATACATTCCAGCAATTATGGAATGGTAGTGAGTGATGTATACAGCTTCTCTAGACCTTCATTTGGAAACATTTTAATATAGAATTAATAAAATAATCACTTTTTCATTATGTCCCTCTTACCTTTCACTCTCCCCAAGATGAACTGAGTGGAATCCTTTAGGTTGTTCATCAACTAATCTCATTCCTCACTTCTAGTCGATAGTTTTCCCAGTTAACACTTTCCCTTCTCTGTCAAGATTTTGAGACAGCACTCCATCCTTACAGATAAGGCCAAGTCCACAGCAAATATGTAAGGACTTGTCCAATTTTAAAAAGTTTGGATTTTTCTTTGCGGTTTTCTAAATAGGAACTGTAATTTCAGTGGAAACACCTGCATCTCTTTTTACATTTACAAGTTAACTTATTTACTAAAGCACCTCTAAAAAGATGTAGAAGCCTAACTTTAACTGTGCCCTCATGAAAACCCTTGGAGTGGAGGTGGGATTTTTCAGAAGTACTTGTGTGACTTTAAAATGAGATTTATTATCAATGAAAAATAAGCTCTGGAGCTTGCCTGTAAGTCTCACGTCAGTCGCCATTCCCAGGACAACTTCAAAGGTAAATTCTGCATTAGGACAGATTTTTCTTCTAGTCATGCAGTAGTTGTGACAGGCAGGATAACACTGAGTTTGCAGGGTAATTTGTAGTTTTATTGATACAGAAGATTTAAGTTTTACAGAACATCAGGCAAACCCACCCTCTTATTTGCCCAATACTTGAGGATGAACAGTTACAGACAAGAAAATTATCCAGTTACCTGTAGTGCAGCTAATGATTAAATTACATTAGAACTGTTAACTATATTATATTGTAAAATATAAGTTCATGTACAGTATATAAATACAATAGCTTTCTGCTCCTTGTCAGGAACATAAGCTAATCACACACATCTTGCAGTTTAATTTAGCTTGTGCTAAAGTACATTTCCATCTTAAATATATACCTTAATGTAAACCATACCTATGAAATCTCTCAGTTTCACTCCCTGCCTCTTAACTTGCAACTAATATTACAGTACTTTAAAAGCTGAATGAACACTCTTATTCAGAAGAGGCTTCTGTCAGAATTTCCTCTCTTTTAAATCTTTGGCAATGCTTCACAGGACACTCTCATTAGTCAGACTTAAGGTTTTTACTACATAACGTTTTAATCTTAACCAAAGCAGGACAGTCTGATTCCTGACCCTTTCTGTCTGAAAGAGCAGGCCATGCAAATGCGCTGTATGAGTGTTAAAATTATAAAAATCCTACACTGTAGGAGAAAATTGACATTGTGCAAAATATATTCATAAACATTTTAAAGATTCAAAAATTACAACATTGTTAGACTTGGTGGCACTGGCCAACTGCATAAAAACACTACTTCATACCTGGTCAGTCGGTGGCCACACACTGCTCTGGTAACCTGTGCCTTGACAGGTTGCACCGCAGCCAGACAGAGCAGGAAGATGTGCACGGCTTTATATTTGGGCCAGCCTTTCCAAGCTCTGATGGCTAAGATTAGAACCCTCAAACCCATCAAGCTTCTGAACAAGTTATCTGACTTTCACAAGGATATGTTACATTCACTGGGTACCACAGGCTGTAGGTACCCAGCTCAGCAAATATTCATTGATAGAACCATGGCAGTATTCACTTGCACCTGCCAAAATCACCACCAAACTCTGAACTGGACAAGTCCTTCTGCACCCTGGTAGAAGCACCTTCTCAGAGCTGCTTACCAGGACACAATCAATGCAGAACAGATAATATGAATGGACTTCAAAGTCCTTCATTCTCCCAATACACAAGTAGAAAGATGAAAAACTGGTAAGAAAATAACTTGGATTTAAATCCTCTCAGTCCTACTAAAGATATTTCTTGTAGAAGTATTTAATGTCAAGTAAAATATGCTGCACAGAAACATATTCTATCGGTGTGTAGTGTGTGGGTTAGGTAAGCAACAGATTCACTATGAAACAGATGGAAACACTGAGATTCAATGTCTTTTAAAACAGCTTAAAGACTAAAAAACCTTCAAGATGAAAAGCTGCAGTTACCTTTTTCTTCTCTGCTAGCTACCTGTGTTTGCTCCACTGTGGCACTTCCATAAGAAAGGTTGATTCTATGGTATCACACAGGCACAGACTCATCCCTTCCAAGTGCCTGCCAAGTATTTAACTTTGTCCATGCTAAAATCAAAATTAGAGCATTACTCAGAACTATTGCTTGAACAAATACATGCTAAAACAGCTATAACAAATCCCTATCAGAAATGCCCTCATCAACATGGAGATAAAAGTGCTCATTACAGTCACCAGATGGTAGTTGATGGGAAATATTCTTAAAAGAAAATATAAATATAGATATATTTAGCAGTATATTACTCTAGCACTGTAATGCCAAATGGTAGATGTCTGAGGAATATACTGAAGGCAGGCAAAATATTACATATATTTCTATCTTAATTTGTATTACTACAGTGGAGAGGTTTTGGCATAACATATTTCTTGGAGGAATGTTATTATTAAAAATATTCCTTAGAAAAGTTTGTTTCTTCGTAACAGGAATGAGTATGATAAATAGTTATGTTATTGCACAAAATATAGGTGTTTTTAGAAAACAAGACCAAAAATAGTGCTTCAACATTTGGAGTGAAAGTCATCTATGAAGTGTAAAACAGAAAGTAAAATATGAACCCTGAAAATCAGGATTGTACATGAGGTCTCAGCACACAGGCTTGCTAAACAAAACTAATTTCTACCCAATTACAAACTTATGTACTTACTATTTTTTTCTTCCAAAATAGACAAAAGAAGAAAAATACATAATGGGCATGTTAGGTACTACTTAAGGCAGAACATAAGAATGCACAAATAATTATTATATGTTCCAACAGAAAAATAGATATGTAGTCTACAGACTTCTAGCAACAGGTAATAAAAAATACAGTATTTCATACTTTTGTATAGTTGAAATCAAGAATAAAGAAATTGTGTAAAAAATGGGTCAGGGTAACAGTTACCAAAATATACAAAAATAAACTGCTTATCATGTTTGATGTTCAATGTTTTTGCATGTAAGTAATATTGCTCTGATAAACAACATCTTGTAACTTTCCAAAGTCCAGAAGAGATATATAATTACTTTCTAAAAAAATAATGTATTTTCACATGTATATCCTACATCTCTACAAACTGTACCTCTCTACACAGTACCAGTAGTTGAAAGCAGGTCCTGAGTCAAGAACTTCTTGTTAAGGAACAAAATAGTTCAAAGTGCCTGGTTAATTACTTTAACCCAACCACCAAGTCTGTAGCATTTAAATCTGCAGGAAAGCTCCCTGTTGTGTTAGCAAGAACTGTGGACGCAGGATAAATGATTTCTTCAACTGTCACATACGTCCCTGTTAAAAATCCAACAAATCCAACAACAGCTATAAAAACGTCTTTGAATATTGTCCATAAACTTAAGTTTTCCTTGTAGAAAGTGAGGATTTCAACCAGAGGTGGCAAAATCAGTCCCAGAGTGCTGCTGCTGACAGCTCCGACGAAAGAAATCACCAGGTCTAGGCGAGGGATCAGAACTGCTACAGCACCTAAAGCACAACAGGAGAAACAGTGGCTTCAGATTCAACGTCCTCATGAAAAACAAAACTGCAACAAACACATAATCGAGTGGTTTAGGCTTTTTATAAAGCTCTATCATTCAATATTTTTCCAGCTCCATGTGGTGTGCACTACACAGATGACTGCACATATTTGTCAGTAACCCACATCTTCATGCTCATCTGAGAGACCCAGTTTCAATTCTGAATTTCTCCATGAGCTGGAAGAGCATCAAGTTAAAGGGTTCTTGTACTTACACAGTAAATAGATTTGGCTGGGAAATCATAGAGAAATGAAAGATATGAAACTGCATGGAGATGTTTTACTTTTTTGGTTGTTGCTGGATTTTTAAGATGAAATAATAAAAGCTAAGCAAGAATAGAAGGGGCTGTTGCATGCTGCCCAGGAAACAGTGGGTGAAAATATATTACTGTCAATTAATTTATATAACTAATAATCTAAACATCACATAAAATTGTTCAGAATGAACAAAGCCCATTGATGGCTTGGCAGTCACACAGTCATTTAAGTGACTTTTACCTACAAACTTGCAAAATCTTGGTTTGTACAATTGCATTCAATTTGTAAAATGCCACTGTAATAGTTGCCTAGTTAATTAAATGAGAACTTGGCCCTGCCAAGAGGAGTCTGAACACAAGGCCCACAAAGCCTTTTAAGCATGGCCAGTGTCACCTCCTGAAACTACCACATTTATAGAAACAAAATCCATCATGTTGGACCAGAAACATTTGTGGTTTTAACCACTTTGGCTGGCAAAGTACCCTAGTATTAACTCAGATATACCCGTTTTTGTGTAACATTTTCAGTCCTGTATTAGGAAACAGCTTTCAAAAGCCTCTATATGACCCCTTGTATGTGGTGGAAATGTCTTTTTTCCCCTTCTATGAGTATACTACCTTCTAGCTATCACACATTAGCGTAAATATCTACAGCATCAGCCTTTCATCACATCTCCATCAAGACAAAGAAGCAATTATGAAGAAAGGGGATGGGGAAAACAGGTGTTAAAAGTCACCAGCACAAAAATATCATATAATATGTTTTGGTTCTTCCATAACTCCCTTCTTCATTCTCAAGCCAAAATAAAAGCATGTTTCGCTTTAGAGCAACTTCACTGACCATGTTATTCAAACAGTGTTTATTGCAATAAACAGATGGAACAAGCAGGAAGGAAATCCCCACATAACATGTGAGGATGAAAACCAGAAGGTGTGTAATTAGCTTTATAACGTGTAACTATGAAGTTGTACTTTCTATTTGCAGAGCGTCTTTGCTGTGGGCTGAATGGCACCAGCTGCATCAAATTCTGATATACTGTGATTATGAAAGGCAACATCTCAAATGATGTTCCTGTTCATGTTTTCCATTGAGAATAACTTGGGGAAAACTGCATTGGAAAACACACTCAGAATTCACTTACAGAACACAACAGCTGTCCACTGCTAGCTGGCAACTGTTTGCTGCACATCTTAATGAAAGTCGTAACTGCTGAGCTCTCACACAAAAAAGTGCTAAGACTAAAAGGTAAAAGCCTGCAGCGGGATAGTGGATTCTCCAGCCCATCTGATTTGAAAGGAACGTATCATGCACAGATCTGCCAAAAAGAAATCAATTAACTTGTTCCTGCTTGACATGACTATAGTTTATTAACACTTTGGGATTCTACAGAGATATGAGAGGCACCATTTGGCCAAAGGAAGCTTGGGCAGAGACAGAAGTGGAAACCTTAGAAACACCCTGGCACTCAAAAATAGGTTAAGACAAGTTTTTTTATCCCACTGTTAGGATGGACCTACTCACTGCCAAACAGTTTCTTCCATTACATGATATGACATTTAAAGACTGGAAATGTCACATGTTTATGCATTTTCCAGGACAAAGCTGAATGAAATGAGAAAGGAATTATGCCAAAGTTAATAAAACCAAATACCCACCACTGTAACTTTTGCAGCCGTTAACTCTGTTTAAGCCATAAAAGTAGGCACCATAAATGCCCAAACAATACAAGATGAGCACTCAGACTAGATTGGCAAGCGTGATACTTACACAGCCATACACAGTCCAAAAGCAATTGAAAAGTGTAGCTGAAGTGTATTTGCAGTGTCTGGTAAAGCTCTCAGCTAATGACTATGTTGAATGTGTTGTTCTGAAGTGAAAGAGGGGGCTGCACACTTATTATCTTGCCAATTTAATAGATGTAGTGGGTGTATTCATTAAATATAGATTTTGAACTTTTGTAATAGACCTCTTTCAGTTCCACAGGTGTCCAGAGTTTAGAAGGCACTCATTAATTTATAGTTCATAGTTTTGATTCAGACGCTCTGCTTTATTAAAATAATGAGACTATGTTTCATATTTTTTAATTGGAAAAAAAAACCAACTGTAGTTTGTAATTGCTTCAAGTTATAGAAAAACAAAATGCTGCATGTTGGTTTGAATCTCATCAAACGTTTGTCTGACTCATACATGAATCTGGATATTGCTGTGGGAGGAAGTTCGGAAAAGTATTTCAAGGTTTTAATTAGTGTCTTATTTACTCCCTAACAAGCCAAGAGAAATACAATGCATGTTTATTACCTACCAAAGAATGTATTCAAGAGTTAAGAAAGGGCTCCTTTTTCCAGAAGTAAACAAGGGACATTCCTACAGGTAGGGAGCCTAATTTTCCCAGCCATGTGTAGGTTTCAGAAATACAATGTCAAGAAGAAATTCTGATCCTTTATCAGCAGTCATGAAACCTTCTGGTTTGGAAGCTCTGGGAATCTCAGCTGAAGAAGTAAGTTCTACATTAGTAATAAGACACTTTTTTTTTGGTCAACAGTTAAATTGTCTTTAGACTTGAATAAAAGAGTGAGTGTCATATGAACAAAGCATTCTGCAGAGATAACAAGAGGTAGCATCATACTGCTTCTGCCTTAAACTCTGCAGTCGAATCTCAAAAACTGTTCATGGCTTCTCCAGCCTCCCTCAGCCATGTAGTCCCATATTTGTGTCAGCTGAGGCTTTTTGACGGGAGGAATGCTGTAGTACAATGTTAAGATTTTCTTAAGGGACATAACACCACAGTGGAAAGATACCCTTAATTTTATTCTCTTTATTTTGTAGTGGTGCTACTTTTACTCCTTGTTACAGAATCAGCATATTACTTGACAGACTTCCTTGCTGGGAGGTAATTCCAGTGAGATTGCTGGGGAAAAACAAAGTTTTGCCATCTCTACCCGACCTAAGTGCATTATACCTGCAGATGAAGTCAAACATGTGATTACCGTATTCCAATACTTCCTCCAGTAATCAAATATTGAGCTACTTTATTTCTATCAGAAAGTAAACCATATGTCATGCTAAATCCTTGAGCAAGATGGGCACAGCTGTAATTAGGATCTACAGATCTAAGTAAAGACTGAATACACACCTTTGGTCCTATCCACACATATTTCAAAAGCAAAGCATACTATGACTTCATCAGGACACTTTAATCACAGAGCTCACTTAAAAAGCCTTTATTTCCATATTTCTAGTAGGACTGAATTAATTTATAAGCATCTTTAGGAAGCCAGAAACCAATTTTAAAATTTAAAAGGCTACTATTAATTATAATTTCTACTATATTTTCTTTTTGCTCAATAATAAAGCTGTTTAATATTTCTTCACTAAAAGCATTAAAAGAAATTATTTTTCTGATAATACTAGATTTTAGATTTTATCTAGGTATTCAAACATAATTCTGACCAAAAAAACAAGTCAGTGGTATTTAAATGTTGCATCTGAAAAAAAGAAGTAATACATACATCACTAGATCAGTAGTATGGCCCAAGCAAATTGTCCTAACAGCAGGTTTTATAAACAGGCATAATAAGATTGGGGGCTTCTTAAGTACAAAAAATGTTGGATATTACTAGGGAGTGGTAACTTCAAACAGTTGAAAAACAAAATAATTGTCTCATAAAGTGACATACAACCAGTTCTCTTCAAAGGCGGTGAGAGTGCTGAAGAGGTCCCTGTCCTGCAGGAAGCCAGCACACCCCAAACTTACTCTCCATTTGTACCACTTTTCCAGGACCAGAACAGCAGACTACAACATTGATGTACAAAGATGGCTGTCTGACATCCATACAACTTTCCAAAAACACAAAACAAAACTGTATTGTTAGCAGATAGATGTCTACGATATGGCAGAGAAAGGATCCCTCCTGGGAGTTAAAAATGCTTAAAATAAATGTTTGGCAAAGAATTCTACCTGTAGGTAAAACAGCAATTCAAAATACCAGCCTGAATCCTCCCCTTCCTAATCTAGTATCCCAGGCTGCACTCTCTACATCTTTCTTTACTGCAGCAGTGCTCAGCCACTCAATCTGCCATCCTCTTCTTCCCTTCCCCCTACTGCAGTGTTTCCTGGATCCCCTTCCTTAATGCGGCACCTATGTATTTTCTTCCACCTCCCTCCTCCTCTTCTGCAACACTCCCCTCCTCATTGCTCAGGTTTGTTTTTTTCCTTTATCTCCTGTGCGAATGCAAAAACATTTCTCCGATATGGACTGCCCCAGAAGGCTCAGCCAGTTTGGCTGCATGGAGCTTACACATGCAAGCTGGACAACTGGCAAGTCAAGATATCTCCATCCTCTCAAATTCTACATCACAATTAAAAGTATTTTCCTTTTTAAAATAAATGTCAGAATCTAACAAAGTTTTGTATTTCCATGAAAACTTGCTCATGTAAATTAATAAAAAATAATGCCTTCCCTGAGAGTTCCGCAGTGGAAACCAAACTGTGTTTTGATACATATGTACAAAGGAATATGAGACCAAGCAGAAACTTTTACCAATTTGCAGATAAACCAATGCAAATAATAACTTAAGAACATTTGTGAATAATTTACATATTGATAGATGCAGTTTTAAAAAAGGATTTTAGATAAAGATCTTGGTATTATCTAATTGCAAATTAGAATTTTATTCTTTTTTTTTCTAAAAATGATAATTAACATAGGGCTTTATGTGGTGTTTGTTTCAGCTGTTCTTTGAGACATTAAAAGACTATAAGATACATAGAGAAGATAATTTTTTTAAAGGCTATTTAGATTCAGTCTTCATTAAAAGTAATTTTCTTAACCCAATTTCCTAAAAAGCATACTTTTAAATATGCTCAATCTCAAAACCAAAACTAAGCAGGAAAAAGAACAAAGCAGAAGATAGATTGCAGTTATATGATGAGGTGACAAATTCTACTTGCACATTGGAGAGAAAAAGAGGGACAGCTTGCACACAGGATAACCACACACATTATCTAGTTTTGGCTTTATTCCCTTTGGAATGAAAAACTCCTTCATCATTATATTCCTGCAACATACAGTATGAGAGACAGAAACATAAAGTACTTCACATCACTTGCCCTCACACTACACCACCGTGTTTACGATTACTTTGCCCTGTGTTAGTAGAAAAGAGCAGACTCACACAGAAGATGGATTCAATATCCTTATCCTTCACAAGGAGAGGTGACACAGGACACTGCTCCAATACACAGCAGGGCCCTGCTCAGGCAATGGGCAGATCCATCCCTTCCCCAGAGCCCTCCACTCTTCTCAGACATGTAAATAAATCCAGTTTTTACAGCACTTTGCGTCCAAGATTTCAGAACTGTCTACAAAAAAGTTTTCATTGTTTTTATTCCTTATGCAGAAAGACACATGAAGAATGAGATTTATCAGCAGCATTGAGTCCAGCCTCCTTACCAGGCTACTTAAAATACCTACAGCCAGGGCAAAGGGCTGGCATGTACCACTGGTATGAGACACCTGTTTCAAGGCAGCATACTCCCATGCTCCACAAATAATATCACTCCCCTCAAGCTCTCTGTGCTTTACACAACCCCAATATTCAGGCAGTGTAGTCTGTTCAGATTTCAGCTTCCACAACCTGCACCCATTTTAAGCAGAATACAGTGCCACAACAATCCTGTGCAGGAGGAGGCTGTGTGAGCAGGTTTAGCTTCACAGGGACAGGGATGAAGCAGCAGTGACACAGCTATGAGGCAATTCTTCCCCTACTCTCTTCCTCAGGACCACCCAGACTGACTTCTCTCTCCAAGCCAAATGTCCAAGTGGTAATTAATGAACTGCTTGGCCTCCTCATCCTGCTCTGTCTACCCCCCATCAGATCTCCAGCATTAATGTATTTTCACTAAGCACTCCCCTTGCATGGTGACACACCAAGAAAACCAGGCTATGAGAAGCCAAGGAACCTCCTTGTGCTGCAGTTTGTCCAGAGCTTCAGTATCAAGTGATCTTCATAAAACCAGCAAGCAGATGTGCTTGGCACAGCACACGTGAGATTAGGTGCAAATGTATTTGACCATTTAGTTAACTACAATCCATGTGGTCACAAATGGCACCTGTTTTAGGCTGTTAGATCTGAAGCATTTTATTTATCCATTTGTCTCTGCAGTAAATTTATTTGAACTTTGCTGCTGATACTTTATCATACAAATCTTTTTAGACATTCTTCAGTGAAATAATGCAACCGGCTGGTAACATGCAGCTGGATCCAACAAATGAATGTAAAGCACGCAGCAAAACTCATTAATACTGAGCTCCAAATGGATTATCCTAGGCCATTAGAGTACTGACACTTCCCACTGGCAGTCACTCTCCTTCTGATTCTACAGACTCACCAGAAATGAGTCCACAATTGAACTTTTGTCCTCTTTGTCTCAGTCTCTCAAAATAATCTGTGGCTCTGAGACAACTGAAAGGTTTTCAACAGTGCAAGCAAAAATTAATGTTTGCGTATCCAAGGACAAGACTCTTTTTGCTACAGAGAGCAGAGGTGAAGAAAAGAATCAAGAGGAGTGGTTAAGCCTTGAAGAGCCGACCATGCTGCTTCCACTGATGCTAAAAAGTTGTATTTTCCAATATTCACCATCACCACTCCATACTCCCCAGTCTTTCTCTCCGATGCACTATGTGTATCAAGCTATCCCATAGGTAAGTAGGCAGGGATACATGGCTGCTACTTTGTTGTCTCATAACAAAAGCAGTAATAAATTCAAATAATTTTGTATTAAAATTTTTATATTAAAAAGTTTGTCTTGCCATTACCCTTGAAAATAAAATTTTCATTATATACCTTTTGATTACTACATAAAGCATGAAATAATGTGGTGAAGATGAAATTGAACATACTTAGCTTTAATCTCAAGCCAATATACTAAATACATAAATATGAAGGAGAAACACTGCCAAAGACACCTTTAGGAATAGTAAAAATTACTTATCTCTACCCTTCAGGCTCCCTTTCCTCTTTGATAATAAAATTTTACATTTCTTTAATAAAGATAATTGAAGAAACAGATGATTAAGATGACAAAAAGTATCTGTTATTTTGGAATCCTTTTGTTGTAATAGAATCCATCAGGGTGCCATAAATTGTAACAATCATGCCAGGTAAATTATCTTCTCTAATCACCATCTAAGGACTAAACAATATATTAAGTAACAGAATAAGTTAGTTCTCCCTCCTCTCACCAAGTATTAAAAAAATGACATAACAAGGAGATTCTGTTCTGAATAATCTTAACTTCTGAGTCTCTAACTCGTGGC
>VZTH01007380.1:0-13831 GCA_013397815.1 Aleadryas rufinucha | reverse complement strand
GGTTTTAGCCTAGTTGAAGTAATGATGGGGNGGACAGGGACACCTTGTGGTGGTTTTAGCCTAGTTGAAGTAATCATGGGGGTTTTATGGCAAAAAAGAAAGGATTTTAAGTAGTAATTTTTAAAAGTGTTCTCATCTGGTGGAATTGTTTTGCTCTGCCACCCAACCGCTGCCCTCAGAGGGACAGGGGCACAAGGTGACACAGCTGAGAACAAAGCCAGAATTTTCATTTTGCTTGAGCTGTAGGTGAATGTTTTCATTTGAAACTCCTCCCAGAAGGGATTGTTTTGTTTTGTTTTGTTCTGTTTTGTTTTTTTACTGTCAGAAGCTTGCATTTCAGCAATTTTCAATTTCATAAGAAATGACACATCCCAGATTTCCAGTCAGCCCAAGGATTCTGGCGATGTCTGCAGCTGAATCCAAGCAAGCTGATGGGAGGGACAGAGGGTTGATTCCCTCTACTCCCTGTAATCCTTGTTTGACCAATGTTTTGCCCAACAAACAAGTCTGGCAAAGGCCAACACCCACAGCCAGCGTCACAATCCACAGCTCGGCTCTACATGAGTTCTTCTGCCCAAAATGCCAGGAAAAAACTCAACCTCCCATTCCCACAGGGCCTTTCTCAGTGTCCCTGATGAGCCTGCTTTCTGCAAACCTTGTCTTTCCAGCAACAGGAATGAACATTTCCAGTGAATATTTTAGGGGAGGGGACTGAGTGAGGGGGAGATGCTTTCACTGTGAATCACTACCTAAGGAACCACCCAAAACTCTGGCCAGCAGAGCATCCCTGGTGGACCATAAATCATCCTGGCCACAGTGTGATCAGCAGGGACTAAATTCCAGCCAGAGCATGCTAACTCCTCAGAACTGGAACATCTCTTTGGGCTGGTGGGCTTTTATTCTTCTGGTGCTTTGGGAAGTGGGATGAGGAACAGTCTCTGGGATGTTCCACTTCCCACACGAGGACAGGGAGCTGAACAGGAGCAGTTGGCCTGGAGTCAGAGGTCAGCACTGGCACGGTGGGGAGGGGATGCAGCCTCTGGGGGTGTCCCAGGCTCTGCAAAAGCCCCAGCTGACCTGTCCTTGCTCTCTCCTCTCTGCAGTGCTATCTCTCCGATGCTGATTTCCACGACATCTTTGGGAAGTCCAAGGACGAGTTCTACCAGATGCCCAAATGGAAGCAGCAGAACGAGAAGAAACAATTTGGACTCTTCTGAGACCTCAGGGGGCATCCAATGACTCTGGGACCAACCCCTGCCCCCCTTAGGAGCTGCACGGAAGATGTGCAGGCATTTGCTCGATGATCCCAGCACCCCAACCCAACACAATTATTCCAGCAGCTGCTGTTCAGGGGATGGATCCTTTCTCCCTGCAAACCCAGAACCCCAGGAGGCAAAACTTCTTTTCAGGAACAGCTTGGCAGGATGTTTTTGCCTCTTCCTGGGACTTCATTGCTGATAGCCACAAAGACAAGTGTGTGCCACACAACCGCGTTGTAGCCTCGTCTTTCCTCTCCCTTCTGCAAATTGCCACGTGCACGAGGCCATGATCTTCCCTCATTTGTAGAAGTTTAAAATTAGTCAAGACAAAGGCCATTTGCAGCTGCTGTGTAAATTCTGGGTGGGGAGAGGAGGGGGAAGCCCTAAGAGGATGGAGGGGGAGCCTTGAGGTCAGAAAAAGTTAAAGGAGTAGCCAGATGCCCAATGGGGTAGTCCATGGAGTGACACCAGACAGTTCTGCCCCTTCTCACCTTGTAGAAAAATGCTCATCAAAGAACAGCAAGAATCAGTCGTAGATTAACATGCATAGCCCAGGGCAGGTAAAATACATGAGAACCTGGTTTGGGGGAAAAAAGCACTTACTATGAGCATATTTATTAGCTCATCTGTTTCAAGAGGATGATGACACTAAAGGCTCGACACAAATGTTGATTTTTGACTGCCATTCAAGACTCTGTCTACTTTTTTTCTCATTCAGACAGCATCTACAATCTCACCCAGCCTCCCTGACCACACCCAGGTGAATGTCAGAGTCCACCTGCCCACAGACCAGAGGCTCGAGGAAGCTGGGAGGGGTTTGGGTATAACCTGAGGCAGAGGGTGTCCTACTGAAGGTTTTATCAGGGCTTCATCCCTGTGATGTCCATGGGGCTGAGAGTGCTGGTTCCACACTGTGGGATCAGTCTGACTGGGGAGGGCAGTGGGAAATGGGAGCAATCAGTGATTAAGGGATAAAACTGTAAACTAAAGGAAGAAACAGCACCTTAAAAACTCACACAGTGTGGGTTTGCAGCTTTACTCCATTTGCAACCTGATCAGTGATTCCAAATAAACATTCAGCAGCAGCAGGAGCACTCCAAGTGTCCTTGATCAGCATAGGGGGGTTGGATGGCAGCAGATCAAAGCTCTGCAGGTCCACAGATCCTTCAAACACCTGGTCGTCAATGGAATTTTGGATTTTTTGAAAAGAAAAAAAACAAACTGAGGAGGTGGGGCCCTTTTTGTTCCCAAACACCCCATGTACCCTGCTCCTGAAGCCCCCCATTGCCAATGAGCAGCAGTACCTGGCTGTTGAGCAGCTGGCCTGACTGCCCAGCCGAGCTGCAGGGATGTGGGGATGGAGCTGGGGAGCTCCAGGCTGTTGATTGAGGGGCAAAGAGCTCTCACTCAGCACCCAGGACCACATCACTGCGCTGAAGTGTCACCATCTGGCTGGGCTGCAGCAGGGATCTCCAGGTGATGGGGTCTTCTGGAGAGAACTTTGTGTGTAAGAATTGGCACTTACATCAGATAACCTCCATTATGTCCACGTTCCTGCCACCACTTCATCCCATTTCTGCTTGAGGGTCCAGCCCAAAACCCGCTGAAACCCCCCTGCAGAGTAAGTTAAGCATCAAGTAGAGACTCAAATCTGCTGAATTACCTGTGTGATTGCTCCTGTTGTGCTCACAAGAGATGCAATCAGGCACATTACCCACATTTCACCCTCTGTTGGCACTGCTGGAATCAGCAATATTTGCCTTGCCCCCCTGAGGAGTGCTCCTGCCAGCTCCCAAATTGATGAATTGCGTGTGCTCCTCAGTAAGATGCAGGAATGCCACCTACCTGTGGACCCCATGAGCTTCACACAGTTAAATGAAGACCAGACAAAATATGGTCAGATTAAGGAGATTAGGCCAGTTTGCTACAAATTGGTTTAATTCCTGTGGCCACCAGGCTCACCAACACAAGGGGAGTGCTCCTGCCAGCACTCAGAAACCAGCCTGGGATTTCACAGACCACGGAGCCTCCTGATATTTGAGCCTGATGGAAACTGCTGCTCCTCTTCTCATGGGAGAGTTGGTTTTACTCCCTGCCTCTGATTTCTAAAGGATCCTCTCCCACCTCCTCCCTTTCGTGCCTTTTGCTGTGATATCAGTGGCCATGTCCTGTTTCTGCTGCTCTTTTCCCCAGAGCTCCTCCCTCCCATGGGGCTCCAGCACTTCCTAATCTGCTCAGAGATGAGCTCACTTGATAACAACAGGGACCATGTCCCTTCCTTAGAGGAGAGAGGAGACCTTGCAGCATTGTCATCATGCTCTGCCTATCCCATCTCCATCTCATATCTCCCACCTGGCTATGGTCACCTTCCCCCAGCTGTTCCCACCTGATGAGGGATGTTTCCTCTTCCCATGGATCTTGCCTACCTTTGTTGAAGTGCTCAACAGGCAGAGGAAAACCCAGCCTCTCTGTGCAATCCATCTAAGCCCACCCTGACCCTGTCCTCCTGGTCCCCCACTTCTCTAGTGCTGGCCACAGCAGGCAGGTGAGGGCTTTAGCTCAGTAATCCAAATGAGATCTAATCCTGCCACCCCAAAAATGCAAACAATGTTTTGTTCACAGCCAGCCCAGCGGGCTGATCTGACTTCACAGAGCAACAGAATCACAGAATGGTTTGCACTGGGAGGGACCTTAAAGACCATCCAGTTCCAACCCCCTGCCTTGGCAGGGACACCTTCCACTATCCCAGGGTGCTCAGAGCCCCAGCCAAAGTGGCCTTGAACATTTCCAGTGATGGGGCATCCACAACTTCTCTGGGAAACCTCTTCCAGTGCCTCACTGCTCTCACAGGGAAGAAGAATTTCTTTCTCATTTGCCCCACAAGAGCTGGTGCTGACACAAGTGAGGAGGCAGGACCACTTCTGACCACCTTCACCTCTGCTTTTCATCCCATGGCTCCCTGAAACAAAATGCTGAGAGCACACTGTGGGCAGGGACCAAACTCAGGCTGTCCTTGGGTGAGAGTCGAGGATGTTCCATCCTTGGCCTTCAAATGTGTCTCCAACGATGTGCCCCATCCCAGAGGGGAGCTGGGAGAGCCCGTGTCACTGCCAGGCCCCGTGCTCTGCCTCGCTGGCCACTCCTGAGCTCTTCCACCTGCTGCTTGTTAATGCAATATCAGCCTCTGAGGTGTGGGTTTAATTCACATTTAATCTGGCAATGGTTTACAACATCACACAGTATTGTAGTGAAGAGGAAAAATCAATGTGTCCAGCAATGTTTACTGCAGCATAACAAACTCCAGGGAGGACTAAAAGAAACCCAGCTTTGCAGTGGGCCTAAGAATCACTAAATCCAGGCTATTTTGGATTCAAAAAAACAAGCTGACTGGAGTATGTTCAAAAGGGCATTAACATCTTTGGTATCAGCCCCTCGTCTTCACCACCAGGGATTAAAACCCCCAGAAATCCTGATAACTTAAGAAATGAAGCAGGTCTATCTCCAAATTCATGTGTGTTGCATTCAAGTAGGACAAAGAGGCAAACAGTGACAAGTAACTGAACTCTTCCAGAATTTTTCTTAAACTTTTAATAGTCTAACATACTGTTAGTAACACAGTTGGCACTTCAAAATATATATTATTTTATTTCAACAACATTCCCTTAACTCTGTAGTTCTACTTGAAGACAAATCACTCGTTGCCATAAATACTGCGTTGTTTTCAAAACACTCTTGTGCTGGGTTACCTCTACAGTGCAACTGGGACCTGCTAGCACTTACAACATCTACTTCCTCTCTGTTAAAAAGTGACATTTTTCTGGGGAAACCTCTTGTTTTACTGTAGTAAAAAAAAACAAAAACCAAAAACCAAAAACAAAACCAACAAAACCCTGCTGTCAGTTGAGTGTGTTTCCACTGTCTTTGGCAAAAGACGTTTTCTGAGGTCCCTTTGAGTGGGTTTCACTTTGGGTCAGAGGGAAATCTGCTGTTCGGCAGCTTCTTTCTCCTCCTCAGGATGAGAGCCAGGCTTTGAATGCAAAGTGGCCTGGCTGAGAGCCAGGCACACAGGCAGAGTAGTGCTCATGTATTTTTTATTACAACACAAAAGGAAACTCGGGTTACATAACACGGGGCTTTGCAGCGCAGCTTTCTTTTTCAATCTGTAACAGAAAGGAGGGGAATCGTGTCCCCGTTTAGGACTTCATATGGTGAGAGATGGCTGACACCTGCAGCTGCAAGAAGTCACCTGGCACCTGGCCACTGATTGCAGTGCTGAGGGA
Source organism: Aleadryas rufinucha (assembly GCA_013397815.1). NCBI lineage: Eukaryota > Metazoa > Chordata > Aves > Passeriformes > Aleadryas > Aleadryas rufinucha. The sequence goes on along the minus strand of VZTH01007380.1, from coordinate 8,292 downwards.
GACTTTTCCTTGCACAGATGTTGGGTGCTTTGCCCAGATGCCTGACCGAGCCCAACCCAAGAGCTGTACTTCACTAAAAAGGAGTCCCTATCCTCTCGCTAAAAGCAACATTAAAAAAAACCTAAATAAAGTGAACTAAAACCACAGCTGGATTGGTTGAACAGGTACAAAAAGGATTAATCTCAACAGCAGCATTAGGATGTTTCCAGCACGCAGCAGGGAGAAGGTCGATGGCTGTCTCACATCAGGGGTCCTACGGAGCACCGAGTGCTGCTCCAGGGAAGGTGCTGGGGACTGACCCTGGCAGAGTTCACACACTGAATTCCTTCCAGGTCTGTAAGGAGGCTCACTGTGGCCTGGAGGAGCCAGGCTGCTAATCACAGTCCTGGATATTGATGTAGACAAAGAGGGTGGAGGAGGAGTACGGGTCTCCATTCTTGGTCAGGAGATGGATGTGGCGATAACCTGGAAGGAGAGACACAGATGGAAAGTGGCCTTTAGTCCAGCTGGAAAAGTTTTTGCCAATGTTTGCCAGGACCCTGCACAAACATCTCCCTGTCTCAGAGCATTTTGTTCCCAGTTTCCCACAGGATCCTGAACAGGCAGGTCCCAGAGCTCTGAGCATGGGTAATGCAATGTGCCCAAGCCTCTGGTGACAAGGGGGACCCTTCCCCAGAGACTCTGTTAACAGCTGCCCAAAAAATCCATTCTGACCCGAGCTGTGATGGATCTGGACCACTCATCCAGGACACTGGCGCTTCCCAAAGGGCTCAGTGGCTGCGAGGAGCAGGGAGCAGGGCCTTACCTTGCTTCAGACTGGTGAAGGGAAGGGTGTACTGCCCGATGAAGTCATTTTTGGTTGACATGTCAAAGTCTTCCACCACAAACCGGACCAGGGCAAGTGCAGGGATCTCTATGTCAAATGTAAACTCTTCGTTCCAGTTTGGGTTAAAGCCTGGGGAACACAGACAAGGATGGAGGTCAGAGGTGTTGGCAGTAAGAATGGTGGTCTGAGGAGTTTGCAAATGGATGGAGACTCTTCCTGACTGTCAACCTAATCTGACCCAGACCAAGGCTCTCAGGAGATGCCAAGAGCCTTGTTCCCAGCTTTGATGTCGTGATTTGCTACCTGGCATTAACAAATCCTTCACTTTGGGCTGTTCACTGCAGAACTTGATCCTAGAAAGGAGTGAGGAGCAGGAGAGGGGAGGAACTCAGCTCTGCTCCACAAGCTCTTGCTGGCTGGTACATGGATGTCTTTGGTTGCCATTGGACCAGATGCAAACTTTTAGAGCCCTAAACCAGGAGAGGTAAGAGAGGAAAGCTGGGCTTTTGTGTTGAGACAGCCTTCTGGGGCCTTAAGCCTCTCCAACAGCTTGAGATCCACCCATCTGATCACCACTCTGTGCCCCAATTTCCCTGTCTGCCAAGAAAAGGTAATGAGGAGTGTCTGATTACAAAAATCATCATCAAGTCTGGATAAGGGTCATGTGGTCCAGAATCACAAAGCAAACAAAAGTGAGACCAATACACATGAAATGCAGAGCAAGCTCAGTGCTCTCCCTCCAGGTCATGGCAGGTGCAGTGTCAATAAACCACTCCCCAGAAGCAAACAGGACAGGACATCCTGCTGGAAACCCTCCTGCCTGCACAGAGCAGAGCCCAAGGACAGCAAAATGTCACCTGGAGCCTGCTGGTCATGCAGGGTTCGTGAGTGATTCAGCAGGAGACAGGGATCTTTCAGCTGGCCCTGAAGGTGCTGAGATGGGCCTGGGGACTGTGCCAGTGTAAAATACCTGTGCTCTGTTGGGGCACTTTATTTGGACTTTTATAGGATTAAATGAACTGGACTGGTCAGTGAATACTCTGACTCCCTCCATCCTTGGGAAAAAAACAGTGTTGCTGATTCCATGGGAGCAGAAATCATGGAAGTTGGGGTTAAGTCATCGGCCCTGGCACAGCAGGTTTCACTGCAGCAGCATCTGTGGGGGATTCTCAGCTCATCCCAGAGCCACAGCAAGATGCTCAGAGCTGCAGAGCCAGCAGGTTCCCACAGCCCCTCGAGCTCCACAGCTGCAGTTTGTGACCTGATCTGTGTGTGCCACAGCCCCTAGTTCAGTCCCACAAACACAGAATCATAAAACCATTTAGATTGGAAAAGACCCTCAGGTCCATCGAGTCCAAATGTAAAACACCAAACCAGGTGAGCAGCTGAAGCGTGGTCACACACCTGAAACCTCAGCCCATGACAGGCAAACCCCTCTCTGCAGCTGCCCCTTTCCAACAGGGGTGTTTTCATTGTTTGATTTGCTTCCCACAAGGCAGCACTTATCACTCCAGTCTCATTCCACTAATGCTCCAGCCAGCCAAGGGCAGGCCAAGGGGCTGGGAGTGCTCAGCAGCCCCGAGCAACAGGCCTGGCAGGTCTGAAACGTTCCCTACACAACTTTCACTTGACAGGCTATAAAAATTATTGTAGGTGACGGAAATGGCCATGAGCTTTGGGATCCAGGCCAGATTTACTCAAACAGGAAAGAGGAAAAGGGAAACATTGTCAGCAGGCAGGAAAATATGCACCAGCTTTCCAGTGCTTGGCTCTTACTCCCCACAGAAAAGCAGAGCATGTTTGTGCAGAAGGCCATAATATTCAAACCCTCACTGCACAGAGGGAAGTCACAGCCATGAGTGACTGATAAGAAATGGTCCTTCAGCTTTTGAGATATTCAAAATTCATCTGGGCAATACCCTGAGCAGCTTGAGTAAACTTTGTATAGCCCTACTTCAGGCAGAGGCTGGAACAGACACCCCTGAAGTTCCCTGCAACATCAGTCTTTTGTGAGTTTGTGACATTTTCAGGATACAATCAGCCCCACAAGAAGCTTCCTCTGGGAAGATCCTGGTGAGAACTTCTGCATCCCAGGTCAAATCCAACTGCTTGGAGGTAAAGAGCACTTCCAAAGCTCCAGCTCTGCAAATCTGTCAGCCAGCCCCAAGCAACTCACGGGGCCGATGCTGTTGTACAGGGAATTTCTGTCTCCAAACAACAGAAGAATAACACCTCATGTATCTGCTTAGGCTCAGGTGCCCTGGGCAGGTCTGGCCACAGGGCAGCAGTCTTGCCAAGGACCAGAAAAGGGTTCCTGCTCATGGGAGCACAGCTTGGAGGAAACCCCCTCACCATTGTTTTCGATGACTTTGGTCTGCTTCTTGTTGTTGTCCTGCTGGACGCCGTGGATCTCTATCGTTACCTTGGGATCCACAATGGAGTTTTTGCTTTTGTTCACCTTTGGCAGCTGCTGCCCAGAGATTATCTGTGGAGGAGACAGAGGAAGAGGTCAGGACACCATTAGGAGAGGGGGCTCCCTGGAAAATTCCCTCTCCTTCCCCAGGAGTGCAGGATCTGCGGTGAGAGGCTGGTGCTGCCCTTTCAGAGCCGGGGCTGTGACACCCTTCAGGGGAAGCTGTCATGAGCTAAAGCACCTAAGGAACCTTGCTCCAGCCCGGTTGTCTGGGACAGACAACTGTTCTGACTGTCCCCACAGTGCTCAGCTGACACTTGGGAGCACCAGAGGTGACTGCTGGTTGCATGTCTGCCCACACGGGTCTGGAACGACAGCGAATATTGTCATTAACCTATGGCCCAACATTAAACATGTGAGTAGATCCCTGGAGGATCCAAGCCCATGAGAGCCCCCAGATGTGGGAAATCAGCAGGGTTAGGACAGCACTGAAGGCAGGACCAGAAGAAGGAGAAGGTACAACCTCCACGCCCCCCCCAGAAGTGGATGTTACTGAGATGTTTTCCCACTTCTATTCTTACTTTAAGCAGGAGCTTCTTCTTTGTCCCCCATGTTCCTTCTGTGATGGATTTTGGATTGAATTTGGTTTGCTCATCCCGGAGGAATTCCGGCTTTAAGACATACCCAGAAAACCCATTGTCCTGGAAGCGACCCTGGTACACATCCATTTCTGTGCCTGCTGTCTGGAAATTTAGGGCAACTGCAACATAAATAAATAACTCCAGTCAGTCAGATAAATCAATAGGAATCTTTTCATGCTAATTCTGTTCACATGAAACTGCACTTCATGGACATAAACATTGGCTTTTCCATGCTTCAAAGAGCAGTGGTAAACTCTGACCCTCGCAGCCTGCTAGCCCTGAGGATTTCTTGCATTCAGAGATCAGAGAGACAGGAGGAGCCATTACAGCCATCCTGCCTTCCCCAGGATCAAAAACTGTCCTGCATGGAATTTATGCCACCTATAGCAACTGCATCTTTTACATAAACCTCTTCATTTCTCTGCTGAAGGAGTTCTCTCCTGCAGTGAAGCCAGCAAATCCCTCTCAGATCATTTCTCTGGCTACTTAGCCTCATTATAAAACCCCCTTTGCAGCCCAGATCTGTTTTCATTTGCCATCCCAAGGGGCATCGATGCCTCTGTTGTTTGGACTAGAGAGCTCCTCATTGTCTGAACTCCTCAGGTGGCAGCACAGAAGCTGTGATCAAATCACCCCTTTATTGTCTGCTGCCCAAAATAGATCCAGCCTCACTGGTGTCCTAACACCAGGCACATTCCTTGTATCCTTCCCAATTTGTCGACACCTTTTTTAAAGGCACTGATGTAAAACCTGGGACAGTCTCTGAACAGCCTCACTGACACCACACAGGGAGTGCACGTGGACCCCAGCAGCTCCTCAGTGCTCCCTCCATTTCCTCAAGGATGATTTTAAACTCTTTGGCAACATCTAAGACATCTCTTAAGACACAGAAATTTACCCTGGTCCTGGGTCCTTCATACCCTGCCATACTTGAAGGCTGAGAGCATTTTAAGGCACTCCCCCACTTTTCCGCCTGCAGCAAGGCTTTGATAACTGCACTACACTGGTTTTACTGGGAGCTGCAAGTACTCAGGGCTTCTGAAAAATCTTATTTTGGGTGCCCAAATACTGGATTCAGGTCAGATAAGGCATGCAGGTCTGGCCTTACTGTACCCCAAGGGAACTGATGGTGCCTCCCAAGGACTGTCCTGAGCTCAGACAGGACAAGGGGTGCTTCCTGCAGGACCCAGGGAGTTCATGCTCCTTCCTCCTTTGTTAAATGGCACTAACTCTTCTGACAGTGAAATGGCAGGGATTTGCACATTAATGTGCAGAAAAGCCTCTCCTAATGGATTTGTGGTGAGCCAGAAGATGGTCTATGGAAAGCCACCAGTTTGGAAAGCTGGTTTGTCCCAGTGACTCCTGAGCCTCTGGCTGCAAAGGGCCTGAGATTGTGCCTCAGCTGAAGCCTCTCTACAGCCAGGCCATGGGTGACCCAGATAGGGGACCCCTTCCAGCCTCCCAGAGACACCCACCGATCTGGCAGCCGACGTTCCACAAGTCCACGGGGCTGTAGTTGGAAGAATCTGTCCTCCAGCCTGCAGGGTAGATACGGCTCAGGTGCCTGATGTTGTGATGAATAAAACTGGTTCCTACAGAGAGAGGAAAAAACCAGAAGAAAATGGCCCTTTCAGTGATGGGGATACTTTTATCTCTTCTTGCTGCTGCTGTGTGTTCCCCTCTGCCTGGCAAGTCTGGCTGAATGGGAACCACCTGCCAAAATGCCCTTCTTGGTAATAGCCCCGAGGATATTAAGCTCTTCCCACTGTTTCTCAGTGACATGTTTGACCAAAGAGATCCTAACCCATGTCTTTGGGATGCCTTTTCCACCAGCAGCTGTCCCTTTTTGGGGAGCAGGGACAGAGGAGGGCAGAACACACGTACCAGACTCCTGGGCCAGTTTCAGAGCTTTGCTCTCCGAGAACGATGACATCTCGTAGAAAGCCCGAGGATGGTTTGGGTCATGAAAGCCTTCAAAATGGACACTCTTGCAGTAGACAACTGTGTCTGACAGCTCCTTGGCCAGCTTCAAGGTGTCACTCTAAAAGCAGGAGAGCGAGAGGTTTGTGGGGAGTTTTTGCTGTAGTGTTCAAAAGTGGCAATTGTGTTTTCTCTAGGACCCCTGGGGCTTCTCTTCTCCACCTTTTCACATGAAAAGGATGCACACTCTCAACACTCAGTGGCTGCTGGTGTGCCCTCTGTGTCACCCTGTGCAGGAAAGGGTGGAAAAGGATTCCCCCTTTGCTGGTGGGATGCCCTTCCTGCTGCTCTCTGCAGGATCATTTGTATTTCAGCACCCATGGCTGTCTCCAGGTGCTAAACTATACAACAGAGCCTTAGCAATGACTTTTCCACACTGCCCTGGTCCCAGGCATGCAAACCTGGAAATAAAGGGAACAGAAGGATGTTCTGGCCTCCACAGAGCTTGGGATTTTTTCCCCTTGAATTATGAAGTTCTCACAATGCTTTGATGACTCCAACTCCACAGCCACACTCATTGGTGCAAGTGAGAGTCCCCAGCTCCCATCAGGGGCAAGAAAAGAAAGTGACAGATGTCAAAATAATGCACACATTATTGACTAGAGATCAGAGAGATAAATAAGACCCACAAAGAGTGAGGAAATCATCAAAGGGAAACATAAATCAGACCAGATCCAGAGGCAACACCACTCAGCTTTGCCACCAGTGGGGCTGAATGTGTCTGTGTCACCTCTGAACCTGCTCTGTGATGGATATGGGCTTCACAAGGACCTGAACTCTGAAAAAATCCATTTCCTCACATGATGGGGCAGAACACTTGTATAAAGGCCAGCCTTTTCCTTCCAGAAATGATTATATAAATTGCTTTAGTACCTGGCCACCCCTTCCCCATAGATCCTCCCTCCCTCCCTCCTCCAGGTCACAAACAAGCAGCCAGTGAGGGTGCAGGTGCATCCCAAAGTGGGACTGGAAAAGCCTAAGTCATGACTGACCCATGACAAACAGTTTTGTGGAAATAAGACAGAGAGATTGAACATGTGCCCTTCCACTGCTTCCACAAATGGTCCATGGTCTGTCCCTGCTGCAAGGTCCTCCAGTCTCATTTTAGAGAAAGAAGCCAACCTTTGTGCTTGGCTGGCTCTGCAAGATCTCTGTTTGTGCTTGGGACAGAGATCATTAAACTGAGCAAGCACCAGGATCTTCAGCCCCAGCAATTTCAGCAATGCACCCTTACATATGTTAGGGTGAGTAGCTGAAACCACACTGAGGCCTGTTTTGGCTGGGAACACATGAAAAATTGTATTTTAACTGCTTTTCTTTATTTCTTTAGGTGTGGTACAAAACCCACCTAAAAACTGATTTCCCAGTGGTTACTTCTTTCACTTACCTTTCCCTTCTGCTCTACCTTGGTCTTCACAGATTCATCTTCGATTTCAGCTGCTTCATCTTCATCAGACACATCCTCAGCCTCCAGGTTATTGTTCCCATTTACGGGGTCCTCCTGCCTGCTCAGCTTCTTGCCTTTCACCAGGATCTTCCCTTTCAATTGCTGCACAAGGAAAAGTGGACAAAATACCTGGTGGTTAGAAAAGATTCTGGCCCACCCTGAAGGAGCCCCTCAGCTGCAACCAGGGTTTTTACAGTTGCATTGGTGACTGGTTATTACCCAGAGATTCAGGTAAAAATAAGTCTGTTTTTACACTGAGGCCCTGCCCAGCCTCTGAGACCACGATCCATGAGCCTGAAAACCCCAGAGAGCTGATTCCACTCTGCTATAGAGCTGATCATACCCTCAGCCAGACAACTTAAACAGTTGTGCTGTTAAAGACAATCTAAATATACTCTTTTTTTTCAAGACTGAAATGTTGCTCAGAAAACAAGGCTGAGTCTGGAGGTCAATGCTGATGGAACAAATTCGTGGCAGCATTTTTGCCCCTCTGTGTGGCCTGTTATTTAATCCACCCCTCGCTCTACAATGTGTGGTTATAACTCAGGAAACTCTGTGAGATCCAAGCAGGGACTGAAGGAGTGCAGCCTCTGCTCCACAGACATTTTTATGGGGAGAGAGGCCCAGTAAGTTCTGGACAGGTGCTTTGTGCACAGCAGACATGGAATTTTAGTACATAAGGGATTTTGCAGGAGAAGCCTTAGGGTGCTGACAGCCTCAGGAGGAGTTCCCAGACCTTTTCCAAAGCTACCTCCTCTTCTGGGAACAGCTTCTTCTGCCACTGCTCCAATGGTATTGATGCCTTTTCTTGGTCTTAAAATCAAGATTCAAACACAGTTAGAGGGGAAAAACGGGATTTTACCCTGGTATTTATTTTAAGGATCACCGTGCACCTTAAGTGCACCCCGTCCAGGTGGAATACGCTGGAATGCACATCCAAATGCACACCCACAATAATTAAGGTATAGGCTTTACCAATTAACAA
>VZTH01007379.1:36339-138620 GCA_013397815.1 Aleadryas rufinucha | reverse complement strand
CAGACAGACAGACAGATATATTCTGTGTGAGTGCATGCATTTGTGCACATGAGCAACAGTAACATGAGGGGCTTTGTGCAGAGCGAGCCATATGTAGAACATTAATTGCGCATATCAGCCACTGCTGCTGAAATTCTTTATCTTACACACAGAAAAAGTTTCCACTGAATATCCTGCATTTTTTTTCTGGAGGTTTGCATACCAGATACATGAAGGCACTTTTATTTCTGTTGTTTTGAATCTGAGGCTCCAAACTGAATTCTCATTTTCTAAATGCAACTGCTGGAAATTGATGCCTGAAAACTTTTCAAGCAGTGATCAAAGTCTGATGTGAATTAATTTGTCATCATAACAGAGCACTGCTTACAAGTCATTTCAGGCTGGATTTCAGCAAAGGCAATAGATATCTAGGTTGACAATTTCATTTAAAAGGATAGAAAGCCTTACACTTTTCTTTCATTGGTATCTTGATTTAATGAACATACAAACACATCATCACCATATGTTCTAAATATCAGCTTCAGTGCTTGTTCTTAGGAAACATCTTGGAAAAATGCCAATGAGTGAAGCCTGGAAGAAGCTTGAAAAGGTTTTGAGACATATTGCTACAGCTTGGGAAAGCAAATCCACTGGTGACTAATTACTCAAGAATTTAATTTGAATAGCAATGTCAATAAATTGCCAATACATACTTAACAGATATATAATGACAGAATTCATGCTAAGCATAACAAAGCCAGTTGTGTCAGTGACTGGATTTCCAAATGCATATGAAACATTAATCTCCACAGCAGGTCATAAATATGTGATGAAAATGTCAGGTTCCCTTCCTCACTTTGAAACCCTCAGATAAGGTATTATCACAAACAAGACTGTGGGCCAGAGGATTGCTGGACACCCGTCCTTACCTCCAGAACAGTGTCTTCCAGACAGCTCCCCCACTTCCCAACTCCCACTGCTCTCTGGTTCCATACAGAAGAACCCACACACCAGCACACAGCCCTCCCCATTTTCCCCACCCTTAACATCCCCACATCTTTGATTTTCCTTTTTCCTGACCATGAGTGCCCCTTATAGTATTTCTCATTGATTAGTGGCACTTATTTGTGTGAAGTGACTCATCAACCAAGGCCTCCACTGCTGGCTTTTGCTAACAGAGGGCTTTTAAGCTCTAGCAGTTTTCTTTTTTTAGCCAGATTTTTTTTTTCCACAGCAGGAAACTCAGTGAGCTTGAAATAAGAAAAGTGCTGACAATGCTGTCAGAACTTCAACCAAGGCCCCTAGGACAATGTAGTCAAATAGTCAAGCGAGATGTGGTTTCATCTCCAAAGTACTGCTCCTATTCTTCAACTGAGAAAATAATTATTGAACAAATCTTCAGGTTCACCCACACTCTGCTCTCTCATGGTTTCTTATTTGTTTTTCTCCCAATTTGATGAGAGACAGACTTTCCAGCTAATGATGTGATGGAGGTGGTGGTAGAGGATTAACAATGGGTATCAGTGAAGTGCTTTGTTCTGAGCACTAAAATATATTTAGGTATGCTCTGCAGCCCAAGGGATTGACAGCATGATACAAAGCCTTGTACCTCTCTGTGGTCAATTCACAGCCATTCCAGGTTAATAAATTATGAGAGCCACAACCCCTGCGTGGCTGCCTGTCAGATGACATGAAATGGCTTGGGATTTTTTTGCACATTAGCCACTTGTGGATGGGTTTGGCAAAACAAATCAAGGTAGCTGATGCAGTCACTGGCTGCAGCACCAGGGCAGCCTGGCATCTCCTCCTGTGCTTGGCCAGAATCTCACCAGAATCTGGTGAAGTTAATTGCAGACTTTGGGCAAGAAAGGTGAAAGGTCATTCCAGTTTCCAGCGCTAATTCCTCACTGGCCTCCCAGCCTAAGCTCACCAAAAACATGCTTTTCTTTTACTTTTAATCAACAAAACTGTCACAGATTCATTGATGGGACTTGCAGGACTTAGAGAATGTGGAGGGCTCTGACAACAACACCTGAGAATAAGGACTGGGGAATAAGATATTTCACTTCTGAACTAACGATGGGATTCCCCAAATGAGCCTGTGAGGCAGTCTGAGATCACAGCCTCTAGATAGCTTGCTATGCTTATGGAAAATTCTCACCAAAATTCCTTTTCTTGACAAGAAAGGCTCACCAAGCTTACCCCTCCTGGCTATCCCCCAGAGATTAACTCACTGGTCCAAGGACAGCAAACAACAGGCATCTCTCTGGGGCCAGAGGAGCCTTTGAGTCTGTCCTGGAGGAAGGTGGTCTCTCTGGTGGAGAACAGACTTCCCTTTTTTTAGGTTTCACTTTAAATAAAATAGATTAAAAATAAGTCAGCCATCAACAGCTGCAAAGCCAGGCACAGGCACATCAAGAACCACCAACTCCATCTGGAAGAGCTCTGAAAGTGAAACTGGACAAGGGACAAAACAAGGAGAAGAGCTTTGATTGATTGTTTATTTATATTGACCTTCCAGGGCCTGCCTGTCCATCAGCTTGTGACGACCAAGGTGTTTCTTGCTCAAGTCATACCTTTCCTTTCTGTTGAATACGAACTTCTTATTCTGGAAGACCAGAGCTCAAGCTCTTGAACTCAAGTTTTCAGCAAGCTCAGCCTTTCCAATGTGAAGGCAAACAACATTAGACTTTTTTTTGCAGTCTGAGTGTGAATTAAACTCTCTGTCTAGACACCACATGTACTTTGCTCGGGCTTGAGCTAGGATCCTTTAAGATCTCAAAAGCCAGTGAGCCAGATTAGTACTTGCATGGGAGAGCTACATGAAAGGCTGAGTAACTCAGCTAAGAGCACAAACAAATCAGCTGAAAGTAAACTTAATTCAGTCTTCCTTTCTGCCTCAACAATGTGTTCTGCAGGTTCACTCTCAAGGCCATTCTTTGAGTTTCTAAGAGAATTACAAGAGCTATTTAAAAAAAAAAAAAAAAAAAGAAAAAAGAAAAAAGAAAGAAAATAGAGATCATACTGAAATCTAATCCAAAAGCAAATATCAGCCCTGCACTAAGACAGGTTTTTCTCAAGGTACTTTTACAGCGTGCCATAATCTCACTATTATTTAGACTTTGCAAAGTGACAGTGCAGGCAACAAACTGACAACTGTTCATCCTTTCTGAGGGTTTGTTTTATGAGGCAGCAATAAGATAGAGAGGGGATGCATAGGTAAATGATGCCAGTGTTTCCCACTATCTAAGAGCCACAGAAAAGATATTGGGTGAGAAGAATTGCTCATATTCTCTCAAATTCAGTCACAGCAAAGATGAGTTGATTCAGAGCCAGAAGGAAAAGACATCACCCTGTTACAGATCTGCTGAGGGGAAGGAGCATTCAAGGAGCTTCCCTGACCCATTTGTCAGGGGCTGAAATGGCTTGTCTGCCATGGTTACACATTATCATAGGCCTCCTTTGAGCCAGCAGGGGTTAAAAAGCCCAACTCCCTTTCTAAAAGTACACCTTCATGGTCTAATTGTTGGTTGTTTACCCATTCCAGTGTGCACCATGTAAAGTAGTTCACTCCAAAAGAGAATGCCACCTCTTCGGTGTCCATTGCTTGCTGACTTTGTGTCACAGACCTTTTTTCTCCTCACAATCAGCTTTCAGAGTAATAGCTGCATCAGCTGGTGGATAAATACAGAGATATGCTGGTTTTTTGTGGTTTTTTTTAAGTCACAACCATCTTATTCATCCTCCTCTCCTCATGCAAGACATTTCTGAGAGACGGACTGAAAAAAAGACAGCAGATGAGACAGACTCTGCAAAAAAAAAAAAAAGGCTTCTAATGAAAATAAGTGAAAGAGACAGAGTTTGGGAGAACAGTCATGCCACTGCTATTGCATCTGGGTGGGGAGGAGATGCTTTCAGACAGGAAGGGTGTAAGCTCATGGCAGTGCATCACGCACACAGATAGCTTCGAACAATCCATCTCAGCAACGCAGGGAAATATGGCCACATAAATGTGTGCTCACTCAAAGCAAACATGCTAATGGTTCCTCATATCCAGTAAATCATACAGGTGGTATCCGTCCCAAAATGATTGCACTCTTCTGGAAGGAAAGGTTGTGCTCCTACTGCCACCCACCACTGTCTTTGACGGGAAGACATAGCTTGGGAATGAAGAGTATTGTGGATCTGAAAATTAAGCCAGATCCCTCAAACCCCACTGCAACTCTTTCAACACAGTGTAATCCCTCTTCTCAAATTATTTAAGCAGACAGAAAACAACAAACCATGTTCAGAAGTTTGGTGGGGGCCCTGTGTCCAGAAAGGCAGAAGGAAATGATTGGTAGACAGAGACAAACATAACTGTCCTCTTGAAATGCTTGCTGCCCTATTACATTTTCAAGACCTCTTGATTGAGACGATAACTTGCTGTTCTCTGCAGCCATTATTGAAAGCTTGTGCAGTCTCATCTCCCATATTTTTCTAGTATCTATTATGTGTGTGCAAGAAGCACTCTTAATGTGGAGGTAAAGAAAGGGAAGCTGTATTATCTTTCTGCTGGAGAGGTTTTATCTTTAGTGATGATTGCATTAACCTGAAAGAAACACCAAAAACCCCTCTAGCACACTTGTTCTGCTCCACCACTCGTCTGCTCAGCTCTCACAGCTCATTGCAGCTCTCTCTCTGGAAGATCAAGAGTCTGCCTAAAATGAGTACAGCATTCAAGCTATGGTAAAATCCCCAGGATGAAGATGCAGCTTGTGATCCTGGCCTGAGGAAGGCATTGTTCCTGGCTGCAACAGGAGCTGGATGCTGCTGGGAGGTACTAGCACAGACAGAAGTGCAGTTAGTCCATGCTGGAGGTGACAGGCATTTATTGTTAATGAGGGCTCTCACAGAACAGCTTGGCCCTCAGAAATCCCCAGTATTCTGGAGACAGCAGAGAAGTCCATTTGTCGGTGAAGCAGATGCCTTGCAAAGATAACTCAGCCTGACTACACCACGTTCCTGAGTTGGTTTTCTTCTCCAGAGCCCTCAGAAGTGAACGTGCACCAGACCCACTCTGGTATCAGTGGCATCCACCCCCAAAGACTCTCTCTCTGTTCTGAGAGCAAGCAGGATCTGGACAGGATCACACTGCAGGAAGCCTTAGTGAAAGAGCAAAGACACAGCTCAGAAGTAGGGTGATCAAAAGCAGCATTCACAGGTGTGTGGTGCTCCAAGGTTTCCATGCAGCAGGCAGATCAAAATTAGCATACACATGGCAGGGGACCTCAATCCACGGGGAGGGAAGGGTGTGTGGCACACACCAGCTGTAAATATGCAGACCAAACTACGCGGTTGGTCAGCTGGAAAGGCTTAGTGCTGTCATTAAGGGCCACAAAGATGAGGAGGGGTCTGGGGCATCTCTCTTGTGAGGAGAGACTGCAAGAGCTGGGCCTGGTCAGCCTGGAGAAGAGAAGACTGAGAGCGGATCTCATTAATGCAGATAAAAATCTTGCAGGTGCCAAGAGAGTGGTCCCAGACTCTTTTCAGCAGTGCCCAGAGTCAGGACAGGGAGCACTGGCCACAAACTGAAACACAAGAAATTCCACCTCAATATGAGACAGAACTTCTTTTCATTGAGGGTGGCAGAGCACTGGAACAGCTGCACTGAGAAGGTGTGGAGTTTCCCCCTCTGGAAACACCCCAAACCCTCCTGGACACATTCCTGTGCCACCTGCTGCAGGTGACACTGCTTTGGCAGGGGGGTTGGACTGGATGATCTCCCTTCCAACCCCAGGCAGTATGTGATAAGCACCAGGCAAGGCACCAGACAAGGAAAAGAAGTTTTCAAGTAGAACAGATGCAAATTGTATTGTATTGGAGCTTCTTTCTCCTTGGGCCTGACTGAAAACACTAAGGAGAGGAAGTTGTAGAAAGCATGGAACAGAAATGAGTACAAAATGCTGATGGGCAGAAACTTAGGAGGAACAACCACATGGGGAAGGTCATGAGCGGATTCAGTAAGGAAGGAGGCCTCACTCACAGGCAGGCTCTGGGTATTTAAAGGACGGGCTCAGAGCCAGGAGGAGATTGGTGGGAAATAGCAGTAGCTATTGGTACCCCAGCAGAGGTGTAGCAACCCATAACACTGTGCAAATCCATTGCTGTTCATCACTACCCAATAATTCCAATCACAAAGGATTGCACCAGCCAGGTGCATGCTGTGCAAGGTTTCTCCCACTCTCACACTCAGAAAGATTTCAGCCCTGTTAGTATTGCACTGCCTACCAGAGCCTTGTTTTGCTCCAGTGAATTCATAGTCTCCTGAATATTATGATCAGAAATCTCTCATTCACTGGGCTTTCTCCACTTTCTTTGGCGGTCCAAAGGCAACTGGGAGCATTAATGGAACAGTTTCCACCTAAAAAGGCTGTAATATTTTACTGAAAGAGGTGACTATTGTTTTGCAAAAGTAAATCAAGACAGAAAGAAATGGTGTGATATTCCTCAGGTGACAGAGCAGCAAATAGGTAGAGTCAGAAAGAAAATTCAAATCTCCCCATTAATAGCCCCATGTTCTACTTATTTTTGTAGCGTTTGTGACACGAAACACAGGAATAAAAGAAAGAGTGCAGGAGCAATGCTATTTTGAAACTTACATTTAAGCAAGAGTAAGTGACGAAGTAATTTTTTTTTAAAATTCCAAATTATTCAAACCACAAGGCAGCAGAGATTTCTTCCAACTTTGGCATTTTCTGTCAGCACAAGGGGTTTAGAATAGCCCATACAGTGTTCCTCACAACGATGCTCATCATAGAGGTGACCTTTGGGTGAGCACTGGACCAGTCAGACACCACTGCACGGGCACAGCATCAGCTGAAGCCTGAGCTGTGGCTTCCTCAGGGAGAAGATCTCATTCCTGGATTAATTGAGGGAACCACCTTCTCTCCTTTTATCAGCACAGTGCCATCTGGGACACTCCTGGGGAAATGTGGAAGTTCACAGGGCTGTTATTCCTTACCTGAGCCCAATTCTCCTCATCTTAATGGCACTTTATTTGCTACCTCTGATTCTTACCCTGGTAACCTCACATTCCCTTGGTGTGGGGACAAAGCAGCATTGGAGCTCTCTGGAAGATAACACAGCTAATCAAATCAGCTGATAGGTGATCCTGAAATGATACCCTTTACCAACAGAAGACAAAAAAGTGAATACATGTATAAACGTGATAAAGCATTTAGGCTGCAGATCACGAGTAACGTTCCTCAACATAAACTAAAATCTGTCTTCCAAAACACCTTTAAAGATGATTTTTTGCTGCAGTATTCCATGCTGTGGAAAGCCTTGGGCCCTTGCACTGCAAAGGGTGGACAGAGCTGAGTGCATTTGGGATGTAAGGGAATGTGGGGTCTATCCCTGAGACCGCCTCTCCACTCCCACGTCTGCTTCCCAATCACTCGAATGTGGAACACTGTTGCTGATTCATCCACTTACCACCCACCACACAGGCACGTGGAGGTACATACCTGCCTCTCCTGCTTCAGTGATCAAACCTCAACAGCATCACAAATCCAGACTGGGCCATCAAATAATGAGTGGTATGAACAGATAATGGCATTTCCTAGGCTTATCTAAGTCTTGTGGGCACACACAATTCCTGACATAGCTCAGATGAGTTTAACTTCCCCAAGATATTTCTCTCTATGTAGAAGAGCAAAGAAAAAAAACAAAAAAATCTCACTGCTGCACACTAGTCAGGTGCACTGCACCTTGGTTCATAAGTAAAGGAGGGTTTACAGACTTCATCCTTCTGCAACTATAAAAATGGATTTGGAAGCCCTTGTATTTAAATGATCATCTGGTATTTACATGTATGAGGTCTCGGGGTGCTCACCTGTTGCCCACCGTCAGCCACAAAAACACCCTTTCACTCTGAAACATAAAGCCTTTCAATTTCATAGATTATTATTTAATTATTGGCTGGCATCAGGTTATCTTGGCCAAGTGGGAATACTCACTGGCCTCACATGCTGTGATATAATGCAGAAACATGAATCAGACAAAGGAAGGACCTCTTTTTAATTTAAAACATACATCCTGATTCCCATTGATCCTATTATGCACCTTCACAGCAGATTAACATGTCATTCAACCAGCAAACCAGAGAAATAAAGCAAGGTGTCACACACAACAAATGCCTCCATGACAGAAGGCACCACCACCTCATATATACAAGGGAGCTTAAGCAATTAAAGATAAGAAGTGTTTTCTTAAGAGGAAAACATGCACCATGCAGTAAAAGCAATTCCTTCCTCCATCTAAGCTGTAAAGAAATATTCCCCCATAGCAGCAACCCATGATGGATGGGAGAGTCAGTCAGTTTTTAACTACTGTAGCACTACTGCAGTTATCTTGATTTACACCAGCTGAGGATCTGAACACAGTGATCTTCAATGATCTGCCAAAAGCTCAAACTTCTTTTGTTCTTCCTTCAAAACATTTTTTTGTGGAAAAGAACGGCAGTTTCCAGGCATTTTGCCATGGTAATGGCAAGGGTCCACCAGGGAAAAATTCAGGATGTTGTCCTAGGAGTACAATCACACTTCTTTCCTTTTTTTTCTCTCTCTCCCTTTTTTTTCCCCCTCTTTCCCTCTGACTGATGTTTTTTTCATGCAGGAACGGCCACAGTAAGCCCAGGATCAGTTTTGGGAACACTCACAAACATGTCAATCTTTGCATATGATTACTCACAGAGGAGGAATGCATTATATAACTCCTGTCTTTGTCTGAAATCAATCAGTCTTCTGATTATTTAGTGAAGACTCTCAGATGTCCTTTCTGTTCTCCATTTGCAGTTTCTCTCACCCTTGGACTTCTCTAGTGCAGCCTGTAGTTTCCAGAGGAAGAGGAACAGACAGATACTCTTTTGGAAGCTGACAGTGTCTATTCCTGTAAGAGATTGAGAGGTTGCTCTTGATCATAGAGAGCAGATAGTCTTTGGCTGCAGACTGAGTACCTTTCCCTGCAGTAGTATTCAGCAGGAAATAAATACAGGTAAAATCAGAAAAAAAAAAAAAATCTGTTTCTGAGTAAGAACTCATATATCAGCACCAATTCCTGAAATGCAGTTTACTCAGGAACACAAATTCTGTCCCCAAAAGGACAACCAGCTGTGCCACAGGTCTACTCACAAGTGTGAATTTCAACATGTACATACAGTCAAAGGCTTGTTCTTTGTGCTATTCTTGACATTACTGTAAATTAGCATATGATAATGCTATTTCTCCTATTAGAGCCTTGGTATGTTTTGCCCTGTAGCTGTGATTAGGGAAAGAAAAGGAGGATAAGCTTAAAACCTGGGGTTTTTTCCCCCAACTAGGTTAACACAAACACAGCCCGAGTTGTGCTTAAAAACAAGCCATTTCAGAGCAGGCATAATATTCCATGCCTGTTATTAAAATACTTGAGCTCATGCTGAACAGATTGATAGGGCTGAACCAGCAAAAAAAAGAAATCTCATAATGCATTTCTTTGCAGGGATTCCGCATCCATGTCGCATTCTTCATCAAGGCAGGTATAGAAATTACTGTGCTAAATGTAATTTAGAGAGAAATGACTTTGTTAAAGCCCAGATCCAGCTCTGGGTGGTGTGTGTGTAACACTCCCTTGTCTCACATGTCTGGACACTCATATTTGTATAGAGGGGCCACAACTGTTGCAACAACATGGCGTCACTTACCACACATTTGTACAAATAGCATCTTCTCCCCAAACTGGCATCCTATTTGTTACTGTAAATGCAGTGCAGATTGCTGGTGACTGACAGCTATTATCTTCCTGGGGCTGCTGGGTGGCAAAAACATCAACTCAGCTGATGTGAGGGAGAGGGGAATATTTAACCTGCAGAGGCCAGCATTCCCAAAAAGACATCCTACATTCCTCATGTATCACCACCACAACTGGAGCACACATCTGTGACTTTGGCAGGCCCTTCCTTTGTTTGTTCTGTATCCAGGTCTTGTTGCTGCTGCCATGCTAGCAACCTGCACGATCACCCAAGACAGCACAAACAGATATAACTTAATGTCTCCTCAGGAGATTATTACAGAACTGTTATGCTTGAAATTAGGCACAATGATGCATTTTGCACCAGGAGCGCACAATCAGGAGCAAGAGGCCTGTCAGCGAGGCAAATTTCAGATGAAGCATGCTAACACTGAGCTGGAAAAGGCCTTCTCACCAGCAGTCACTTTGTGTGGGTAGTGAGATATTCCAGCCAGCCAGCCATACATCATGAATATCAATTACCACACGGACACATGCAAACAGACGCGCACATGCACGCACACACACAAACACTGAGCTGGCTTGCTAATTGTCTGATAAAATCTGGGTGCTTCATAACTAAGTGATTTTGGTGGCTGCCAAAAAATAAAAGTCTTTATACAGCAAGATATTTTAGCAGGAAAAAAAAACCCAGAGCATGAGTAAAAAAGATAATTCAGTTCACAAACCTGTGGTTTCAAGACTCCTTGCCTTGGATGACATCTGCTAACACTAAATCTACTTCTGCCTTAAGACTGACGTTGGGAAAGTTGCACATCAAGTTTGAGTGAAGAATGGAAGACAGGGAGATCTCTACACGCCTTGTCCTTAACATTCTGAGAACCTTCCCTTCCTGATCCCTTGCAACAGGCACAAAGGTGACTGTCAGGGTCTTGCTATGCAGCATCTCTCCCTCTCTCCGTGTATATCTGTATATTTATATATCTCTATATCTGTATCTCTTATATCCTGGGGTCCTATCAGATTGCCATGATGGCTGTAGCTGTAATCTGAAGGTTCATTCAAAGCCTGGAGTATATGTTGGCAACTTGGTGGGGAGTCTCTCCCCTGGCTCGGGGAGACCTCACGTGGTTTGTGTTTTATCATCACACACATCATTCTTCCATCAGACAGAGTGGGAGGCAACTTCGTTCAGTTTGTTCTCAAGGACATTTTTCTGCTTGTTTTCACGCAGGCAAACAACTCCTTTTTAATTCTCTCCTTTAAGGTTGGCCTGATATTTTTGGCTATTTTGAAAAGCAGTTTAAAAAAAAACCCAAACAACTAAATAAATCAGATTATAGAAAACAATGTCTCTTACACTTGTCAGATTGACACACCATGCTCCACATGGTGAGTCCCACCCAGTTCCGTGAGTCCACTTTTCATCACCATTGTCGTGTCATGGATGTGACTGATAAGAACAGATAAGAAGTTGGGAAATTTCCAAATTCAAGAGCTGGTGGTTTTTAACTTTAACAAAAAGAAAACCCCAAAAATGCCCACAAAACCAAAATACAACACCTCCCCAAGAAAAAATAATTTTAAAAAATTAGAAACTTGTAAAATACTACCTCAACTTATGTAAATTTCATTAAAAAACAGGAGGAAAATACTTCCTATTCTGGATGGTGATTGGATTTCTCTTCATCTTTATGAAAACAATTACACAAACCGGTATGAACTGAACCATGCCTCATGCAGCCTCATCTCACTTGGTACATGTATCAGGAGCAGAGCACTTTGGCTTAGCCCTAGGTATTCCACAAGCTCATCCCATTTGCTGGTTTAATCCTCATCAATACTGCTATCCTCCACGCTCCACCTCATCCTCTGAAAAGAAATGCAAATGAATGAGATTTATAGCCTGGGATGTTTTCAAGTTTTCAAACAAGGTGGGGTTTCCACTGCCCACCAGGCTCAATGAGGAGCCTTTGGTTGCAAATTCCTTTGACGGAGCAACTCTGTGTGCATGTCAGTAACGCCGCCCAAGAGAGCTAGCATCCTCCACCCCCTTCTTTGCTGGCTTAGAAGCACATTTCAAAGCCTCCGTGGACTGCTTGGCCTCTTGCTGTGCAAACAAGCAATGCAGGGCACATCTGTAATCACAGCAGATTCTTCTGTATGCATTAACTTCAGCCCAGACTCAAAAACAGTGAACATGTCCAAGCCAGGGATCACCTCAAGTTCATTCCCTCCTGCTCAAGATCCTGACATTCCTCCCTTTCAGCTGGGTTTCTGGGGACTAGCAGCACCTGGTTTTGCAGTCAGTAACTCTCAGCCAGATGGCAAAATAACCCCACCATCACCACTCCCCAGCATGAAACACCTGGAGGATCTTTTAATGTGAGCTCTCTCATGAAGTTGAGATGAGGTTTTCAATGCATTTTCACCATTCCTGGGTATTTTTGCTCATCTTTCCTCTCTTTCTAGAAGACTCTAGGCAGACAATGACATTTCACTGTCTGGCTTGACCAGGGTGACTTCGACCTTCAGGCAGAAAGAGGACAGAAGCAAAGCTCGGGGTTGTGGTGGCTGGTCCACTGACAGTAGACTACACACTGCCCTTTCCTGTGTGAAAACCAGCACAGCTGGTGGGGCTGAGATGCCTGGAATGCCTTGGCAGTGTGAAACAAGGCCGGCGAAACTCTTCCAGGACAGCAGCACGAATTTGTCCAACGCAGCCATGATGACGAGCTGCTGTTGCACAAAGTGAGATTCATGGTTTCCGTCCTCTTGTAATGGTCAGCTGTCCACTTCACTCAAATAACCTGTGCTAATTGGCACCTACCTCAGCAGAGAGCCCAATGATTAGAAAGATGTGAAGAGTGAACTCCAAGCTTGAGGTGATACCTCTAGGTCAGAGATGAGCAAAAATTGGCAAGACAAGCGAAACAGCCACTTCCTCTACCTGCGCTGTGGATGAATAAAGGACTTTATATTCCAGAACTGTCAATCTGGCCTTTTTTTTTTTTTTTTCCCCCAGCAGCACAAGTTTCCCTAACAAATAGAAATTAAATTTGTTCAAAATTCAACCTGTAGGGAAAGGAGCTTGGCTCTATTTTAATGGCCTCTTTATAAAGGAGCAGAAGGAATAATGGACAGTCTCCGTGCTACTGTGCTAACAAGCTTCCATTGCTGATAACAGACACCCTAACACTCCGTGGAGAACAAAGTGCATCAGGTCTGCACACACTGGGCAAGGAGAGCGCTGGAAAACTGAAACCTTCCTCGTACTTTGCGTCCTCTCCCGACTATTTCTGCCTGTACCAGGAAAGTTTTTCCAATGTCAGGAGGGGAAAATGACAATTTATGTAGGGAGAGATACAGGGAAGCATCAGGCTCTAATGAAAAGTATTGGGAAGAACAAAGGAATTGCTGGATTTTTAGAGAAGAGCAAATGCAAGTTTCATGGGTCGTGAACAAAAATGAGTCTACACGAGTGGAAAGCATCTTAATATCTGTTTGCCTCAAAAGAAATTAAATCTTGAAGGAATTATGAAGAGGAGCTTCCTAAAAAAAAGGCATGCAGGAGATAGAAATGGGAAAGGAGACAATAAACAGCAATGCATTTCAGGTGCAAGCAGCTCTCTTACCCCATCATTCCCAGTGTTGATATGCATCCATAACTTCTGACAGGGTGAAATACAGAGTAGCAATATCACCTCTGGATCCTGCCTTTACTCTTCCTGCAAAACCACAGAGCACAGCTGTGTCTTTACAGGAGTCGTAATCATAACCCAGCAGAGAGAGAATATGGGGAAGTTCTGATCAGTGGAGGACAAAAAACCCCACACAGAATGTTTAAAGGCATATGTGCGGAGGATCCTTGTTGGTTGGCATTGGTGGAGAGAGCAGCAGCAGCAAGAAGAGGTTTGGGGATTATCAGCACACAGCTGAAACCAAACATGTGCCGCCTCATTGCCAAAAAGAAGGGAGAGATTTGTATCAGGTTTAGCATCCAGGGAATAAAGCCAACATTTTCCAGTACCAGGGGGCAGTATCAGATCCTCCACCACTTGAAGTCTTTGACTGGAAGACTGATGGCCACACCATAAGATGATTTTGATTATTAAAATGCAGGGCAGCATGTTAAAGGTATGAGTTGTGTGCATTGAAAGGGCTCAGGTATGTAAATGGATGAAGCATCTGTAGCAGAAATACAAGGCTGGGACTAAAAAAGCATTCCAACCACAGATAAAATAGCAATAAACTCCAATGCAGACCTACAGTGTGCACTCATAATGTCCACACAGCAATACCTGCTTCAATTTCTCCCCTTTCCCCAGGCTCCCAGGAGCAATGTTTGCATTGCAGAGATCTCTTCCACAGTCATTAGCAAAGCCTTGCACCAGAAAACTGATCAGCAGTACTACTGTATCCATACACGTATTATCTGAAGTGAATGGACAGTGTTAGATTCTTCAAGAAATAAAAAAATCAATATTAAAACAAGCAATCCAAGCAAAACCAGTTTGTGTAAGAAGAATTTCTATACTGTTTACAAAATGAGAGATCTCAAGTTCTCTTTATAGCTGCAGCATGTTAAAAGCTAATTAAGAAAAGTTTGGTTCCCTAGAAGTATTTCAAAAAGTAAATTTCTTTTCGTTCATCTCAACGTTTCCCTCTAAATTTTTCTTTCAAAAATCCATGAAAATTTTAACTTTCCAGTGGCTGAAGGAAAAAAACCCTTTCCCAGCTTCTGAAAAATTAAGTAGAGGAGTGCTGACATTTTAGAGAAGAAAATTAGTCTGATTGAAATGCTAGTCTCTGACAAAAAAGGAGCTTCAATAAAAAAACATTTTGATCAACAAAAAATTTACATTCTGCTTAATCTATACACACTTGATTGTGCCATCTGTTTTACTGGGGTGACTTCTGGATAACCAGTGTAGCCAAACAAACAAGAATGACTGGTACTTACTCAGGAGTAAATTAGAGTAAGCTTCAGAGAAACATATTTAGTTATCGCCAAACAGCAAGAGTAATGCTTTGAGGTGTGAAATTATACCCACTGCAGCACAGTAGGAAGAGAAGGTTAGCCCCTGGGGTGGATGCAAAGGAGATGGACCTCAATCTTTTTATCTCTGGAAGAAAAATGCTGCTCAGTTTGCAAGCCAGTGAGTGCCATGGCATGAGGGGAGGGGGAGCGGGGAAGAGGAGGGGAGAAAGAAAAGGCTGAAAAGCTGAACACCAGGAAAAAATTCACTTCCTCACCAGTCTCTCTCTGCTGTCCAAGAAAACACCAATAGAAATGCCAAACATGTGCTGTCTCCCCTCCATGCAGAAATTTTCAGGTCCTCGTGTTTCGTCTCCTCCACAGAGTTTTGCTGCTGCATCCCTCACTCACCTACTCCTCTCAGAAAACTCCTGCCTTGCTCTAACCATCTTGGAGACCAGAGGAGCTGCCTTTGGATGATTTAGTATGTTTTCTTCCTTAAATTATTATTCTGTTCATCATGCCACAAGGATGCCCCAGTTAGGGGAATGTGTCTGAAAAGATCAATGACCAGCCAGGACATTATGGTTAGTGCCTCACAATGCAGCCATTCAAAGCTTCTCAGTGACAGCAGAGAGCAAGCTTGGGTTTTCTGATCTAAACACTCAAACTTCCCTGTGCTCGAGTAAAAAGAGAGCCTTCACTGCCTGAGAGCTTTGAAGGGATGGGAACATGGGGAGGAACAGAGCTGTCTAAAAATTTCCTCCACTCGCAACTTGAAATGATCTCCCGTGCTGGTGAGGCAGGGGCCAGGCCCTGCAGGAGAGAGGAAAGGAGGTCTGCACTGGAGGCAATGATGTGATTGATACCTCAAGAGAACAGCCGAGGTTCTGGCCCAGGAATATATTCAAAAACCTTGCTTGTTCATTTTGGAGGATAGCTCCTGAGCATCACAGCACAGACAATTTATTTGGTGCTTTGGTCACCTGAAATAAAGGCCAGAAGTATTCCCTGCCTCCTCCTGCCCACCATGTCCATTCAGATCTGCAGTTAACCCAAAGGATTAACATTATAGACCCTCTTACTATTTTAAATTTGACAGAAGCCATTCCACTTCCTCCCAAGCTTCCATTCCTTGAAGCATTTTACTGCTAAGAAAGCAATTACATTATCATTCCGTAATGATCCCCACATTTCCACAGGTAACATGAATTCTACTGCATTTGTGAGTAAAATGGTATTTTCATTGCACATAACAGTAAACATGGGCAGTGGCTATTTAACAAGTTAGCTCTCAGATAGTATTTTAAGAGATCCAACTGTTTCTACCACACAACCAAACATATTTCCCCAAAGCCACTGAATGATTAGCAATTTTTTACATCAGGAGAGACTGTAAGCTGTGAGAATAAAATATATTGTAGTGTTTACTTTGAGATTTTTATGGAAAACAAACAAGCAATCCATCAAGCTGGCTGAGTTTGTCAAGTTACTGGAGACCAGTTAGCTGAATGAGAGTCACTGGAAACAGTTGAGTAAATATTTAAGAAGATCAAATGGAGGAACATTTGGTACAGCACAGCTTGCTGAAAGATTGCAAAGATACCAGCATGTTTCAGGAGAGGCAGGTCACGCCTCAGAAAATTGCTGGAATTCTTTGAAAGTGCTGTATTGCCACCAGGACAGACAAGGGAAATAGAGTGGACTTCGTTTTTCAAAGTGTTTGACAAAGTTCCTTGCTTGAGGTTAATGACCTAAGGAGCCAAGGCACAGTACAGAAGAAAAGCTGCTGGAGTGAAAACTGACTTCAGGGCAAAAACCACAAGGAAACTGTAAATATAATCCGTGAGGTGGGAAGAAAGTTGCTGGTGCATTAGCAGGTGAAAAAAATGTAGGGACCTTCCTGGGTAATTTTTGTAATAAAAGACTTCAATTTTTTTTTCTTCACTTCTTCTTTCTCTTAGTTTAAGCAGTTATTTATGAGGTATTGGATTCATAGCTTGAAGTCTGCAGAACTATTCTTTTAATCCAGGGGACAGGTGGTACCCACACACCTGCAAATTTGGGTTACTTCCATGCCCTGTTCTGCAGTGAGGGAAAGAGGCTTGAGCAGCCTGGCTGATTCCACTTGCCCACTCTGCCCCTGCCCTCCCTGCCCTGCACACTGCCTGAGGTGATGGCACCAAGTCCACGTTTTCCAAACAAATACATTTTTAAAAAAGTTGTAGTCAATACTAGAGAGCTGTTTCCCAAACAATTTGTAACCCAAATTAAAAAAATTTAAAAGTAAACAATAATATTTTCACCACTTGCAAACAAGCAATTCACAGATGCTCTTCTCCAGATGAAATGTTGAAGGTACAAAATCACATGGAGCCAGAGAAACATTTCAGTAAATCCCATAAAGGGGTGCATTGAATATTAGAGTGCCCATTTCTAAATAGCTTAGCAGTGGTGAATTAGACATTTTAATGGCTTTAAATATGAAAAAACTGGAGAGTCAGTTGTCACAGAAAGCTAGTGGGCCCAACTGTGTGCTTCTAAATGTAATTTCCAGCACCACTTGCTGATAGAATAATGATACCATTTATAATAGCTTGTTATTTGGGTCTGTAACACGGCGTATTAATGATTTATTAACCATCTGTAATGATACATATAAATGGACCATGAATACAAGGGGGTGCTTATTATGCATGGATGTAATAAAGTTTCATTCTTAGACTCGGTTCCCTTTTCTGTCACTTGTCCACGTCCCGTGTTTTGAGACCTGACTCCTGACTCAGTGGCAAAACCAGGGACATGGAGAATTCAGAATTAGATGTTTGGTGCAAAAAGACATCTGTTCCTTCCGACTGGCCATGTAGATAATAAACAGAAGGATTTAAAGCATCTGCAGTACCTGCACCAGTAAATTGTAAATGCACCTTAGCCCAGGTACGCAGAATATAAACAGAATAATGTCTTGAAGCAAAGAATAAAAACCACCAATATTTGCTGAAAAGGCAATGCTACGCTTTGTAGCGTGGGCGAGAGGTTTGGGAGCACTTGAAGAAAAATCCCCCGAGCCCCCAGCCCCATCTACAGCATTGTACAGCTGCAGTGAACAAAGCAAATGTGATTCTGTGTTATAGCACAGGAGCATGAGATAAATCAAGGGAGGTGGTAGTAATGTACATGTTATATTTATAATGGAAATGCTGATATAACCCCTGACTTACAGAGGTGCTTGGCAGGAGGTGCCATAATATAGCGAGATATCATTTAAGCAGTGTTTGCAGAACTGATCATTGTATCTCGCAAGGAACAGCCTGTGCTTGCTCCTGGAGATGCAAACTGCTGGCTGTGAATCAGCCAGAATGACTAAATACACACTGCACAGGCCTAACCTGGAGACAGAGAGAGAGAAAAAAAGTAATTTATTCAAATACCGTGTTTGTTCTTCACATTTCAAAAGCTGAAGGAAGCAATCAAATCTATAGTAGTTTCTTCTTCTTCAGTAAGTTTTATTAAAGAACTCAATTGGTTGAGGAATTATTGATCTGAATTGACAGTGATGTTCTCAAATTCATACAAAAGAGCCATCTCACTGCAAGCCCATTTAAAGAATCCGTGGTTTAGAAAAAAAAGTTCACATGGAACATAAAAAGAAAAAAAAAATAAAAGAAAATAAATTTTGAGAATAGACAGAACAAATCATTTTGCTTTGGTACCATGTGTGATTCGTCAGAAGCAGCCAGAAATTCTTGTTTTAATTTTTGTAGGAAATGTTGCAAGCTTTGTAGCTTGACAAAACCTACACATTGGCAGAAACTATTGAGAAGGGGTGGCTGATAGGAACAGAGGCTACTGATGCTGCTGGAGCTAAGCTGTGAAGAAGGTACCATTAAATTTGATCCATGTGAAAGTGTTAATAGTGACTAAAACCAAACCTGACAATAAAAAAGCAAAACATTTTTTTATTTTTAAATTCACTGTTTTCTGAATCCTTGTGAAAGAGGTAAGAGTTTTTATATCAAAGCTCTGGGCTAAGTGAGGAAATTAAGTAACTAACATTAAAAATCAGAGCTCTTGAAATGAATGTAGAAGTCTAAGAGTAAAAACTTAGCACCCAGACATACTTTCAAGTGCATTAGAGCACCTAATTCAAAGGAGTCAAAGAGCTGGAGGGCTTCAAAAACACCCTAAAGTATCTTTCATGGATATGAAAATAAGCCCAGCCCTAAGAACACTTAACACATTGAAGGAAGAACATGTAGCTCTTGAAAGAAGGGAGATGCAACTCAACAGTTCTGAGTTCCCTCTGCTAATCACTGTGAGACCCTTCATCAACAAATAAATAATCGGTGAAGAAGATGTAAAAGTTAAGATGTAAAAGTGGAGAGAAGAGCATTAGAACAAAATGGTTTTGTACATGCAGTATCTGATAAACTCTGAAGGTTGCTTCCATTCCTATCCTCCATTCCTGTGCTTTTTTATTTCCCCTCTTCACCAATATCAGAACTAAAATCCATCCCTGCCTTTTGACCTCAAGACTGGCTGCTCTACCTGTTTCAAAAGAAGATGGAGCTTCTGTCCCACTTCAGGAGGTGAGGTTGCTAGTTTTGGTAGTGATGAGTTCCTCTAACATTTTTAAAGAAATTTATTAGCACAAAATGGGCTTCAGAGAGCTCCATGCCATGAGTTTGGTCTGCTGCAGTCTCATTCTCCTCCCCATGGCCCTTAAATATTACATGGAATGCACAAAGCCATGAAAGAGAGCATTGACCCCACAGAAATTTCAGTTAAGGAAAGATGAAGGAAGTGCAAAAAAAGCCTTTTCTGTGGATGAAAGACGAAATCAAAAGGCAACTTCCTAGCACAGACATTCTTCCCCAGTTTTGCCTTTGACTGGCAACACCTGAGTTTTCAACGTGGCGATATAGGAACAGACTTCGGAGGTTTGCCACCCACCTTCCCCTTCCTGACGGCCAGGTGTGATCGGGTTTCCTTTCAAAAACCCTGTGGCAACCCCAGATCACAAGGTGGGAACAAAACCCTGCACGTGAGAAGTTGTACCAGAAACACTTGGGTATCTCCGAGTCACATGGAAGGTTCATCATGTCCTCTAACAAAGCATTTAAGCTTGAACAGCTTAGTAGCCACTGGGCTTGCTCCCAAGCCTGGAGTTATACACCTGCCTGTCTGTGTTACCAGAGCAAAGCCTCAGGCATTATTGTGGAGACTACTCCTTGCACAGAAGATGCAGAAGAACACAGGTATCACAGATCATTTTCCATTAAAATTGATTCATGTCTGTCCTTTTGCACTGAGGGCGTTTATGACACCGGTGACTCACAGGAAAACAAGGGCTGTGGAGGTGACCACACTCATAAAACACTAAAACCTCTACTAACAAACAGGAATGGTGATGAATATGCTGTGCAAGAGGTATTGGATTTACACTGGGGCAAATTAAGAAGAAGGAACATCGGAGATATACATCTCAGAGCCACTTGAGCTGTAACAGAGCCTCACAGTAACTGGAAATGTTGACTTCTCTCCAGTATTTTCTAAGCTAGTCTTGATCTCCACGAAGAATGCTAGCTGTTGGTACAGAGGATTGCAGCTCAGCTTTTTGCATAAAAATTCATGAGACAGTATCTATTTCAGTGGTCTTATACAGCAATGAAGAGGAGGGGGAAAAAGAAGTTTAGCCCTACGACTGAGACAGGATTCATTCTGAGTAATGATTGCAAACCAGCGGTGGAAATTACAGATGCTACTTGGTTCACTATTATTTTGCAGCATCTCCAGTAATCTTCAGTGATCATTTATAACAGCATGTCTGATGACTTTCAAAACATAACTGGAAAGGGTACTTCTGTGGAGAGTAGGGCTACTCAGAGAAGAAATCAATCTCTGGTGTTCAGGGAGTCAGCTTCATAGTGCTGCTATCAGGCAGTCAGGGATTTCGACATCCAGAAGTAGGGCTCGGGTGCTCCAAACCATTTCACCCCATTGCACCCAGAGCAGTGCAACACTGTGGTCGAGATGGACCATTCAGATCAATAACATCAGAATAATCACATGTGAAAACCTGATATTTGGGTGTCAGCTGTTGGGATGGATTCATTACCCTCCTTTTTTTTTCGGGGCACATAAAAGTAGAGTATCACCCATGGTAATGAGAAAACAGATAGATCCCAGTAAAGGTTTCATCATTGACTGGGAATATCCTAATCTACAATGGTAGAAAGGCCCTGGCAAAACACACTACAGGCAAGTCTTGCTTGTGGAGGGTAATAAGAATCTGGAGTGACACAGAAAAACCAGAAATGGTGTTAGCATAAAAAATTAACAACTAAATAAAAAATAACAGTAAAACAGGTAAACAGTAAGAAGACTCTTTTGAAAAGATTAATTACTCCATGATGATAAAGACAAATAAGGACTTTTGTTAGAATGATGAAGTTCATGCAGAGCCCTGCAAATCAGACATGTCAATAAGTAGTGGCAACAACCACATGAAATCACTGGCTGCTTTGTGGCCCATGCAAGTGGATAGTGTGGTCCCCCCCCCATTCATATTGGATATATATCAGTGTCATGTGAGCCACCATATCACACCATCTGCAGGCTCTGCCAAGAGGCCCCAGACTGAATAGGAATGCAGAACTATCTCATTACAGTTTAAGGAACACTTGAAGCGAATACTTCCCTCAAAAAAAACCTGAAACAGGCTATAGCAGAGGAAGCAGGAGGGTGTTTTAATAAAATTTATGTGGTTGCTAAGGTAGTTGAGCAATTGTATTAGCTCTGGGATTCTTTGGTTTTCTATTACAGCTTGCAGAACGAAAACATCCAAATCTACATTTAAACCACTCTGAAGCCCTCACAGCAAAGAGGACAGGCAAGGACCTCCTCTGTCCCTGATCCCACACCTGTCAGTCTCCTTCTGCTACAGCTCACCTCCAGCTTCCACCCCAGCTCAGCACCTCTAACACACCTCCCCGAGGTTTGCCCAGTTGTTCTGCATCCCAGGGTTACTCTGAGTCACAGGCTCTGGCCAAAACTACATCTTTATGGGGGTTTTTTTGCTGCTTAATGCATCACACACTGCAGTGGTCCTGGCCATTCACGTTCAGGACAAACACATGGTGTTCACACACATGCATATCCATTTCAAAGAATGTATTAAGTGCAGCCCCAGCTAAATTGCAAGATGCAATTTAATACCAGCAATTAACTGTGCACATATTCTTGTACCAGCAAACTGCATCAGCACAAGTGCTAGCAGTTCGATGTCTTTTCATATGGTGACGTTTAAAAATAACTTTAGGGTACTTTTGTCATGGCAAATGCTTGAACAAGGTATTATTAGAGCAGTTATTCACACAAGCTGCAGACAAAATCTACACCATGATAGACAGTAGAGGCATGGGAAGTAAAAAAGGCAGAAGAAACAGAAAACCAGGAAATATGCAAACTCTTGCTTGGGTTTAGACGTCTATAGCCAGGACCATATTCTATTGGCTCTCTGTTTCATTTGCTTAAAAATTAAGGGTCAGAAACATCTTAGGCAAAAACTGACCATGGTGTCGAACAGCACAGTATTCATTCACTCTTTCCATTTTATCCTAGATAAATAACTTTGTACTGGTTGCTTTTCAGCTTTGGAAGTCCTTCCAAGTGAAACCATTAAAGCACGATTCCTTACTAAGAAAAGGAATGTGGAGGGAAATGCATGGGAGCATGTGCAGGAATCCCCATTAATTAATCACAAGTGAGATCCTTTGTCCTTTTATCCTGGATAAACATGATGGACTGGACTGCAAACCTGCCATGTATTCATGACTCTCATACGGACATTAAGTCCTTTTTGCTTCTTTTTTTACCATCTTACAACCTTCTCCTGAGTTCGCTGGAGCAGCACCAGTCCTACAGGACTGAATTCAGGATGAAAAACACTTGGGAACCCTAAAGCCCAGGTCTCCTGTGGCTACTCCACGTGTTGTGAGCAGCAGGAATGGGTGCAGCTGCAAGGCACAAGGTTCAGTGGCAGGGAGCCTGTCCTGACCCTGAGGAGCCGTGACAGCCTTGAGCAGGGAGTGTGTGTCAGAAGAAGGATCCTGCAGGGAGGGAAAGGCAAAACCCTCCCAACACTTCCACATCCACTCCTACAGCTTCTCCAAGGCCTTGTTTCCACCCACCTGAGCAGACCTGCACACCCTGTGGGTGGAGGAGGCAGAGCTTTAGCTGGCAGCTAAAGAGGCTCTCTGCACAAGAGACTGACTGCTGCTGTCGTGGTGTTGTGGTGTATTTTGTCACACTTAAAGCATGTGGAAGCACTCAAAGGTTTGTCTACGTGTTCTGTATACAAGAGATGCAGAAAAAGTCAAATAAAGATTATTTATAGTAGGAGGTACTGGGCAGTAACTATTGTGATGGTTATGGTTAAGAATGCAGGTGGATAAAGCACCCTTTTCCTGGGATGACATGCTTGTTCCTAATCATTTCTGCTCATTGATTTCTTCCCCTCCTCTTCTGTTTCTGAGAATTTTGCTGTCACCTAAAACAGCTCTAGAAGCTGAAGCTCATTTTCTCACCAGGATGCAGGGTTTCAGAACTCCCTAGCACACAAAACAAACTCCTTAATCTGTGATTAAATCAATGGCACCCAACGCTTCCAAAGCAGAATTGGGTATTTTTTTCCTGAGTGGGTTACAATGGGCAAGAGGAGGGAATGTGAGAGCAGACATGTTTGTGTTGCAAAAAACAGCCTGCTCCAACAGAAGGCTGCTGAAAATAACACATCCTTTCATCAGAAGGTCAACAGCCCAGGTACCAAGCAGTTATCCAACATAATTTTTGTGGAAGTCAATAAAACCTGGAAATAAAGCAAAACTATTGGGCTCAACACAAAAAGACAAACCTAACCGAACCAAACAAGCAAAAAAACAGAACAAACCAAAACAAAAACCAAACAAGCAAAAAACCAGAACAAACCAGAACAAAAACCAAACAACAAACCAAAAACCAAAACAAACCAAAAAAATAAACAAACAAAACAAACACAAATCCACAAAGAAAAACAAAACAAAACAACCCCATAAAAACAAAAANAAAAAAAAAAAAAAAAAAACTCCACAAACAAACAAACAAAAATTTGACCCCCAGCCCTGATTAATACATTTTGCCAAAGCTATCCTTTTTATCATGAATCTCATGACACTTGATGTTTTCTTGAAGCCCTCGCTCAAGAAGGAGCAGAACAGTTTTCATTTTTAATTTAAAAAATCCTTCTAGAGTTTGGTCATGATAAATAAATAAATAAATAAATGCAGATTGTACTCTGACAGACTTGAGAAATAAGAAACCAAATGGAAAGAATGCTCTTCCATTATTCAAAAAAAAAAAAAAACCACCACCAAACAAAAAACAAGGTAAGTTAATTTTTGAAGTGACGTTGTGATTTTTTAGATCCGATTTACAAATCTGGAGTCCTCTCCCAGCAATATTCTTCCACTCTGTGGAAGTCCACACAGCCAATACATCATTCGTTCTCAAATGTCTTCTTGAAACTCACCTTGGAGAGCACAAAGCCTTGTCCAAGATGCACATCCTCTTCCAGGTCTTCTTTAAGGGTTCACTGATACCTTGAATTCTCCTGTCTCACCTTGAATTCTCCTGCCCACTCCTGGCTGATGTGCCCTGATGCATTTCCAGCACCACAACTGATGTGTTCCTGGACCTCTCTGCATCCTCACTGGAACCTGGAGCACCACCTGCTTGAAGAACATGCAGAAATACTGAAATACACAAGGCCACAGCTTTAAAAGTAATGGGTTTTCTGACAGTGCTAGAATAGAAGAATAAATTCATAGTGACACAGGCCCTGCTGTGGTTTGAAAATTCCATTCCAGCCTTCTGTGTTTTCCTGATTGGGCTTACTGCTGTTAAAGCTGTAATTATTCACACAGTTTGTAGTATGCTGTAGATACCCAGAGCACCTTGTGTTAATATATTAGGAAGGAGGCACAAAAAACCCCCATCTCTATATTCATAGATGAACACTGCAAGTGAATTGCTGACAGAATGTTTCCTGGGGTGGAAAAAATGGAGAAGTTTCTGTTTTATGGGTTGCCAGAGGGAATAGTTTCTAATGCACAACTTGTGCATTTGGTGGAAAATGAGCATAGTCCCAAAAACAACACCCTTAGCTCAAGGTTTTCCATTATTGAGTTGTTTTTATTTTATTTACAATGCAAACAAAAGTGCTGATTACCATGATTCAGAACCCTCTGAGAGAGATGGAAGCAGTAAATAGAGTAGGCAGGGAGACAGAGGGACTTGCCACCACACTCAGGGCACAGCATTTCTGCAGGTTTCAGATGTTTAGGAACGATGTTCCTTTGCCATGCACATGCTCTTAGACTTTTCTTACAACTGGTGAGAGGCCCAATATGTGACTCTCTCTTCTACTCTTTTGTGACCTTCTTAAAATCTGTAGATGTTTTTAAGGTTTGTTTTTTTTTTAATAGTGATTTTGCAACATCCAGAGACCATTTAAAACACTTAAATTAATATAGTCCTGAGCTGAAATGCTTGTGCAGATATGATTAAAGCTCTGCAGAGGTGGTACACACCAGCCTTATCTTGCCAGGTATCACCTGTTTAGGCACACCTTTGGGGCAGGGTCACATCTGAATCAGTAGTCCCACGATGTTATGTGGTTGTTTGAGACAAGGTAAGGCAAAAGGCAAACATCCCCCACCACCTCTCACTGCTAACAACCTCACTGAATTTTTCATGGGGTTCCCTGACTCCAATTTGGGCAACAATTGCCTCACCTGAACTCTGTTGTTAAGTGCCATTAACCCTAACACCTTCCACATGATCCTGATCTGCTTGGTGGGAGGAACAGCACTCCAGGAATTGCCAGAGCAGGCTTGGAGGAAATTTCACTGGCTTCACTGGTGAGCAGAAGTTGTGCTGCCTCCAGCCCTTTGGGACCACAAGTATTACTTGAAGGTGCTACAACATGTCTGAGAATTTGGTTCATTACAGTCTTGTTGGGTTTGTACGGCCAGGTTTTGGTAGCAAAATTCTCACTCCCCTGTGGCTGGACAGGGGACAGAAGACATAACAAAGAGTTCCTGAGTTGAGATAAGGGCTGGGACAGATCACTCACCAAATTCTGTCATGGGGAAAATAGACAGAATTAGAGATATTAATTGAATTTGTTGCTAGCAAAATCAGAGTAGATTAATGAGAAGTAAAATAAGCTCTTAGAAACACCTTCCCCCCACTCTTTCCTTCTGCCCAACTCAACCTGCTCCCCCAGGAGGCACAAGGAGACAAGGAATGGGGATTATGGTCAGGTCATCACAGGTTGTTTCTCCCTCTGCTCAGGGAGAGGAGTCCTTCCCCTGCTCCAGTGTGGGTCCCCCATGTGGTCACAAATCCTGACAGCAAACCTGCTCCAGCATGGGCTCCTCTCTCCACAGGTCACAGACTCTCTCAGGCATCCCCCTGCTCCGTTGTGGGCTCCTCCAGGGCCTGAAGGGGCACAGGTTTCAATTTTTTCTCTTTATTCATTGGAAACTGATGTTTGAGTAACCATGCAGGATAAGATATAACTGAATCATATGAATCCTCCTCTACAGTCGAGCGTGATAGTGTGAGAGAGGACAGACTGGATCAGAAAGGAAAACCTTGAACTGAAGCTCAGGAATTTCCCAAGGACATGAGTAATCTGGCTTCGAGCTTCCAGATACGCGTGGCCTTGGCCATTCAATATCTCATGACCTGACCTCTACAGCGAAAGCACCTGGCAAAATGAAAAGGAAAAATTTAAAGGAAAATGAGAAGAATGGGGGGAACTCTGACCCAGTGGTGGCATAAGGACATTGGTCAACAGTACCTGGAAAGGTTGGAATTCCAGACTTGAGAAATCATCAAAAGCAAAAGCAGTCTTTTGTAGTCCACTCGCAATTGTTTTGCCTGGCGGCTTGGAATTCATAGAGCTGTTGTTTTTAGTTTTGAGGGAGAAAGTGCCACTGTCTGTGCAGGTTTCAGCTGGTATTCAAAGTCATCCAGAAACCACAAGGAAGAACTCACCACTGTAACAGAGCTGCCATCAGCTGGGAACAGCAAATATGGTCCCATGGGTGGGACATCTGTTGGCAAAAATAACCCCAATGAGAAATTCTGCTGTTTCCAAATACTCAGAATGAACTGGGACTGCTCTTGACCCCCAAAAGTCTGGCACATTCAGAAACCTGTGTGGGGACATTCTGTATGATGAAAGCCTAATTCACCATGGTATGTAAGTATTTAACATAAATACCCTTTCTTACAAGGATATTGTGTTAAGAAGAGTATTTTTTTCCACTAAAAAACATTAAAAAATGGCATCATGTACTAACTGGAATACAAAATAAAGAAAGCATTTGAGATCTACTACATGTGAGGAAATACTTAATTTTTTTTAAGATTAATTTACTTTGTATATCCATGCTAATGTGGTATTAGCATTTGTATTAAGGACACCTGAGTGCCCCAGCTGAGGCCAGATCCCTGTGGTGCCAGGAACTGAACACACCCAGGGGTTAGAAATCATATTAGTTCCTTCCTCAGATGTTCTCAGACAAATAAATAGAAGAAACATGTATTCTCATTTTACAGTTGGGCAACTGAGGCACAAAGAAATTAATCACCATTCACAGAGCATGAAGTACACAGTCTTATACCTAAGTGGTGGGGCTATTCTTTCTTCCATGTCTTTTCTTTGAGAGTCTTTACATTTTGTTAATTAAATACAAGTGACAGTGACTTCAGTCATGATCAAAAAGAATTCACATGTTTTCCTTGACATAAAGGCACTCTGTTGTTCATCTGCTGTAGGGGCACATCTGCGTATTTTTCCCAGGCAATTGTCTCCCCACTGTGTGGTCTCTCAGTTGTGTCTTTGCAGCATATATGGACTATGAACTGAAGCCATTGCTCTTGTCCCTAAACTGGTCATAATAATCTCTGCCCCCATCAAAAAAAAAAAAAAAAATTAAAAAAACACGGTCATTTATTTGTAGAACTTGGCAAATGAGCTTCTGTTTTCAAAAGAGGATGTCTACACTAGTGAAGAGTGAGTCCCCCCCACCACAAAGCACCTGGGGGTGTTCCTGGGCAAGACCTTGGCAGATAGGAGAGAGGAGATGAGTGCTGTGAAAACGCTGCAGGAAGTGGGAACCTGTTGCAGACTGCTCCTACCAGCAGAGCAGCTTTATTGACAGATACACCCAAAGTGCATATTTGTGTGTGTTTGTGTGGAAACTGGGGGCCCTGTCCAAGCCAACAGTAAGGAAAATACAGCTGGATCCAGTGCACAGTGACTCATTTCCAAGGATAATCTGCAGATGCCAAGAAAAGCAAACCATAAGTAGAAGTTCTTCCCAGTGCCCATCTCAGATTGCTGGAGACATGAGAGGGACGCAAAAGTAGAAGAAGCTACAGATATGGACTAAAATTATCTGGAAGAAGAAATCCCCCGTAACTTCCACGGCCCTTTGATAAGGTCTCCAGGGAGCAGATGATCAGCAGAGATAACATTGTGAAACCGTACAGCATTTCCTTTCTGTGTTACATATTTAGCAACGTACCATCAGGACTGCAGAGGACAGCATTATTTCTTGATTATACAATATCATGCATCTATTCAAACTTTTCTGTGGAAGACAGGAGCATAATACATTATAAAACTATTTATTTTTCTGCCACTTCCAATTTTTTTCCTCCAGTCACTCCCAACTCGTTGGTCTCAACATCCATGATACATGAACTTCAGTTTTCATTCAGAGTATTCACTAGAGCTGAAAAACAGGAAAAATTTGGTTATGGCACCAGAAGAAACACATTCAGACATGCATCTGAAATTTATTCTGTCACAAAATTAAATTCTTGCCTTTTTTTAAAAAAAAAGAAGAGTTTCCCTTCTCTTCAGCTTTTCAAGGAAATTCTTGACATTGTTTTGCTACATTACAGATCAACATCGGTTTTGGCTGACTGAGGTATAAAGGTTGTGATACATAACCTGCTGCTGTTCAAATCACAGGACACAATCCCAAGAGTCAGGTGGAAATTTGTGTCTTTCAGACAAATCTTCCTTCTCCTAATGCTGCCTTTCCCCCTTATGTATTGAACTGGTGACCAGAAAATGTAGGGGGAAAAATAAAAGCCAACAAAACAATTCTTGACTGACCCAGCAGAGGATCAAACCTTCTGGCACTTTTCCAGCAGCCCTGACATCAAGGTTATTACAGAAATCCAATCACATGCTTTACAATTAGAGCTCGGGTTATCAAAATTACTGGCTTGTTTTTCACCACATCTAAGGTGAAAGGTGGCAGAAAACAGCAAACTCACAGAGAACTGGTAAATACAATTGTCAAGCATATGGGCAAAGCACAACAATTAAGAAATGACCCTTGGGATTAGGTTCCTCAGCCCTACATAAAACCTCTGACAATGGGGTTGAAGCATGACTGACAGAGGATCATGACTGCACTGTTTGGAGCTTGGATCCTGTAAAGCCCCTCACCAGAGCCCTGACACAAAAGTAATTAAATAAATCAGACACAAAAATGGCATGTCCTTCACATTTGGGGCCACAGACACTGCTCATCGTTCCATGACACACATGCAATGATGGGGAACAAAAAAAAAATATTAAGGAACTCAAGTATAGCCAACAATATAAAGCTCTAATTTCAGTGACAATTCTTCAGGCAGACACTAGAAAGAGTAAAAATGCCCCGGTAATTCCCCAGTCTTGTCTGTCTACCTCCTAATTCCATCATCTGCTGCCGTCCAGAGAACCTCAGGTTAAGTGATTTGATCATGCCTCCTCTGCCCAGGGCAACCACACAGGGCAGCAGGAAGGGGCTGAGGATTCAAGCGGTGTCAGCACGGGGTGAGACCTCTGTGCTGCCCAGGGCCGTTCCCTCAGACTGGGCCCTTCCAGGAATTCAGGAGTTGGATGAGCTGCATGCCAGTGACACAAATCCAACCTTCCAGGCAGCACAAAACAATGGGCAAACACCTGCAAGGGTTGTGAACAATCTGCAGAGCGAAAAGGAGGGTGCAGCCTCCCAAGACTATACTTAGTTTTGTTTATCATCAACGATTAACCCTGCTCTAATTTACACCCTGCTAAGCACACCCGGGTCACAATCCATTTGTGTGAGGAACAACACAGGATTCAAGATCCAACTCTTGTTTTTCATTCCTTTAAGCAACAGCTGACACAAAGTCTTGTTCCAGATTGTCTCTTAACAGTCTGTGGAGGGATCATGTATTCTGGGCACCAAACCAGCATCAACACTCCCGGGTGGGGATGGATGGTGAGAGGAGAAAGACAAGTGGAGGTAGGAATATCTTGCCAAAACAAAACAGCATAACTTCCTGGCTTCTCCCCAGTCTCCACAATTCACTGTCCTTCTCAGAGGAAGGTGGAAATCCCAGCAAGGAGGATTCTTGCAGATCCCTGACCTGAATGCTGGAGGAAGGAATGCTTGCCCTGGTTGTGCAGGAACGGGTAATTAT
This sequence comes from Aleadryas rufinucha, assembly GCA_013397815.1. Classification (NCBI taxonomy): domain Eukaryota; kingdom Metazoa; phylum Chordata; class Aves; order Passeriformes; genus Aleadryas; species Aleadryas rufinucha. Next base: position 108,313 of record VZTH01007379.1, on the reverse strand, counting down.
ATCACACAGCACAGTCAGTGGGCACATCCAGCGAATATGCCACTTAAGGAAGTAAAGAAGTTGCAGGCAGCTTTAAGTTGAGCTATTTGCACAACCTACCTGGGAAGAAATAATACTTTTCTTTGTGCAGAAGCACAAAAAGTACATGGTAACACAGCGGAAACATGTTCTTAAGTAAACAAGCATTAAAAAAAAAAAGCTGTTTTAAGAATGCAATGGTTGGGCATTCAGGTTAATGCATTTGCCAGGGTTTCTACAGCAACACAGTGAATTAACTTTCAATCATGATGAAATAGACTTCTGTTTTGACTATGTAGGAATTCAATTCACATGTCTTTCACTCTCCAGCTTGTTCACTCTCCTTGACTCTTTTCAGGGGAGAAAAAGAGAATGAAAGAGGCACCACCCACCATCCATTCAGCTTGACAATATGGCTGCCAACACGGTCATGTATGGACTGACCACTTCACTGTGCTTGCAGCACAGGTCTTACCTTCTAAAGGTGAATCTGCTGCTGTACAAAGAGCTTGGGAAATGCTGAGTGCTTCAGAACCCCGTTGGCTTCAAAGGGAAATCCAGTATTTTCTACCCCCTTCCTCCACTCCAGGACCAAGACCTCTAAGAACCAGTTCAAATCACTACTGCAACCTACAGCTCACATTTAAAACTCTGGGCCTTTTGTACCTTTTTTTAGGATGCTTTGGACACCCTCCTTTGCCTGCCCTCATGTGTTATGTAGAAGAAACATAACTGGTTTATTAATGCTAGCTCAAAGTCACATACACATGCATAGACACACTCTCAGACAAATCCCTCTCTCTATTACAATAAATATCTCATAAAAAATTACATACCCTGAATATATTCAGCAGCAAAATAGCAGCTGTTGCATAGTTTGAGGGTTTTTTATTTTTAACTTATTAATATGCTGATCAGATTCTTGTAATCAGAAACAAGGGACATTAATCTCATAAAATATGTAAACTGTATTTTATCTGGAAAAAAAAATAAAAGAGGAAAATGTCAAAGCCGTAGATTCTTTCCTTTCTTTTCTTTATTTCATGAGGTGAGAAGACATCTGCAGGTGGAGTTGAAAGTGACTGCAGGTTACCACCACAGGCCCAGAGCAGTAGATGAGAGATCAAGAGAGAGCAGACAGCTTTTGGTCCATGGTTTAATTTTTATCCTCATCAGGGGCTGCTCCGAGAGCAGTTCTGAGTCACAGTCCATGTGAACAGAGTTGGTGGGCGCCTCTACACCCACCCCAGAAGAATCATGTTTACAAAAGGTATCCCTTGTAAAAATAGAGACAAACAAAAGCCCCGGGGATTTAGGTCAGCACCTGCCAAAGAGAGCGGGGCCCTCTTTAGTGACTACAAATAAGTACTTTATAGCACCACTAGACAAGGAGAAGAGAGGCTGGCCTTCTCACTTGCTTCCAAGGACAATTTCTTCAGAAGACATGCAGAAGTTTATCAAGGAAAGAGGCAAAGGCAAGAGCCATGAACTGGCAGGGAAGAGATTCAGGTTTGAGCATCAGCACTTCGGGGACTTTGGTATCAAATCTGAGGTGTTTAAAACAGACCTGATAGGGAACAAGAAGCTATTTGGTGGTTTCTGAAAATCTCAGCTTCCACACAGAAAACTCAACAAGATCAAAAACTTGGGGTAGCTCTGTATTTAGTCAGTGACCAGTCCAGGATGAAAAAACCCTGAAACAATCAGAACCAACCAAAACAGGCAGAGCTGCATTTTGAAATTAAGCTCAACAAATGTTTATATTTTATTGAGCTGAGGACATTGAGTTCTTTAGATGTTTTTACACTTTAATCAATATCCTTCTCCAGGTTCATTAAAAACAGGAGTGAATGTTTCAAATACATGAAGAGGGAGAGAGCAAGGCAAAAGATACATGAGTTGGATCAGTTAAGTTGTTTTCTAGTGATGAAATACAACTAAAAATAACTGGACGTTCTTGGGCTTGCCATACATCTCTTCAGAGGGAACAGCACTCTGGATCTGCTCATGGAAGATTAGATGACAATCCTGTTGGGTCAGTCTAAACCAGATTTGATACAATCCTTGGTGTGTAGGTATTTCTTGGTTGGCTGTAGTGGAGATGACCAATCACATAAAGTTAAATCTAGTGAGGCCAGTCCAGTTAAATGCACAAAAAACCAGAATAACCTTTGCAAAATCTTGGAGGCAACCAGGTAGTTACAACCTAACAGACAAACACTGAGTTGGTGAAGCTAACAACTAAATCTTTTGCTTTTATTTTTGCAAGTTAAAGGATGTCTACAGCTGCAGCTTTTTTGTTTATTTCCACCACTAACCTGCCACAAATTAGTTGCAAACTGCGCTTTTGATATCAAATGCATACCTGAATCTGAATATAAATTTAGGTCTGGAGGAAACTTCTGGTTTAATATTCCTGCACAAGAGGAGAATTTTAAGATGACCCAGGAACCACAAATTCTGTCTGAAACAAGGAGACATTTTTGCTGGGTTTTTTTGGCAGAATGTCTATGGTGCTGTATTAAGTCCAAACCTACACTTAACACCCAAAAAGATAAATTTAGGAAGTTCAGGATTTGTCAGAAGCCAGGTGAACACATGGGGTAAAATACCTGCACAAAACCTGTGTCCTGCCTTGTTCCTCAGGAACCTGGTAGCTGTCACAGTCGGGATAAAGGATTATGTTTGCCTTTGGTTTGTTCTGCCATCCTTACGTTCTGTCATGTGGATGCAAATTGTGACTCCTGGTGCAGCTGAGAGAGGACCTTAAGAGAAGGTAGAACCAGTGCCTCTGAGGACAGCCAAAGATGCAGAGGCAGCCCTGGGCTGTTCTACAGGCAACGAGGCACAGCAGCTTCTGCAGTCAAATAACAATTCAGCTAACAGACGCACACCTGCACCTGCTGTAGTCAAAGTTGTAGCAGTTTCACCACCGAGTGCCCCACATTGACCTCAAGTCTTTCTCTAAACCAGAACTGCAGTCACAGGAAGAGAGTAACTGAAGGGTTAAGCTGAAGTGAAAAATTTGAACTGGATTTTTTTTTTTGGGGGGGGTGAATTTTCATAGAACATGTTTTACATGTGACAGCCTTGCTAGACAGATCATTTACCCACCATGGTCACTGAAATGAAAATCAGAAGACACCAGTTCTGTGTGCATATTTGCTGTTTCTGTCCTTATTTACAGGATGCTGGTGAAATTTGTAGAATATAATGCCAACACTGAACTCAGAAAGAAAATGTTCTCAGTTATCAAATCTTTGGGAAAACCCTGGTGGATCAGCAAGTAAAGGCACTCAGAGGACAGTAGGAGGCATTTAGCCTAAAACCTGGGGCTGCCACTTGCTTCTTTTGCACTGGTGAGCTCCAGAGTTGCTGCATGAGATATGATAACAGCTGAATCATTCCAGTTCAGGTATTTGCACATCTGAGACCTCTAAAGTTTCAAGCTATACAAAGATGCTAAAGCCCTGCTCAGAAAGACTGAGAGCTAGAAAAATCCAGTGTTTACTGATAAGGCAGATCTTTGTCAGTCAGACCCACCAAACAGTCTGACAAATGTGGTGGTGGAAAAAAAACATTGGAACCAGCATAAGATTCTTGCAGGAATGATGACCTCATTGTGAGAAGAGTGATCTTCCTGCACAGACATTTCATAAACTGATGTCCAAACACCAACTTAGAAAACGTTTTCAGACATCACCTAGGAAAGAAAGGGGAGGGAGAGGAAGTCAGATTCAAAGGAGGTGGGAAGCAAGTTAGAAATACATTATTTGTGAATCAGACCAGAGAACTAGACACTGGGCTCTTATTTTCTGAGTGCCAGCATGAAAAAAGAAGGAAGGAAACTACAACTGTAGAAATACCATTCATGTACTCCTGGCTGAAGTCATCTCCAGGCCACTTGTCTGCTTTGTTGGTGGAACTGGCTTGGTCCACAGCAGGAAAAAGAAGCGGTTGACAAGGCATTTGCAGACCCTGCAAATTCTGATGATCATGAGAATGAAATGTACGTGCAGAGTTTCATAAAACTGAAGCAGTGTCAAGTTCCTTAAAGTTAAAGGTACTCAAGTGGTCAGTGGAGAAGACATAAGATTTAGTGTCCATGACAGAGCTCCAGGTAACAGAGTCTGATAAAAGACAATAATTTTGCACAGCTACAGGAAGAAATCACATTCCTACTTCTTCAAAGAATGGAACAAACAGGAGATTGCAAACCTAAACTGTATTACAGTGTTCTTTGCCCATCCTGTGTGAGCTGCTCACCTTTAAGCTCACCAAAGACCTCGATGAAGATACAAAATGTTTAAAATAATCTCCTGCATTCTGTGCTTGAAATAAAGGACACTAATCAGCCCAGCAGCCTTCAGCAAGGAAAGATGAAACTCTTGAACCAGACTCATAAGATTCACTAACTTTAATAATATGGCACAGGTCTCACCCTTGGGCTTGTTGCATACACAGGTCTGCATGTCTTTTTTGAAGCTCCATGCTTTTATACAATGTCAGGAGAGAAAAGGACTTTAAAACTTTCACAAATATTATATATATTTTTTTTTTTTTTTAATTTGGACAAACACAGAAGCTTTCTCTCAGATCCTTCAGAAGCTGCAGAAGTTAACATGCCATCTGGATGTCCCTGAAGTGTAACAACAGAAACTTAGAGGCTGCTGTTATCAGCCTTCTGCACCACAAAGGCAAAATTCAGACTTTGAACTCCAAAAAAAAAAAAAAAATTTGCTTCTCAGTCTTAAGACATTCCAGTCTTAATCAAGGGCAGTCACACAGAGGTATTTTGAGATGCAGACCTAACCTGCTGGGCCAGAAGTTGTGAGTGGACAGCTAGCGCCAAAGACAATGGGAAGGAAAGCAAAGGAATGGCTGTGTCAGCAGTGCCCAAAGCTGTCTCCAGGCTCACAGAATGGCTCTGATCACACCATTGTGGATTTATGTGTCTGCTACAGATTCACAACTGCATCAGGCTGTAGCAGCTGTAGATCTATACAATCAGAAGGGCTGAGAAGGAGGAGGCGAGTGTGAGCCCATTCCTCAGAGATTTTGAGAAGAGGGAAAATCGCCTCGATGTTCAAAAAATAAAGCTAAAGACATCACTACCAGAGGCAATAATGTGGCCTCCCTTAACAGGCATTTTTAACCCACAGAACATCTCATCCTCAGATAGACATCTCAAGTAGGTCACTGGTTTGTGCCCTAGAAAGATTTATTCCTTTCCATTGCCTATAAAAAGCAACCCAGATTATTAGCTCCGATTTAGATATCTAGAATTAAGTGAGCTAAGATGCTTTCATCATAAGAAGATACGATTATTTGCTTTGTTATTTAAACAAGGAATAAAAACATGCTTGTGCTAAGAATCACTTTCTGACTGGCAAACAACTGTGGTGTTACAACGTAGAAAGATGGTTTCCTTAGGCACTTGAAGAATGTAGATACCTCAACACAGCTGTCATTCATTGAAGGGCTCCACATCTGAACAAAGCCGTCAGGCATAAGTAATGCTACAAGCAGCATTAGAACCTGCTACGCAAGTTGCACCAAAAGCTGAAATTTTGGTCACGTCGACTCTGCATGATTAAAGCATCTAGAGCCAGAGAAATTGTCCTGCACAAGGACTGTGACTTCAGACCTCTGACTGCTGTAATTTGCTACATCTCCATCAGCTCCAGAATACTCATGTTAAATCACCCTGCAATGAATCTGCCCATTCCCACAAAACTGGGGTGCTCAGCTAATTATCAGAACACCCACCTTGTTTTACATCACAGGTGCAGTTGCAGTGGTCTGAGAGTCCACTCTCCCACAGAAATTCCCATGCAGCCCTGACAGCAACAACACATTTAGCTGGTCAAATTCTTCAGCTGCTCCACTGGCAAATACTCCCTCGTTTCTGTAATTATTTTATGCTCTTATAAAACTTTCATTTGATTGGGTATTTTGTTTGCAGTATTGTCTAATGAACAGCAGAGGATGCACAAAGAATACATGGACTGAAGAGGACGAGGTGTCAGGTACCCTACAGGGCCCAGCTTCTGTGCAAAGCCAGGGTTTCCAACACCTTGCACACCAGAGGCACAGAGAAATTCTGGTTGCTGCTCCAGGTTCACACACTCCCCAATGGCAGGGACAGAAAATAAATAGCAACACCCTGCCGTGACTGTTTGAGTCCTTTATATCATTTTATCAGTGTTAACTGAGCTCCTTGTCATCCCTACAAACACCTGAACACAGGCAAGTTTTCTCTTAACGCAAAAAATTTGCCTCTCTCTTAATTTCGTGGGTGTTTTAGGTAGGCAGTAAACTAATCTTATTAGTTAGTCACTGGTTGTCATCTTTCTGATTACAGACTGAAACATTAAATTCAAGAGGTTTCACCAGGAAAAAAAAAAAACATAAACAGATGAAATATCAGCATGACTTTGTTCAACTTCATGCTACTGAGTTTGCAAAGAAGCTGTCCAAAGTGATGACTTGGTGAACCTGAAAACTAGAGATCACTAAAACTCATGGGTTAAATAATCAGGCAGGAAAAACCACTTATCTAATTGGAACCTTGGCCACTCACAGGTATGTCTGTGTTTGAAAGGACAATTAATTTATTTCCTGTGTTTGACAGTAATGAAGAGGCTAGCAAGGATGTCCAAAAGGAAAGTAGTATCATGAATTAGCATGGGGAAAGCTGCAGCTTGTTGCTCATTCAAAATTTGATCATGAAAAGCCTACAACTTCAAGTTTAGAAAACAATTTTTCTTTTTTTTTCTTTTTTTTTTTTACTTTGGATGGCATTTCTACCTTAGCATATGGATGTGAAATATGGAAATCCATCAGAAATATAGGCAGGTGTCTAAACACCTTCAAAAGCAAATTGCTAGAAAATACTAGATATTACAAGGAATTAATTTATAAAAAATCCCGAGATTCCTCAGACAATCAGTCTTAAAAATTATCAAGCAAGAAAATACAAGTATCTCGAGTATGAGCTAACAATTAAATCAGAGCATCTGCCAGTGCAAGTGTGTTATGAAATGCTGTGAAAAGGCACATACAAAGGGTTTTAACTGGCAAAATTGTCAGAACTTCACAGCACAGAGGCTTTAGAAATTGCATCCCATCGCTGAAGTAAATGACTGAATGAACTTTATGACACAAATTATGTTTCTTATGGCAGGAAGGATCCAGATTCAAAAGGTGGAATTAAAAAAACACAGAACCTCCTGAACAGACCAAGCATGTAAAGACTGACAACAGATACACAGAGAGAAAAGTCTTAGAAATTTTTTCTCACCAAGCTCACTGGCAAACTTGAGGGTGAAATATGTTCTCAGAAACATTGATCAGCTCACAGGTCAGTTGTGAATAGAAAAGCAGCAAAACCTGTTATTTACAATGAATTTTTTAAAAATTTATTTCTAATGCCTACTTTTTAACAAACTATATTATTTGCCCATTAATTGAATAATAGACATTGTTTTTTTAATGTTTTGGGGTTTTTATCTTTTTAAAAAGTGTCATTTAAACCAAAATTTTTATATATAGCAGAGGTAAAAATTAAAAAAAGCTTATTGTTCTGATCTGGAATGACAATTAAACTAAAAATCAATTACATTTCTTCTAAATGGATCACAGATGTTAATATTTTTGTTTTGGAACAGATACTTCTATATCACTGGTTGTTCTGAAAACGCTAAAATAATCTAACCTTTCCTTCCCTTCCTAATAAGGAGCCTGAACACTTCTCTCTTTTAATTAAATGTTGAAAATATTGAGATTTACATAGGCAGATTTGGCAGCCTTTTCATGTTTACTTGGACTGTGAGGTATATTTTTATGCATATCTCTGTATGTAAAAATTTATTTTTTTACTAAGTCCGTTTTATTAGACATGGATCGGACACTGGTAACGTCAGAAGACCTGTTCTCCTAAAGTTGTGTAAATTAGAAATAGTCACTGAAATGGCAGAGTCACAGGGATGTAAAAACTGCAGGAGGAGAGTAAGGTCCAAGGTGTTTGAAATATCTGAGGCACTTAAGTAAAATCACTCGTGCCATTCAACAACTCCAGATTAGCCCTGACAATTAGACTGGAATTGTATTTTCCTTCTGCAGCTTTTTATTGGTTTTTCATTGGTAATATGCTTCACCCACCTAATTTGTTCCTTTTTAAGTGCGTCTTGTCACTGCCAGCTGTCAGTGGGTCTGCACTGAAAATTTCAGACCCAGATCCCAATTCGGCTCATGTTCCATTCTGCCCTGAATGAGACTTCTGGCTTGGACCATCACATGATTGAGAGTAAACCACAGCATGTGAATTTGGACTCAGGTCCAGCCTCAGCTCCCATGGAGTCTGGTATTGTTCTGATTCCCAGGTTTGGTTCCAGACTTCTTGTAATTTTTGCTATTTAATATCTACTAATCTTTTTTATTTTGTGTGTGTGTGTGTGTGTGTGCGTGTGTGTGTGCGTGCACCTGATTTCAGACTTCATAAACATATTTAGGAGAAAAAAAAAAAAGAGCCAAACCCAAAACAAAGCAGGGAGAATCTAACAAATCTTTGCAATACTTTTTTTCCAGCATCAGCAGATGTAGGGAAATGACAGATTTTTTTTTTTTAAAAAAAAAAGGTGTGTGGGAAACAGCTGCAGAGTAATGTTTAAACACACAGGACCAAACAAAGGCAGCCAGCGCTGCTGTGAAGAGCGAGCTCCCAATCCTCAGGACCGCAAAGCGCTTCCTGAACCCATGTGGGACAAAGGAGCATCCCGAGGATGCTCCCAGCCCGTCCGACCTGCCCGGGGCGCCGAGGAGATGCGGGCACACGCTCCAAAGGATGGGAAGGAGAGGCAATTCCCTCTGCCTGCAGCCGCGGTCACGCCTGCCTGGCGAAGGAGGAGGACGGGAGCCGGTCACAAAGGATTTCCTGCCCATAAGCAGGGCTTTGTGCCCTTTGTGAGGTGCGCTGCTCTGAGTCCCCTCCCGCTGGAAGCGGCTCCTCCTCCAGCACCCCGCGATCCAGGGAGCTGGTGGCAAACGAGAGGTGAACCAGAGAAGAGCTGCGAGGACAATTAAAGCGCCAGGAAATGCGCCCTGCCGGCTTAAATAAATCTCTGTGGAGAAACACGTGAAGAGAGGATGAATTAATTAGGGATTACAACCAACTATGAGGGATGAAAATTTGGTAATTGAGGGAGGTTTCGTTCTGGAGACAAAGAGACATCGAGCTTTAACATGTACTGAAGTTGAAGGTAAAACAATTTAGAGCAGAAAAAAAAAAAAAAAAGAAAAAGCAGGACAATTAACTGCTAGGCAAACACACCAAACTGAGATTTAAAGATTTGCATTGAATTTTCTCCATAAATTCTGGATTTTTTTCCTTAGAAGATAGGCTGCAGGTTAAGCAGGAATTAATTTTATCAAGTTCAACCACATACACTGCAAAAAGAGTTGGAATAAAAGATCAAAACAGGCCCTCCTAGCTTTGTAAATAAGGAGTCCAATAATAAGCAGCTAAGCTCACATTCCAGGCTCCTGAGGACACATTGCAGGCAGGAACGTGACATGACTTTCCAAAGGCTGCATGACAAATCTGTGCCCAGGCCTGAAGAGAGACCCCAGGATTCCCGACAGGAATGCTCTTTGTCCTGGACGTGTTTCCATTCCGCCCTTTCTTTCTCTAAAGCGCTTATCCCCTTCCTGTCCCGCTCCCTTCCTCCTTTCCTCTGTGCTTGCCACCAGCTCCATTCCTGCCTGGTGTCTCCTCTGCCCCTCCTCCCCACTCTCCCATTTTTCTGTGGGGACTCCGGAACTCTGCACTGACATCTCCTGCAGAAGGACTGGGCTGGTGCACGTCCCACCACGTTTCCTGGGAGACACCCACAGCTGATAAAGATCAGGCAAAGGAGGTATGAGAAAAAAAGAAGGTTATTACTGGTCTGAATGTCTTAGATTGTGGCTGTGTCAAAGAAGGTGAGGGCTGCAGCCCTTCCCCACCAGCATCTGTCCCCTGAGAGCAGCCAACATCAGCATTGCCAAAAGAAGTGTGAAACTGCCACTCCAGAACATCTGTCCTGGCCATGAATAAGCCTGTAAAACCTCCTCAGTGATCTACCTGGTTCCCACAGAGCACTCTCCATGACCACATGAGGAGTCATCCCGCCACTGACACCACCCCAATCATTTCACTGCAATCCTGCCACAGGGAGTGGCCCATCCGAGTGTATGGAAATGAGGATGAACCCACAAGCAGCTTCAGCATTGGCCCTCCTAATTTTCCCAGTTCTTCTCACCACAATATACATATCTAAAATCTCAGCCTTGTCTATTGCTTTAAACAGTCGCTTTTCCTCTATTTCCAAACCCTCAGATCAGTTCTGTTCAAAAGAAGAACATATTAATAGCAACCTCTATATTCCCTCTAGGATGCTGTCAAGTCTTACTGTGTTTTTAATCTTTGCAGAGCCCAAAAAACCAACCACATCAGGTGATGTGAATGCCAGGGTTTTCTTCATTTCTTTATGAACGTGACTAGTTAGGAGTTCTGCAAAGATTAAAAACACCATTCAATAAAACTATGGATTTGAAAAAGGTGCATCATGATATGATTAACAGGAGATTCAAAAGAGAAGATAAAAAGAATATTCCTGACATCCACAGAGTGGTAAAAATCTACAGAATAAGTGGAGCATCATTGACCTGCTCTTTAATAACAGTGAGAGATAAAACAACCTCATCAAAACTTGGAAGGCATCAGAAGCAGAAAGATTAGGCTGAGATTTTTGAATTTCCAGATTGCAAAGAAAAAGAGTCTGTTTAGTTGTTCTGAAACCACAGAAGAAGTAAAACTGTGAAAATGGAAACCAGAACAATGTGTTTTGACCATAGGCTGCAGACTAATATTCATGGTCAGGGGGCAGAGAGGAATTGAGTTTCTCCTGCAGACTGGGGGAGCAAAAAACCTACAGCACATGACATTTAAAACTGCAAGCAGAGTGCCATGACTGGTGTGTCATCTACATTCTCTAACTTCACTTTTCTCAGTTTTCATTAAGGATACATTCAAAACTCACTTCTTTAGAGTTTTGTTTTCATCTTGCTCTTCAAGTGTGTTTTTCCCTTCCAGCACACAGTAATCCTTCTGGTGTGTTATATAACAGAATATTCTACCCTGGGAAAATATTTTTTGTTCTTGTTTGCAACTTTTCACTCTTTTCTGAAAAGTTACCCTCTTTTTGGGGTAAACACAGTGAAATAGAAAATGACAGGCAGAAGAGATGTTTATTATTGCACCTTTTGAGTAAGTCACAAGACAGTGCCATGGTCTTGGCCCATCACCACAGAGAGTATCTTGACCATTTGCTGTGACTCTTTGTAGGCTGACACATTATGAGACAATAAAGCTCATCAGTGGGTGATGATTCTGTTCCATGGCAACTTCCTGTGTTTCAAATCATTATTCTTCTACGCTGGAACACAAAGAAAATACTTTCAAAAAAGCCTGTAAATGCCTGTTCTCAGGCATTTCTGTTACCTGGTGACTAGAATCCTTACCCAGAATTTTCCTTTTTTTTTTTTTTTTTGCCCCATTCCAGGTCACTCAAAATGAAGTGGTTGTTTTCCTCACTACAGTCAAAGCATAATCCTCTTCTCCCCACAATTTCACTCTAATTTTTTGTCCTAATTGAAAGCAAGTGAATTACAGCAAGCAGTTGCTTCCATCAGACTCAACTTCAAAACAAGAACAAAAAACCCAGCACTTGCTTTACTTCAGATACACAGTTTACTCTCATGGAAACAAGAACAAACAGAGTTTTTGATAAGGATAATCCTATAAAGTTTGTACAAATAACTGCTGACCTAAAACTGCAAAAGAAAGAAGAATCAGGCCCAATTAACTGTGAGTTGTTAAGTAAGTCCACCATGAGGGTAACACAGAGTGAGCAGCAAGTTGCAGTTCTGAGTCCAGTGTGTGTCTTCTAAAATAGACTGAGGTCTTTGAGACTACATTTGAGGGGATTGGTGAGTGTGTTTCTGATTGTCCCAAATGAGCAAGAGACCTTGGCAATCTGGGACACCCTGAGAGTTGGTTATCACCAGTCCTTGTTTTCATTCTCCCCTTGTGCACTCTGCACTGTCAAGGAGAAAACCATCAATCAACACCAGCCTCACTGCAGCATGTGGCTCCATCACCTCTGCAACACATTAAGCAGGGGGAATATTGCATGAAGAGCAAGGCAAATTTATCTGTAACAGGTGATGAGTGCTTCACTTTGGGTTAGACCTATCCTAATTGAAGGAGGAGGCAGCCACCCTATTCTTCACACAGTGCTTTTCCCTGTCCTGCCCTATCTTATCAACAAGACTCAAAGGCATGAAAGCTTAGGGTTTCATCTCTGTGGCCACACAGCACCACACTCGACTGTCCCAGACAGATTTTTGCTCTCATAGCCCTCCGAGACTCCTGCAGTTGAATTACACACCATCTCCTTGAGCAGCATCTGTGCAGCAGCAATCTTCAGCCCACAGAAAGGTTTGGGAGACAGACTGCTCCCTTACACGTGGTTGCTTTTGTCAGCAGATAAATCAGCCCCTGAGAGGCCTCGGCAAAGCAGTCCTGATCCAGGGGAGGGTGCCTCAGTTGGAGAGGAGGGACAACTGTTCTCAGCCTGGCTGAGGAAAACAGGGAGCTGGGAAAAGTCCATGAGCCCAGAACTTTACAGTTTTGGAAATCTCAAGGTGCTTTTTGTGATAGTGTAACTTCCTCAACAGACAGCTCTGCAGGAAATTACAGAGCATTTTCAGGGTGTGTTATCCAACTGCAGAAGATGGGCATGGTGCAATGAAGAACATTGCAGACACAGCAGAAGGATCCCCCAGGAGATTAGGGAGAAACTTGCAGCATCAGACAGTACCTCATGGGCAGACCCTGGCCACATGGGATTTCGAAGGGACTTTTGCAACCATTTCTTCTGCAGCAAAATCATATTTTTCCAGGTCTCCAGGGGATTACAAAACATTTCTGATTCTCAGTAACATCCAAAGGTTCCTTCCATACCTCAGTCATGGACCAAACCAATAAGAGAAGATCTGTAGCAGATGCCAGTGGAAGAAAGACCATTTGTAGCAGGAAAAAAGATGCCTGGTGAAGCACTGGAGGTCAAACTGCACGCATAACACCCATGTGAAATTTCAGCTGTCCCCTCTCTGAAGAACAGCTGCTTCACTGAAAGCCTGCACAGCCCAGCAGGAGTCCTTGCTTTCCATCAGGGATCATGGAGAAAACTCTTGGCATAGAGCAGGGAGACTTCCTCTCCCATCCAGAGCAGAAACAGATACTTGTCCTCACATCTTCCAACCATCTAGAGCCGCTTTAAAAAACCCCTCCTTGACTTCTATTTCTCTATACTAATCAAAGCACCTTCGACTCTATCAAAGAAGCCAAAGATGCTTGCAGGGTCTTTGGCACACATGAAACTGATTTTAGTGTTTTCCTTTCTGGCCTTTAGTTTCTCAGCAGCTGCTTTAGCAGCACCTTCAAGTGGATCAGCCTCAGCCGTTGTCAGTTCGCAGCATCCCAGTCTGCATACCCTACTTAACTGCTTGAAATTCAGGGGTATTGAGCACCTGGGACTCCAGTGGAGTTTGATGAGATCTGTGGTTGCTTCCTCACCTCTGAAAAGTGAGGCCCATAGGACTTCTTTTGAAGATGTCAATTGCTGTCCTCTATCCTGGCTTCCCATATTACTTCCAAACAAGCAGCTATCACTCCCTGTGCTGGCAGATTTGGCTTTTGAATGTTAAGTGTCCTGGTTGAAGACATCCATTTTAGTCCAACTTCATCTGTTTAAAAGGGACAGGGATTATATTACTTTGCAATTCCCTCTTAACTTTGTTCTATTCTATATCAAATATGAATTATTGACAGAATCACCCCAATCTGTCACATTTGATGAGACACGCATACCATGGAATACATTAAATGGAGAACATAATTTTAGAAGCACATGCAAGAGAAGCGGAGAGAGAATTAATTTCTAATTCAGTATATGAAACAAACAACAACGGAGAACGTTATGAAGCTTTGTGACCTAACAGTAGCACTGGAAATTAAAGGTTTCAGTGAAGTCTGAAAGGGCAAACTACAGTCCCTTGTAAAAAAACAGCTGAAAAAGAGACATGCACACAAACACACACATAAAGTTCAACCAGCAAATTTGATTTAAGGTCCACATTCTGAGGCTTTTAGTCATGTTGCATGATACTTTCCCACCAATGAATGATCCCTTTGAACCAACAGGACTACTTGTGGAACAAGGTGCTATTCAGCTCAAAAGTAAAGTGAAAGGAATCAGAATCCATCCTGAAGTTAAAAGAAAACAGGAAATTCCATATCTCACAGTAATCAACATGAAGAAAGAGACAGGACTCCCCAGTGTTTCCCACACTAAGATATTCCACCCATCCCCACACACCAGCCTCCAGTATCCCATACAAGTGTTAACAAAAAATCTCCACTGGGTATTTGCCTGTGGGTGTCAATTGATGAACACATCAGAGATCAGGCACTCCTGTGGCAGGAATGTCATACTGGATCCTCCAAGGAGGTCATGATCCACAGCACAGGAGAGAACCCTGAAGTTTCATCTGAGCAGGTTACCAATACCACTGCTGCTCCTTCTTCCCTGCTAACAGACCCACAGAAAGTTTTTACAGGTGCTGTGTGCTGTTCTCTGCTAGCTCAGTTTCCTTGCTTGGAAGCTTTCTATTCCTTCTGAAGATAGCTTCTGGCTCTTTCTCTCCAGTGCCAGACAGACTTTATTTGAATGAGGAGAAAAAATAACAAAAAAAAGGCACACAGTAACCATCCCTCCCCTTCATTCGAATTTCTCACTTCTCTTTTGAAAAGGTGGTAACTTTTCAAAGTTAGATTTGCCCTCTCTTCCTATGTAGTCAAAAAGACCTGAAAAATCTTTACCTCAGGACTAACTAAATTGCACCCATTAATGAGATCTGTAAGGTACACACATAATTGACTGGTAATTTTGCCCTGTTTCCTGATCAGGATAATGAGTACATCTCCTTTCTGTGGCTTTTCTCAACACTCTCCAAATGTGTAATATCACAAATAAAAGGGGTATGAATTTCTGATACTTAACTGGGTAAGAATAATAAGCATGTGAACTAAATGCGCAGTGGAAATTACGTATCCAGTAATAAATGAGGTCAAATAAAACAAGAAACTCACTATCAGAAACTTAAAAGATCTTTATTTATCTCAGAATTTTGACCATTATTGTGCTCATGCACAGGTAAGTACAATTTCAGGCATACCTTATGTTGAAACAAGTACTGATTGCCATTTACCTTCTGGCTGCAATGTTCTTCTTTCAAAATTTTCCTCAGACCAAATTGCTTACCAAAAAAAATCTGTGAAAACCCGAAATTGCTTTCCTATTTTTTCTTGAGACACACCGCCAGGAGTTACGCACGGCAAATCCATGAAAAGACTGGCTCATAAAATGTGGATTCATTTACTCCAGGTCCTCAACACACCTGAAAAAATTCCTGGCTGAGGTGAGGTTAAAGTTTAAAACTAGTGGGTATTGAGTAATTCATGGTACAAGTTTTTATCTTCTTGGCCCAACCTCCAGCAAAGGAAAACAAACAGCAGCAAGGTGGCCTTGAGATGTTCTTAAAAAGGCAGAAGACATGCTCAGAGTAGAAGAGACCTATTTCAAGGTGAACCTTGGGAATAAGATGAGAAAGGGTCATTTATTCATAGCTCTTTCCAGAGGGTGCCATAAAAGAGGTCTTTAGAGTCAGCTTCAATCAGCTGTGAACAGTGGTTTCCTCCACAAAAAGCCTGGCTCCCACATTTTTGCACCGCATTGTGCAACTTGAACTTATATTTAATTCATTTTTCCCTTCAGACTACAGGGTATTTAGCCATCTGTGACATCATTACACCAGCTACCAGATTCCCTTCACTGCTATGAAGGCTGACAATTCAATAAAGTCTAATTGACGACCTTTTTAAAAGGACCCAGATTAAGAGTAATTAGCACAAAAATGAGTAACACTCAACATTCCAGTGATGTAGAGATTTGATCAAATTCAGCATACCTTAGGGGAGATATACTGAACAGCGGTATAAGGAATGATCAGATTTATTGCAAGAAAAACACACAATGGACATTTTTTATTTATATACCCACATTCCTTATTAATTGAAGATTAGCCTCAAAGAAAAAAAAAAAAAAAGAAGGTATTGTGGAAAACCAAGAAGTCCTTCAATTAATCATGATTTAGAAAGTACAGAAAACGTTCACAGAGTTAAGTGTCAAGACAGACAAGAGTGACTGAGGAAAAGAGGTAGGTTATGGAGAATAGAATATGTTTGGAGAAACTCTAGACTTAGAGTACTTACCAAAAGTCCCCTGCCTGGGCATCTCTGTGTCTGTGCACGCACTGAGACACACATTTGCCTTTAATCATGTCTTCCTGATGGGATCTGGGCAGCCAGGCAGAAAGTGGGACTTGCAAGGAGAGCTGCAGAACTCTCAGAACCAGAAAGAGAAAGGGAACACCAAAGAGTTCACGCTGACCTTCAGTCAGAAGTCACAGAGAAGCAAGGAAGACATTCTAGCACACCTTAAACACACGTGCTGGGAATATTTAACAAGAAGAGTGGTGAAATCCTTCCATCCGCGTGGAGGTTTGCTCCAGCACTGGGTGAGAAGTGTGCAGCACAGAGGTGCCATTGCATTCCAGTCCCACATCAAGGTCCCTGTGCTCCACATCACTAGGAATGGAGCCTTTCCACCATGGAAACAGCACTGCCAGCATGATGCAGATCTTTGTCCAAGTGCCTCACTGGACCTCTTGGACCCTGATTGAGGCAGCACATTGAAAACACACCCTGTTTTTCCCCTCCACCGCTGCAGGCCAGAAGGAGAAGGAGAGGAGTGCTGTGAGTTCCACCACCTCTCCCACGCAGCACAGGGCGGCACAAAGCAGGACCCAGAGCACACCAAAGCAGGGAGACAGAGAACAGAAGTATCACATAGCAGGGAGCTGTCAGCCTGCTGGCCCCAAAATAAACGTGCTACCTGAGGTGTTAATACAGACCTTGCTGTCAGATATCTCAGCATTTCTCCCCAGTGCCAGGAGACTGCACCCCTGTGACATCCCAGCGGGGTGTGAAGGAGGGAGGGTTAAACCTCATCCTACAGAAGGAGGCAGATTCAGAGACTTGCCTAAGGTGGGAGTGTCAGCCCACTAAACTGTTGACTCCACATTATGCTGCGGCTTTACAGCTCTCATCATTTGGTCTTATACTGAAAATTCAGACGCATTATTAATGTAATTTGTTTCAAACAACACCAGCTGGTCATGATGAAGCTCTCATTAAAATTTATCACCATGACAGTGTATAAATATAGACATATATATATATATATATATATCTCACACAGGTGGGCCATACCTCTCCACAAAGTCTGCTCTAACAGATAAAGTCAATTCAGTGGATGTACTTAAATTAAGCAATGCTAGTAAGCAGCAGCAATTTGAGTTTCTGCACACCGCTGTTGTCTTTTTTCCATGCACAACTTTGCAACATCTGCATGAGTATCTCCTCTTGTTTTTTGGGTTGTAGTAATTTGGCCCACACAGATATCTGCAGAGAACATCATTTCTCCCTTCAGGGCTTGGGGAATGAGATCAGAGAGTCACTTGAAATGGGCAGAGCCACACTGAGTCCCAGTTGAAGGAGTACTTCGAGATGCTCCCCTTTGGCATGACGCAGAGCTCAGCCTGGAGGTTTGGGATGAGGGGACATGGGTGAGAAATTCAAGCAAAGACTCAGTCTCAGCAAGGTCATTTCAGAGGCTTCCGAAATGGACTTAAACCCTCCTGGCCAATGCTGTAGATAAGAACAGATCTTTCATCTTAACCAGCATCACCCCTACAATTAAAGATGCACAGTGTCTATGATTGGTGCTCTCTATGCTGTCAGGAGCATCTGACCAGATGATTACCTAGAGGTTACTCCTTCCTAGGTCAGTTATTCTGTGAATCCAGCTTTAACTCTTAAAAAACAAAAATAGAAATATGGTCAGGAATTGATCTTGTCTTAGACTGGGGTTTGGTGGGGGTTTTTCCTGTCTGTCATGACACAACTTCTATGGCTAATAATTTTAGCATGGAACAGGCTGTGGATATGTTTCAGACTGGGGAAAATGTCTTTCAAGGAGATGTCTCTAGCTGGTTGAGATGGAAAACAAGGACAACCTTGTTTCATAGAGGGGAAAAGATGCATTAATTTTTGGCAGCATTTCAGACAAGATTTTTTTTATTTAGTTTTTTTCTCTTCTATAAAGTTCACTCAGCATTATCTCCATTACTAAGCAGGCATGCTTACTGAAATCTGCCAATTTAGTCCAGTCTATATTTAGATCCAGGAAGCTTTATTTTACTTCATGTTTAATAAGACCTTCTGCAAGTGATAAGAAGAACCCACTTGGTTCCATACTACCACAAATCTTTCATTTGTGGTAGCTAATGAAAGCTCAAAAACTATTAGATTACAGAAAACAGGGGTAAAAGTGGCTCTAAATATGGTTCTATCTTCTCACTGGCAAGTTAATGACAGTATGACCAGTGACCTCCCGAAACCTTCTACGCCAAAATTCCCTCTTAAAAGTTATGTCCTGTAAACCTCATCATAGATGTGAGTAGTGGGCATCCCCCTATCAGTTCAACCATATTACATGTAAGGGTCGCTAATTACAAGTTTATTTTTCTTCATAGGATCAATAAAGTCTCAAAATAGTCTTTTAGCGAGACTTAACTGGTATATAAAATATTGCTGGCACTTTAATAGAGCCTGATGGGGCTCAGTTTTGACAAACACTCAGTTGCAAAGGGTAACATGAGACTTCTAAAACAGGTAAAAGTAAAGTAGGTAGGTTAAAAATGTGAGTAGAACACAGCCAGAGCAAAACAGAGAAAAGAGAGGTTGGTAAGACTGTTAACTTTGTCATGGATGTCTATACCCATGAAGAACAGCATCACATGAACGCAGCCTTAGCACCCTGCATGAGCCTGGCTCCAGCTAACCTGGCTCCCTCTGGATGCAGGGGAGCACTCCCCACACACCCTGGACAAACCCGTCTCAAGGAGATGACAGCTGATCCCATTCAAACACCTTACAGGCCAGTTCATCTGGCAAAAAAATGCCCCTTCCCCACATACATATATTTCTGTTCCTAAATATCCACATTTGAGAGAAAGTCCAAGTCCAAATTTGGGAGCAAGTACATTCATCCCACCAACGACTGCGCAAAATGTAACACCCCCAGTACCTGCACCAGGAAAGGTTTCACAGAGGTACAAAGGAAAGAATCCAAGTTTCACAGCCAGGCAAGCCTTTCTTCACTGGTGAGCACGGCCCCGTAGCCTTTTAAAAAGGGTTTCACTAATTTATTTTTGTGCAGGTATCATCACGAAGCCAAGCACTTCAAGGAGAAGAGACATTCTGCTCTTTGAGTGCAGCATCCCCTGCGACACAGAGTGCAAATCCTGCAGTTAAATATGCTAGTTTAGATCACCCGTTTAAAAGTGGCTTTTACTTCTCATTGTCTTCACACAAAACAGCACTTGATGGCTAAGATTTCTGGCCTTACAGCCCTAAATGAAGATCCCACTTCTCACTATGTATTTCAAGGTTACGTTTCGGGATGCACGTGGCTCACACAGAAAACACAACAAGACGCAGAGGGTTTGCTGCACTCTGTCTAGGATGGTCCCACAAATAACATTCCAGTTCAAAATCATGCCAATAAAACACCATGAAAGTACCATCCAGTTTGTCCCATGTCTATCATTAAAAGGGAGAAGGTATATTTATAAAGCTTCATTCACTGACTGTGTATCTTCATCAAAAACAAAAAGAAGAAAAGAACAAAGCACTTCTTAGAGCAGCTTACAGCAGATAATATCAAAAAGGTTTGTTTGAGGCTTTTTCATGTCTTTGGGTCTTGCTTTTGCACCAGCAACCAGCCCAGGAAAACTAACATGCAGGATTTCATGTTTAGATAGAAGGCAGCCCTGTCTAGCTTCATAATCTTCCACATAATCATGGAATGACTAACAACTCTTCCCTCTGTTTCAAGGCAAAGGCAGGTGAAAAGGAGAACAGAAGACTGTGTGATAAGTGTACATAAATCCAAAAAAGAAGTTTGCAGGGGAAAAGTGGGAGTCTGGGAGGAAATGTATATCTATGCATGTAATTCTTGCTTATCTTGTTCGTGTGAGCTTTTCTCTTGACTGAGGAGTATGAATTACTGTAGAAATGTAAAAGTAGGAGTACTCTCCAGAGGACATCTGTTTCACATCACAGACAGATGTCTGTCTGACCCATTTTCAGGACTTGAAACAAGGATTCCAGAATATCCTCAGAAACCCTGCTCCAGTGCAGTATCATCCCCACAGCCAGAACATCTATCTGAGTTCTATCTATCTGCTTTAGCTTATTCCATCCCGTTTTTTTCTTTTTTTTTTTTTTAACATCATTTCAGACAAGGAAAGCAGGCAAGTGTCCTTTTCTTTACAACATTTTTAATAATATTTTTGCAGACTTTATACGCATTACACCTTTTCCCAGGAAAAATGCCCATACTCAGTTAATTCAGCTTTCCCTCACAGAAGATGTTTTCTAGGCTTTGTTCTTCCTGCTTTCTAAAGGAGAATGATTTTCAAAATGTGCCATTACCATTGGGCACAGACGTAATATTCCTGGGTCAGGTTCCACCACTCAGGGCAGAACTAGATAATTATTTCCCAGTTATTCACAATATTGCTATTAATTCATACAATCATGGAATTTACTCTTCACACATCTTCACATTTCTGGATTTCATTTTGCTGGTGCTCTATGCTAAGCCTCTTTTATGAAAACTGCTCTCAAACTAGTTGTTTCCCATTTAATATTTGTGCATTTGATTTTTTCTTCCCCAAAAGTAATACATTGCACTTGTCTTTCTTTATTGAATTTCATCCTATTGATTTCAGACACTTTCTTCAATTTATCAAGCCCATTTTGTATTCAAATCCTGTTCTGTAAAGTGTTTGCAACCCCTCCTAGTTCAGTATCCTATGCAATTTTTTAAAGTTTGCTACATATTCCATCATCAAAGCTGAAAATATTGAATAATACTGGACCTAAGACAGTCCTCTGTGGTATCTTATTTGATATGTTTTCCCAGTCTGACAACAAACCATTGATAACTGCTTTACTGATAAGCCAAATTTTTCAGTTTTGCACCCATCACATAATAACTTCATCTAAACCATATTTCTCCTGTTTACTTATGAAAATGTCATGTGGATGTGTGTCAAAAGCCTCGCTAAAGTCAAGATCTATCACATCTGCTTCTTCCTCCTTATCCACTGGGCCAGTTACTCTGTCAAAGAAGGAAATGAGATTGCTTTGATGTGATTTGTTCTTGACAAACCCATGCAGGCTGTTTCTTATCACCTATTTTCCTCTAGGTGTTTATAAATTGATTGTTCAATAATTTGCTCCTGCATTTTTCTCAGTATCAAAGCCAGGCTGACTGGCCTGTGATTCTCTGGGTCTTCCTATTTCCCCTTTTCAAAGATAGTTCTGTATTTGCCTTTCTCCCATCCACCGGGACCTCACTCATCCTCCACAAGCTCTCGGAGATAATTGCTAATAGTTCAGAGATCACCTCAGCTAGTACCTGCAGTACTCCAGGGTGAATTTCACGAGGCCCTGCTGACTTGCATATATCTAACTTATCTGAATATTCTTTAACCTCTGCACCTCTTCCCTGTATATTTAACAACTTGCTGCCTGGAGTGCGTTTCACACTTTTAATGCTCAGAGAAACAGCAATCCTAACAAGATAGGTTTAATTTATTTCGGCTGGTGGAGCAGTCATTTTTCACTCCATAATGTCAATAAAGAAGAGTGGCTGTATTCACTAAATGGGTGGGAAAGATGCCCCTAAACCCAAATATGTGGTGTTTCAAAATGCAACTGCTGCTCTGCCTCTGGAGACTAAACACCCTCTGGACAGGGAAGCCCAGTGAGACTTTAACACACTCTCATGGCCCCAAAGACCCTTGTTCAGGTCAGGTCCAGTTGCAGCAGCTCAGAAAACCAGCAGCTGCTCTTCTACTCCGAGTGACATCCAGACATCAGCCATTACTCCACCTATTTTTCCCCAAACCTGGAAATGTTTACAAAACGTGACACTCATTTATACAATCAAGCTTCATTTAAATTTAACACAGCAAGGGCATCCAGCAGGAGACAAAACAAAGATACATTGATCCAGAATTATACCTACTTGTTCTCTTCCTCAAATGAGGTTTCTTGGATGTAGATTTAGCTACAGGATGACCCTTAGCTATTGTCCTTCTGTTTCAGAAGCTCTGTTCCTGTTTACAAAACAGTCCTTACCTCTGTCTCTCAAATTCACACTTGACATGTCTGCTGTACTTGCAATTAGGGCAGGAGGAGCCCATTGTTCATGTTTTCCCCTCTGTCTTCTCTACAGAAATATTTCTCACTGGGCACCTAAAAGACAAAATATTGATTTTTTTTTTTTTTCCTAAATGGCTTGTTCTTTTTTATTATGTTATCCTGGTGGTTTTAATTTCTTACTGCCTACTTTGATGTAGCAACCTAAAGACAGCCAAAGATGAAGTTCTAACCCAAAGGCCTTGAAACAAAAGATACAGCATCTTCCCTCTGTCCCTCAGAAAGAGAAATAAAATGGCTTAGTTGAAAGAAACCCACAGTGAGGAGGGTGTGAAGAAACCTTTACATTTCCTCACCTGTCGATTAACACAGAGGATGCACCCTGGACGCTGGAATGGCCTTTCTGACAGGCAGGAATCCATCTCTCAGACTGCAAAATTATTCTCACTTCAGTCCTGCGGTGAACTTCGTGGCAGTCAACGCTGCATGTGCCCGAGGGAGCCTTGGGGAAGCCACCAGGAAGCCACGTGAGCCCAGGATCACCACAAGGCCGGCAGCAGCCAGCAAAGGAACTCTGAGCAACCACATTTCACAAGCGTGCAAGCATGTCATCCGCAACTCAAGTGGGGATTCCCTTAAAAACAAAATTCTCCCACTGCTTTTGTACTCGAGGAAAGCATCACCAGGTTAAAGGCTTGCAAGTGAAACATATTATAAGCTACTTTATTTCAAGAGATAAATTTTGGGGAAGACGAACTCTCCGAGGTAAAAAAAATGGTGGAAATAAGCAGTGGTGCCATGGCAAGCTCTGTCTGTACTTCAGCCAGCAGTGGAGTGGGTCAGCTCAGACCTCAGGCAGGCTCCAGCCCACCCCACACACAGCCAGGGCTAGCAGGAGCTCACTAATCCAGCATGGAGATTCCATGGTCTCTCTGGGCAACCTGTTCCTGGTTCAGGCAGGAATCCAAAGGACCAAATATTCATTTTTTGCCTCAAAGCTGTGTGCCCATACCCTGTCAGCTTGAGCCTCCCAGGAGAGCCCAGCTGCTGGTCCTCCTTGCCCATGCATCTGTCTCTACATCCATCCTGTCCCACCCACGGCACAGGGGTTTGCATTTCCCTTTATCCAACTTTCTGAGGTTCTCATCAGTCCATTTCTTCAGCTGTCACCAACTGCAGGTCAGCCACAACTTCTGCACTGTGACCAGACAGCAACGATTCTGCAGAGACACAGGAATGCAAGACAAGAGACCAGTATCCCACAAAAAGAGAGCCAGGTGGAAAAGCAGACAGGATCAGAGGGTAAATGCTGATGGATGATAGACACACCAAGAGATTGTGCATGGCACAATGACATAAAACTGCCAAAATTCAGTCTTGCCAGTCACTAGCTTGATACCACCAGAGCTGCTGAGAGTTACAAGAGCTTTTCAGAGGAATCTTGGCAGGGAGAAAACAACTGTAATGGCATTAAACTCTTCTCTCATTCCCAAAATGATCCATCCAGTCTAGGACTGGCTTTTACAAATAAGAATGCCTGGGGGAGCACTCTCCAAGATGTAATGGTGCTCTAGAGAAAGGCTTCTTTTTTCTCAGCTATAAGACATTGCTTCTCCAGAAAGTAATAAACACCAAAAATCTTAATTGCAGCCAAATATCACAGACATAAACCAGCAGTAATCTCCAAAGATGCTTTTGTATGAGGGAAAATGGGGTGGGGAACAGCAAAGGAGAACATTCATGTCTAGATCTGTATTTAAGGTTCCTTTCCATTTATGAGGAGTGATGCTTGGAAGCCAAGCTGCAGTTCAGGCCAAGTATAACTCCAGCAGGACTGAGAATGGTTGAAAATAAATAAATTATGTTCAACTTCAGCACATACTAGTGATAAATATAATGATTGGTGCACTCTAGAAGCAGAGAGAGCAAGCTTATTACAAGGCACAAAAAAAAAAAAGCACAATTGGACAAAAATATGTTCTGCCATTAAAAAAGACAACATGCTTTCTATCGTTAGCTGCAAAAAGAGACTTCCACTAACACCTCTGAAATAAAAGCACAAGCAATCCACAGACCTTAAAATCATTCTGTCTCCCTTCTGTGACCAGAGAATGCTCAAAGTTTTCTGAAGCACTGGGACTGTAGGTCATAATGAGGTATCTCTGGCCTTTACTTACAAGCACCTCCACCTCACATTCTTCTCTCTAACTCTTAATGCACTCTGTGAAGGTAAAGATTACAGAGAACCTAAAAATATTCAACAGGTACTCTGCAGCTCTTCTCATTTACCTGGTCTGGTGTGAGACCCCTGCAGGTCTTCCCCCTGCTTATGCAGGAGGTGTTCTCATCTTCTAACTCACCAGAACTCTGATGAATTCTCATTCAGCTGTTGAGGTGAGGCCTCTGGGCTGGCAGATTTTGTAGTTTTGCTTAACAGCTGTATTTTATTTGGGGAGAGCAACCAAAATCTAGTGAAATTATTTCTACATGTGTGATTTTCTCCAAGACGCATGTCAAAGTATATTTTTCAGCGCGTTACTTAGTCATGGTCTGGAAACCTGCCCATGAGCAGCAGGCAGTACAGACCAGAGGGAAGGTCTTGGTTGCTATCCACCTCTGAGGGAATGACTGTCTCAGTAAGAGAGAATTAAAGATTAGGAACATGCATTTCACATAGAAACCCACATAAGTAATAGGAGTACTAATAATAACTCACATGAGCAATACAGAAACTCTGAGCTTATTCCAGATTTTGGAAATAATCCATAATAAAATACGTCCCGAAGGATTGAGTGCCTGGCTGGAGAACCAAACTCACTTCTACCTCCAGCTCCTCTGGTACTGACAAGGAACATGTCTTTCTTTTGTCAGGGAGAAAGCAAGCTGGGCAGGCCAGCTGGTGACACGACCTTTATGAAAATGAGAAGTTAGAAAGAATGGCTGCTTCCTGTGTTTATGCAGCAAGGTTGCCCCTTACCAAGGACGTCAGTCAGATGCTGGGCTTTTCTCTCTCTCTTCTTTCAGGTTTTTTAGCACTCTTCAAGCTCATTTCTTTGTTCTATCAACATAGCAGGTGGTCAGTGTTGGGCATCCAGTCAAATAAATTTATGAACCATTTGAAAAAGCACACCAGGGCTCAAGCAGGCTCTCTGTTGTTTGTTTGGGTTATTTTTAAGGGTCTAGACGATGGTCAGATCCCCAGCCGATGCAACCCTGCTCTGATTTACTGGCTTTTACACCACCATGCTACTTCTGGTCAGGTCCTCACTGCTGCAACTCGGCTGCTGGGGAAACACTGGGAGAAGATCTGACCTACCCACCACTTTGTGCATGTTAAATGATAACTACCTTTTCTCCCTCCAGCAGAAGGAAAAGACAGTGCTGCTTTCCCAGGGTGCCACCACAAATAAGATGCTGAGGGGACTTCTAAAAATGTTCTCTGAACCACAGTGGGACAGGATTTGAAACAAAGAAGAGCAGAAAGCAAGGAGATACATCTACAAAACACAAGCTTTCACCTGTGCACTCAGCTGTTCTGAGGACGTGCAAAGGGCACGCTGTGTTTGCAAATACTTTAAACCGGCATGTTTGCAAGCTGGCTTGCAAGCACTCCTTCTGTGAACTGCAGCTAGCAAAGGGAAATAAAACTGGAAAGTAATTAGACCTATTTTTGATATTTTTTCCCTTCATCTCAGCCCCACTTCTGTTTCTTCATAGATCATTCACGCTGAGGTGGTAAGTACACACAGAAGCATGGAGATACAGATGCAGATATAGATATAGATAAGATATAGATGAGATATCGATATAGATAGATACAGATGATATAGATATAGATGATATAGATACAGATACAGATACAGATACAGATACAGATACAGATACAGATATAGCTATAGATATAGATATAGATTAGATATAGATGTACAGCTATAGATGTATAGATATAGATAGATAGATAGATAGATAGATATAGATGTACACCTTTGTAAACCATTGCATTTTTCACGTGTACCAACAACAACACCTTGTCCTGCTCTGACACCAGCTCAGGCAGATACATCCTGCCTTGCTAATGACCTCCCCAGAATTTCTCCTGGAGGCAGGTTTTCTTTCTTACCTCTCTGTTCTACACAGTTTCCCTTCCTCGGAAGCAGAGCTAGTGGCTACAAAACATTTTTGAGCGCTGCCAACACAAGGTTCAGTTTGTGCCTCCCAGTCCCACTGCACCTTTAAGGAAATTCCTGAGTAAAGTGACTGATTTGTAAAGACAGACCTCCAAATTCACATTTGGTTTAAGTGTAAAGCCCTCCATGTTTCCACCTAGAAGAATTAATCCTTGGAGGAAAGGAGGGAACACTTCTTATGCAATTTCTTCACCATGTGAGCAAACAACACCTAGTCAAAAGTTCTACACTGTAGAGGTCAGATTAGCACCTGAGGATTGACTTCAGACACCTTCAAAATATGATGTATTTTAACTTAGAACATTGTTTTCTCTTGTAGGTGGTTTCACCTGCTACCACTGACTCCCTGGAACGAGTCCATCCCAGCCAGGTCTGGTATGAGAAAGCCTGTTCAACAGGCTTTGCACAACTTCATGGTTGATGAATAAAGAGGCAACTGTTTGGCTTCTCACAGCAATGTTCATGGCTCTGGGGTTCCTGACATGCTAGGGCTGATTGGTCAGTCACATTCCTGCCCTGGCTTAAGGCACAGTGACTGTAACATCTTTTCATGCAATGCCTTGGAATGATGTCAAGTTTGAGTGATTTCACATGACCTTGAGAAGGTAAATCTCCTTTTATTTACTTTAACACACACACAGCCTGGTAGAGAGCTCTTCTTCGGCAAAGAGAAACATTTCTGGATTACACCCTGCAAAGCAATGGAAAGAAAGACTATTCTCCTCACCTCTGATTGCTATCACCAGCTACAGTAATTTACTACCACAGGGCAATGAGAAATGCAGGCTTGGAGCACTTGCTTGAATCATGTGGGAAGTCAGGCAACATTGGCCTTGCAATCTGTGATGCTATTCCAAACTGCATTTTAACCCCCATTCCTCTTTGATGACTTATCTCAGAAGAAAATAAAAAAGCAAGCTACAAGTGATGAATGACAAACAACAGATCACCCATCCAAGAGCTCTTTAAAGAAGAATTAGATAAAAAGGTGGAAGTGAGCTGGATAATGTTAAGGTCCTGTTTTCTACCCTGTTGTTTGATGTAGGATGGAGACAAATCTTCAAGCCAAAATGTTAGAGAAAGAAAGGTAATGTTTTTAATGAACACGGACACCTCTTGTGAAGGCTCTCGGCACATCATTTGTGGGTTTTCTGCAATATTAATGACTTGGTGGCTATAATCAGTGCTCCCGGCTACATTCACAACAAAGAGTACAGAGAATTGTGTTTAAAACTTCACATTTTAAGGAAAATTTTGTCAAATACCAAGGATGGGCAAAGGAAAAAAAACCTCAGCATGTTTTTTTTCCTTCCTGTTTATTCAACCAGTTCCCAAAACAGCTTTAGAAAACTGGTAGACACATACCTCATTATTTACTGGGTATATGGACAGCTCGCATGGATTAGAAAGAATACATGCTCCCTCGTGTCACAGTTTGATCAAACTGCCTAGCTGCATTTTGGAGATTTTGCCCTTCATTTATTTATTTGCAGCTGGACTCCATCAAAACCATCAGGAAAATAACCAGTGGCCTAATCCAGTATGGCCACACTGTTCCTGCACGTTTTGGTAAGACACTGGGTCTTGCAGGGTACTGGGATTTTAAAGCTCCCTCCAAGAATCTGTTCCCTTCCTAAACACTGAGAACCCACTAAACAGAAAAGAAATCCTCTTGAAGGAATGTCCAGTTTGGTGAGAACCATAATGAATTCAGGCTGAGGAAAGGAAACGCACATTCTACAGAGACAATTTGACAGATAATTATTCCTGTGAGTCAGTCATGAAGTAGACTTCCTCTGATAAGAAACAAATTGCCATCATCCTTTGTTGTTGTTGTTATTCCTTCCTTAGTGTCATGACAGAAACTGCTGGGAGAGGAGGGGAAGTCTGTGGTTGCCAGCTGTTTGAGCAAGGAGGGCAAACCCAGTACTTTTAGATTTACAGGTATTCAAAGACCACAGAAGTTTTTAAAAGTGAGTTATGATGACCCCAAAATTATTGGACTTCCTTAAAAGGGGGGCCACAGGAAATGAGTTTATCCTCCAACACGCTCACTCTCAGTTCTGTTTCCTCAGGGGGACAGCAGGTGACTTCAGGCATCCTGATTGAGGGTCTGATATAATTTTTCTGCATTTTCACCATTAATGCCACCTGATTTTTTAGTGGCCTTACAGAAAGAGGTACATTGCACAAAACCTTAAAATCTTGGGATTATTATAAGCACACATAGTCATACTCCACTCCGGATATACTGGGAAAAGTTACTTTTCCTCTCTGAAACACTGATTTTGTGGTTAACTTCATCAAATGTCTTTACAGACCAAGCAAAGACTCTACTAGATTCACTGGGTGTTGGATTCAGACCAAAGAGACTCGGGTGAAAAATTTCAAACAGCATGCAGTAATTGCTCCTCAAATTGCAATGATTTTATAAAACCTTCCTGTTATCACAGTCAATGCAACGCTCCAAGCAGGAGAGACAGGAACATACGTGGCTCAAGGTAACAAGAAAAATTACAGCATCCCTCAGTTACTGTTTTAACTAAATCCTTCGCAGTTCTCAGCCACTGGTCTCTCTGTGGGATGCAAGGCTTGTGTGTCAGGGAGCGTTTGGATTGCGTAGAGTTTGATGATGCTGACAAAAGCGTTGATAGTTCATGCACAGAAACCAGGGGGAAGGCCAGCAAGGCAGATATCATGGAGAGAGACTTCTGAAGACCACCCAACCAGGAGGAAGAGGCAGCTGGGAGAAGTCCCACAGTTTCTTGTTCTCATGGGGGACATCAACTGACCAAGTGACTGCTGGAAATACAACACAGCAGAGAGGAAACAGTCTAGGAGGTTCCTGAAGTGTGTGGCAGAGAAGCTCCTGACATAGCTGGTGAGCGAAGCAATGAGGGAAGGTGGCCACTGTTGGACCTGCTGTTCAGGAACAGAGAAGGGCTGGTGGGTGATGGGACAGCTGGAGGCTGTCTTGGGCTTGGTGATCAAGGAAAGATGATTTTTGACACCTAGAGAAGAAAGGAGGGGTGCAGGAGAACTGGCATCTTGGACTTCCAGAGGGAAGACCTTGGCCTGGTTAGGGGATTGGCTGAGAAAGTCCCTTGTGAGGGCATCCTGAAGGACAGGAACATCCTGGATGTTCTCCAAAGAGAAAATCCTAAAGGTGCAGGAGCAGATTGACTCCATGTGCCACAAGATGAGACAGTGGGGAAGACTGGCCTGGCTGAACAGAGACCTGTGTCTGGAACTCAGGGGTAAAAAAGGAGAGCTTATGACCCTGGATGAAGGATCAGATCACTGAGGAGGACAACCAAGATGTTGTGAGGTTATGCAGGAATAAAATTAGAAGGGCCAAAGCCCAAGTGGAACTTATTCTGGCTGCTGACAATGTAATTATTTTTATAAACTCATCAGCAACAAAAGGAGAGCTAAGAATCTCTATACTTTATTGGACACAGTGACAAAGGACAAGGAAAAGGCTGAGGCACTTAATGCCGTCTTTTGCATCAGTATTTAATAATAAAACTGGCTGTTCTCAGGGTACCTAGTCCCCTGAGCTGCAAGAAAGGGATGGGAGCAGAAGGGGAAATGGTTAATGGTTCCAAGGGGAATGGTTAATGACTTGCTATGCCACTGAGACACACACAGGTCCGTGGGGCCAGATGGGATCCACCCAGGGGTGCTGAGGGAGCTGGCAGAGATCTCACTGAGCCACTTCCAATCATTTACCACCAGCCCAGGCAAACTGGGGAGGTCCCAGTTAACTGGAGGCTGGCAAATGTGACACACATCTACAGGAATGGTCAGAAGGAGGATCCAGGGAATTACAGGCCTGTCACCTGCCCTCAGTGCCTGGGAGGCCATGGAGCAGATCACCTTGAGTGCCATCAGCAACAGGTACAGGACAAGCAGGGGATCAGGCCCAGCCAGCCTGTGTTTAGGAGGGGCAGGTCCTGCCTGACCAAGCTGATCTCCTCCTGTGACCTGCTCAGGGGTGAGGGAAAGGCTGTGGATGTGTCTGCCTGCACTTTACACAGCCTTTGACACCTTCTCCCACAGCGTCTCCTGGAGAAACTGGCTGCTCATGGACAGGGCCCTGTTCTCTGGGGGAAGAACTGGCTGATGGCAGGGCCGGGGAGTGGTGGGGAATGGAGGGACATCCAGCTGGGGCCGGGCACCAGCGGGGTTCCCATGGGATCAGGACTGGGCCAGGCCTGTTTAACATCTCCATCAAAGGCCTGGAGGAGGGGATCGAGGGGCCCCTCAGTCAGTGTCTGACAGCACCGAGCTGGGTGGGAGTGTGGCTCTGCTGGGGGGCAGGAGGGCTCTGCAGAGGAGTCTGGACTGGCTGGATCCATGGGATGAGGCCAGTGGGGTGAGGTACAACCAGGGGAAGTGCTGGGTCCTGCCCTTGGGTCACAACCACCCCCTGCAGCTCCAGGCTGGGGGAAAAGTGGCTGGAAAGCTGGGAAAGGTCCTGGGGGTGCTGGTGACAGCAGCTGGACATGAGCCCAGGGGGGCAAGAGGCCAATGGCCCCTGGGCTGTCCCAGCCATGGTGTGGCAGCAGGACCAGGGCAGTGACCGTCTCTGTGCTGGGCACTGCTGAGGCCACACCTCGAGTGCTGTGTGCAGTTCTGGGCCCCTCACGACAAGAAGGACATTGAGGAGCTGGAGTGAATCCAGAGATGAGAACGGAGCTGGGGAAGGGTCTGGAGCCCCAGGAGTGGCTGAGGGAGCTGGGAAAGGGGCTCAGCCTGGAGCAAAGGAGGCTCAGGGGGGACTTTGTGGCTCTGCACAACTCCCTGACAGGAGGGGGCAGCCAGGGGGGTCGGGCTCTGCTTCCAAGTAATAAGGGACAGGATAGAAGACACAGCCTCTAGTTGTACAAAGGGAGGTTCAGTTTGAATACCAGAAAAAATTTATTCACTGAAAGGGTTGTCAAGCACTGGAACACGCTGTCCAGGCAAGTATTTGAATCACTGTCCCTGGAGGTATTTAAGAGACGCCTAGATGTGGCAGTAAGGGACAAGGTTTAGTGGTGGGCTTGGCAGTGCTGGGCTAATGGTTGGGCTCGATGATCTTAAATTATTGAATTCCAGCTCAAATTGCTCTATCATTGTATTCTATGATTCTAAGCACCGAATCAGTGGAGATGAGCATCATGTTAGGAATGCAAAGCACTAAATAAAATAAAGGCTAGCATCTCTGAAATACAAAAACCACTAACATTTGATTACCTGGAAGACACTCCAGGGAAAAATTCATGACCATTGAAAATAGTTTTCAAATTATATACAGTACGCTGTAAGCATTCAAAACTAGATGCAAACAGTGTAAAATGGATTTTTCCAGAAGAGCGTCCAGTGGTGAACTTAGGAATAATTTGCAATGGGGTCTGACTGTCTTTTGCTTTGAGTGTGCTACAGCTGTTTACACCCAAGAAAAACAGGTCAAAGCTCTCATCAGATGGAGCAGGGTTGGCTCTTTGTCTGCTTTTCATTGCTGCAAATTAAGACACAAGATATTACAAATAATTGCAGACAAGAGGGAGAAAGGCCTCCAGTTCTATTCCTTTCACACTGCAGCAAAATAAGAGGCTTATGGGAAAGAATAAAAATTGTTTAAAGGTCTGTAGTAAACACTGAACAGAAAATTGAGGTCTGATGAGACTGTTTGTACATTTACTCCATGTGGTCACTTGAGACTGATTTGAGTACTGCAGACAGCAAGACATACAGATTTACAACCAGGCTACTCTCTTGCCAGGTAAGTCCTTCAAATTGCTTCATGGCTCCTCCTGAATCAACAGCAAGAGACAGAGATTATGATGAGAGAAGAGAGCTACACAAATAATCACAGGCATTATTCAGAGAATCGGGCATTTAGACCTTGAATTCAAGGCCCACCAAACTCACCAGGAGACTTCCCATTCGTTCCAGTAGGCTTTGGATCTGACACCAATCCAGTGAAGTTTAGGGTGGGACTTCCTCTCTCCAGATACACACTTAACAGATCCCTTTTTAATTTCGTCACAGAGGAGCAGATGAAAACCTGCTTTCAAACACTTATGTTGATGACAGAGGGTCAGAATGTGTGTCCTGAAATAATTTAAATATTGTCATCCCTCACTTTTATTTATCATAAGAGCATTTTTCCAGACTCTAATATTAAAACTTGTAAAATGGAAGAGAGCAAGGAGGAAGGAAGCTCATCCAGCCATTGCCTCTATAACCCATCATCACTGCTGGTGACCTCTCCTGGAAAGCCCCAGCGGAGCCAAGCCTCACCCAAGGGTCTTTCTGGCTCCTCCTGGCAGGAGAGAAGAGAGAGAAATCGCTTCATCTGATCTTCATGGTCAGAGGGAGCTGCTTCAGATGAGTTTTATAACCTTCATCCTCAGGCTGGAGCAAGACAAAGGGACTCTAAACCATCCTCTTGATGAAGAATAGTTTTTTCATTGTTTCATGCAGGTCCAACCTGCTGTATCCTCCCTGTACTCACTCCACACCTGTCCACCCATTTTCTCCTCGGCATGTTGTAATAATGCAATGCACATCGGAGCAGGGATTTATCCTTCACCTTCTGGCTTGGTCCCACTGGAGGGACCCAGCATTTCCAGGTGATGCTGTCTCAGTCTAA
Source organism: Aleadryas rufinucha (assembly GCA_013397815.1). Lineage (NCBI taxonomy): Eukaryota > Metazoa > Chordata > Aves > Passeriformes > Aleadryas > Aleadryas rufinucha. The sequence goes on along the minus strand of VZTH01007379.1, from coordinate 74,943 downwards.
TCCATTGAGTGAGGAACTTCAGCTCAGACACATGACGGAATATGACTAACATGAGGCATAGAGTGAGCAGGCTCTGTCAACAAAACACAAACAGCCACATTCACAAATACACTCTGATATGTGTGTGTGTGTGTGTTTCAGAGAATACCTGCTGTGATTGCATGCTGCTATTTTTCCCACTTACAAGCCCAGAAGAGATGATTATAAGGTGAAATGAAAAAAAAAAAATTAAACTTTGCACAAGATAACAGCACTTCAGTGCTTTAGCAAACGATTCAAAGATGATTTGCAGAGTTGGTGTTCCATGTACCCTCCAGCCTGACCTAACCCCTGTGAAAGCCAGAAGAATCCCATTCATTCATTTCCATGAACACAATTTAGGCCCCATGTGTGTGAGTAATCAACATTAATCCCATCCTCTATGTGTTCACTTGCATGCTCAAAATGAGAAGTCAAACAGGTGAAAACGGCAGCAATGTCACACTTTCAGCCCAGCTCTAAAAGCAGGATCCAGTGGGCATAAATTTGGGAGGCATGAAGGGATAGAAGCACTGGCTCTGCACCTTCAGGAAGGTGTGGCTCAGTGCTTGTGAGGCTGCCAGCAAGCTGAGCGCTGCCACCACCCCAAAAAGTGTCACACGGCGGGTATAACCAGCATTGCCACTTCCACAGAGGGTGTGACAGCACTGGCAGCCAAGGGTGAATTAAACACAGGCCCCCGTTTGGAGACACACAGTGAGGGATTACCCAATGAAACTGAACCAGAGGGGAGTGTCAGAATCCAAAAAACCACGAAGGAACGCTGTAGGACAAGCAGGGGACAAATCAGAATGCAAGAAAAGGCATTGCCTCAAACGCACACACGACTTTATACCCATGAGGAGTTTTATCCAGGTCAGTGCTAGGGGATGACACCAACCATCATGTCGTTGGTACATTTGGGATAATGCTTCCCACTGCAGCTAAACCAGCTTGTCCAGGGAAAGTCTTATCAATTCAATCCTGCCTAGGATCCAGCCAGAGCTGTCATTTCCCACCTGTGCTAAATAACTACTCGTGTATATTCATGAAGAGTGGTCTTATTACTAAGAATACACCTAATGTGTATTGAAGTGTAACAGGAGACAACTTACAACAGGCCTATTAAAGGAAATCGCAGAGATCACAGAATTGACACATTCTGTTTAAAGGCAGCCACACTTATACTTGATTGCACAACTAGAGACAAGTTTGTTATGCTCCTCATCTTTCATGAACACTCATATTTACTAGTTTAAAACACGAGATAAAAGCCAGACAAGCTTTGGCAAAGGAATGGGGGACAATATCAAATGATAAGCTAGGCATATTTATAGGTGTAAGCAGATCTAGAAAAGGAAGCGTTAGATATAATAAGCACTCCATGATGTGGGGCAAACACTGAGACTTGAAAGCAAGAAATATCCAACAACTTATAACATCAAAACCAGCAATTGCAGGTCTTAGCAGGCAAATGAAATATGAACAACAAATAAGTACGCATAAGAAGGGAACAACCACATTAAATACTTTGATCATTGCTACGGAATGAGTGTTTTACAACAAAACAGTGCAAAATTGATTGTGTAATTATTTGTAAATGCTGATTATTTTGAGAGTAAGTATGGTTACTCTAGCTCATACCAAGGATGCCAAGCTGCATTTCAGCTGAAACTGTAATTTTGAAAAAGTGAGGCAAGGTATCAGGATGCAGAAGGAATGCAGAAGGAATATTGAACTGGTAGCAGTGAATTAAAGCCACAGGTTTAGATGACATAATACATCCAGAATTTAAAAACAATGAAACAAAAACAACAAAAAAAAGACAAAACAGAAAAACCAAGCTAGCAAACCAAAAAAAAAAAAAATAAAATAAAATTGAAAGCCAAAGAAGCATCCTTGCATGTTTCCACATGAAGACTGTGTTTAGGAGAAATGGCTTATGAACTCAAAAGTGAATTATATAAGGCAGTTATGTGGCTTTTGTCTAAAAAAAAAAAAAAAGAGGAGACAAAGAGACATAATCAAAAAGGAACACAGACTGGAGCATGTTAACGTCAGCAGTAGAGACAGCCTGGGAAACTATTTTAAGAGATCAAGAGGAAAAATATTTAGAAAAGTATGAGCTGACTAAGAACAGGCGATGTGAATATCTAGAAATGGAGATCAAGTCTCTCCTGTTGGAATTCACTAGGAATGATGCCTCCCAGGTCCAACAGCATTGCACATTTGGAACAGCAGGAAGGTCTACTGTCATCTCCACAGAAACTCCTACACACCCCTGGCCCCCTTTATGGTTTTTTTGTGTCCCGCACAGAACCTACCATTTCAGAACTCCTGCAGGAAAGAAATCATGCAGCGAAGAGCTTGATTCTGTGGCTAGAAAATCCCGTCTGAATTAAACCCAGAGAGCAAGAGGAATCTGCTTCAGAATGCCTTAATGCTCTTTGATGCACAGCCAAAGATCATTCTCCTCTTCATATTTCCAGCACATTTAGCTGTAGCCTGTTCAGTTCTGCATTTTTCACATAAGTGGCCATTGTCAGTGCAGGAGGAGCTGTGATTATTCCTGTTCAGAGTGGGGTGGCATGACTGCAGGAGAAGCATATCTAGTGCAGGGAGAAAGAGAGTATATGCTTCATTTGCTGGCCAGCAGACATCCGAGGAGCTGATAGCTAAGGAGGCCACCCCGTCCTTCTCAGATGAGGGTGAGCCATTAAAATCAATGCAGCTCCATTTATTTCAGCTCTGTCATGCCCAGTTAGGGAGCAAAGACATGGCAAGAGAGTGGCACAAATAGACTGGGATAGTGAACATGCATTAGCTAACACCAGCTGGGGATCTCGTCTTGTGATAAATCAGAGTAATGCTGCCTGGGACATTTACAAGCTGAGGGTGCAAGACAATTCGGAGATCACTCCAAGATGTTATTTTCGATCACTTTCTTCTGCTGAAATAGACGGAAGTCATATAATAGCACTGGAGCAGATTCTGATGTCCACCACCAGAAGCTATTAAAAAATTATGAATAAAGCAACTCAGAAAAGTTTGACATTTTGTTTAGCAGGAGCCTGGCAGGGAGAAATATTTCTCTGCTCCATTACAGGAACAGTGAGAAGGAAATGTCACCAAAGCCTAGATACTGCCACTCAGTAAATCCCATCTTCTTCTCACGTGTGGGTCCTAATAGTCGCAATGGTCACATCAGGATGGGGAAGGCAGCGCAGGAGGAATGGCAGGGCTGGAATCATCCACTTTGGCTACTGAGGGATGCCTCAGTGGTGCAGCACACTGTGCCAGCTGCCTCTTGGAGCCCATGCACAGAGAAACCAGACCCAGGATTCCATGTGCCCTCTTGCTTTCTCCAGAACTTGTCATTTTAGGAGGAAACGCAAGCTCGCACGCAGAAACTTCCAAACACACCTTCAAACACCCTGTAACACTCAATAGATGCAGCATTGCTGCAGAAAACTTTAAGCCAGTCACTACTTTGTAGCCTTCTACCCTATGTTCCTCTTATCTCCACTTTCCTCAGATGGTCAGTCCTGACCTTTTTACCACCCGATCTGCTGACGGCCTGTCTTACATCCCTCAAAACAAATGCATCAAACTCCCAGCAGCTGGAACACGTTTGCATTTGACAGGAACTCTGCAGCCCACCCGAGTCAAGCCAGAATGGTGCACACTTCATGGGGATGAAAAGGATTACGGAACAAGGCCTGATGCTGATGTGAGCCCCCTGCGTACAGAAAAAGTGGGGGGAGGAGAGATGATGCTCTTGTGGAGAACGAGGACAGGTGGGGTCTGTATACTCATGCTGCCATCTCAGATGCCTGCGGAGAAGAAACAATAAATACTAGATAAAGTGCTTTAAGGGTTAAGAACTTCAAGGGGATAGCCTGCACAGTCTCAAAGAAGAGATAATAAAGAGCCTGTAACACTAGATCCAGCCTCTATGTAAAGATAATCTACTCGATGGAGGCTTAATCCTAGCAAGGGCTCTATAAACTCTGGGAAAAAAGGGGGTATAGTGTGAACCCTGAATAGTCTAATTGATCCCAAAAGTAGAGTTCCTTTTTATATGTAAATATCCCATCTCCCTTCAGCCTCTTGATCATCCAGGGTCTAATCAAGAAGTCCTGAAAAGACATCTGCTGTCAGGAGGAAAAAACATCCTCTTGTTTAAAGCTCTTGTCTCTCACCTAAGGTTTCAAGCTGTGAGTTCTCTCACATCACTTTACTCTCAGAAGCTCATGGACATCCTCTGGTACAGGTAATTGGGCCACAGCACAGACAAGAGGGTCTCTGCCCATCACTCCATGGCCATGGCAAGCACAGTGGCTCCAGAGCCAAAGCTGAAGAGCACTAGAACTCATGGGATTGCTTCAGGAAGTTTGTTGAATTTTGAGCACTTTCTTCAGCCTGAAGAGAGAGAAGTCTGTGGCAGAAGCTATTTTAAATGAAGGTATCATACCCTTACTTTGGCAGAAGCCTTCTGTGTTGCATGACCAAGAAGAATTACCTGAGATACCAAGCAGACAGGCTTCTTGGGTGCTGGAAACCAGCATCATTCATCTTCCTGTCCTCACAGCTTTGGCGTTTTGGTGAATGCAAGAAGAGGCACAAAAGGCTGCTGGTGGAGGAGGGCAAAACACTGAGCCCATGAGAACTTCCTCTTGGACGCTCCTGCTCCAAGGACTGGTGAACCACCAGGGTCACCCTGCCTCCAAACACCACCGTCACCACCAGAGAAGCAGCAAGGTCACAGTTAATGGTGATGGTGCTGCCTCTCCAGCCCGTCCCCCTGGTTAAGGAATGTGGGCAGATGGGTCACAGGATGTGCAGGCAGCCAAAAAGCACCTGGAATTTTCTGCTTCAGCTGCCTCTTGGCACGGAGAGGGGAGGGATGTCATTCTCTGCCTAACACTAATCTCACAGACACTGATGGGAATGGGTTAGGGATTCTCTGGTCCCCCCAAGTAAGCTCCTTTCTGGGATACTTCTGCCTTGGACTTGCTGACAGCCACAAAGCCCTGCTCATCCTGAGGAGAGAGGAGGTGTGAAGACAGCTCTTCACCTTCAGGGTGCCAGGAAGGGCAGTTGGAAAGGAATGGGATGAGAAGGGTTCCTCACCACAGGGGAAGCATTTCAGTGGTTTCCTCTCTTCCTTTTTGCTTCTGCTCACTTGTCAGCTGGTTTTGCTTTCTATGTTATGCTGGAGGAAGGGGTGAGTTTGGGGAAATTAGAAGTTCCAGAGAACTATCTGGAAGCCAGAGTAGGAGCCAGTCCCCTTCTGCACTCACTGTCTGCGTAGCAGAAGGCAGCAGAAATCAGCAGAGTTAAATGCACCACAGTCTGATCTATAGCTCACTGAAGATCACTGACATTAATTAGACTTCTGCCTTGCTTCCTTCCAACAACACAGATGCCAAAGCAGAGGAAAACTGTCTAGAAATAGATGACTTTACCCATTTTATGGAAACAGCAAAACAGCAAAAGCAGCAGATACAATTGACCAAATGGTCTCTGCTTGTTCTGCAGAGGTCTCACAACATATCCCTCTAACTTGAATTCTAGATGTATGTGTTTTTCTACAAATTGCATTGTTATTCTATATTTTCTTGTCTGAAAATTTTCCTTCAGTCAGATGAAAATAAAATCAATGCTCTAGCTGATGCTTGGAATGATGTGGCCCCAACACACAAAGACACACATCTGTTGTCAGAACTCTTCTGCCTTTCTTTTCCTTTCTTTTAATACAAGTCTGGAATCCACTGAGTGTTCTTCAAGTCTAAGCTCCAAACATTTCAAACAGCACAAAAGGTATGACAAGATGAAAGAAAATGTCCACAAATAGACAGCTAGACAACTAGTTAGCAGCTGTCTGCTTTTCTTCAGGTTTGTGTGTGTGTGTGTTTTGTTGGGTTTGGGGTTTTTGTTGGGGTTTTTTTCCCCCTGCAGGGGAAAAAAAATCCCCAACTTTATTTTTCAATCTTGAAGGAACTGACTGCAGATTCTTTTGTTCTGGCAAGAATCCAACCCTGTTTAGCACTGGAAGTGGGGGAGGAGGTGAACTCCTTATGATGCCATGTGTAACCTTGAACCTGAGAAATGTCTAACACAGTATGTGTACAGTTGCAGCAGTTTAAATGGCATTGATCACTTTCAACTTTTGTATTGTACTGATCGCAACTTAATGAGGTTTTGGTGTTCTATCAAGTCAGGGTATTTATGCAGAAAGAGGAACCAAAAAGAGCAGGTTTTGATTAAAAATGTGTATGGGCTTTTGGGACCTGGTTTAGATATTTCAGATCTTGAGCAAGCATGGAGCCTGCAGTTGAAGTTATTTATCTTCTCCCCAGACAAATCTGGCAGGGGGGAGGGGTGGCAGTGCTCAGATGCTTGATTTTAATTACTGTTGTTGTTTGCAAGTATTTTTCTTCTGTCATTTCTGTTCTCCTTCTCCCCCTAAACAGATGATCGGCAGACAACATGGACTCCCGTCTAACTTGCAGATTTAATTTGGAAACCTGAGCATCCAACGCAAATATGAAACACAAGTTGCAGTTGGATTCTCCTCCAAATCCCCGCCGCTCTCTCGGAGAATTCACTCGCTCCCTTTGTGAGGCTTAGTGTGAGGCTGAAAAACTTTCCCTTCTCACCTCCTTCTGGGTCTCTTTGTGTGTCCATAAATGAATGTGTGAGTCTGTGTGTGTGTATGTGTGCATGCACAGGAGTCAGCATGCCAGACAGCATTCCACAGCAGAAGGTAGTTTCTCCTTCCTCCCTTTATTCGCACATTTAGCATGAGCTGCATTCCTCCAGTACCTGCTGAAAGAGTGAAGTGATGTTGTCAAAGGCTGGGCTACAGGAGATGTGTGGAAGAAACCTCCCTTGTCTGAATAGATCATACATAACCAGACACAGCAGAGTTTCCATGCCACTGAAATAAATTTGTATGGCAACACTTAACTCTGCAGCTCTTACCATTGACAGCTTCCAAGCCATTTTGCTTTTTTTTCCCTTTCCCACCCAGTCTCTTCCCTGCACTTTCAGACCATAAGTTCTTCAAGACAGAGCATTTATTACTGTGTTTGTACAGCACCTGCTGCATTGTTTTTAGTAGAATGGTGATCTCAGCTAGCATTTCGACTAGCTTTCATACAAATAACAGATGAATAGGTCACGTTAACCCCAGATTTGGGTGGTTGGCAGAGGTGTTCCAGACTTCTCCACGTGAAACTTGAGGCAGTGCTGGCCAGAGAGGCCACGAGGTTTTGCATCTCACTTGAACACTGGGACATATTCTCCTAAGCACACACAAACCTGAATCTTAAGCTGGGGCTGCAGGCAGCAGTGTGGGTTTGCAACACACACCTTGACCCATCCCAGATGAGCAAGTTGCCATATCTAGCAGGGAGACCACCTGAAATTTAAACAATAGCTTTTCTCATTTGGCTACAGATCTTGTGTTCGACTGTTTCACCGTGTCCCCCCCCAGCCCAAAAGATGTTGGGATTTTACTCCAGGGGCCCTGTATAAATGTAATCAGTCTTAACAACTAGTGACATCTCTCTCTGGAGGAAGAGTAATGATCAGGTTCAGGTTATGGTTGTTACCCACAAGACTGAACTATGGAGAAAATTCAAAAGGGCAACTCCTTAACAGTGGTAAATTCTTGCAGTCGAGCTGAAGGGAACTGCCACCTCATTCCTTGCTGGAAACACCAAAACCTCAAGCTCCTTGAGTCAGTGAGGATTGTCTAAAATAGAGAAAGGCAGAAAAGCACACAACTTTCATTTGTTTGTGCTTGTCAAGGCACCCCTGCAAATATTCACCTGCTTGAAGGGCGCCTGAGGCTCCTGCTCCCAGGTGAAGCCCTCAGGATGTGAACAAGACACACCAACAGCAGCTGAAGGTCCTTTTTCTGTTGCTTATTGCAGTTCTTGAGCTAGGGTTCGTGGCAACAAGGAGGTCATTGTATTTATAAGGGAACACACGAGCTCAAGGCGAAGTCTGTTACAGAAGTGGGGCTCACAAGCATACATGGGGTTACAGGTGGGTTGAAAACAAAAAAAAACAGGCTTAGTCCCTGGCCTTTTCACCAGCGTAAGGAAGCATAGCCTCGTGGGACATTACTCCAGCATCTTCCTAGCGCTGCTTAAGCACGAGTGATTGCATCAGCCATGGAGGACTGGGGAATTGGGCCACGAGCTAGCACAAGGTTAAAAGGACTGTGCAAATAAAAACTCGCTTTCAGCACAAAGGACATCACAGTTCAAGGCCAGAAGCTTCTCTCTGTTGTTCTGGAACTAATTTCAAACATGAATCAGAAGTCTAACATGGAGAGGTTACTGTCAATAACCCCTTCCTGAAAGTGCCTTGTTTAATGAGATGTTTAACTGGGTGATATGAGAATGAATTCATAAGCAAGTGAGGGAAAAGGTCCATTGCTTTCTTTTCCTCAACAAGGAAGGAACAAAGGAAAAAAAGGGGACTGAACAGATACCAAAGGAGAAGAATAGAGAAGATGGGCAACAAGTGAAGGAGAAATAAATTATGTGAATATGCACACAATAATAAACACTATCCCAAATCAGCGGCTCACCACGAGGAAGATGACTGTGTGCTGCTAATAATGAAGACCCTTGGTAAATTCTTGGAGGCAAGGGGGAAGGATTTAGGACCCCAGCCCCGGGGGGAGCTCAGTGTGCAACTCCAAGGCTTGGAAAGTCACTTTCTCCACTGCAGTCCAGCCAGCCAGCAGACCTCAGCAGAGAGAACTGGGATGACCATTGTAAATCACCCTGTAAAGCAGGATCATCTGCACTGGTTTTTAAGCCCACAGAGCAGAGCAAAATCTCAGCAATTTCAAGCCACCAAAACATTTCTTCACAGTAGTCCCTTTTCAATCCTGTCATCATCAACACATGGTAAACGAGACGGTTCAAAATCTCAGGCCTGGATCCTGTACAGATGTTTGCTATCTGTTTCCTGTCAAGGCTCCCACTGATACCAAGGAACGAGGAGCTCAAATACCTCTGTGGAGCTGAGACTTGGAGTGCAAGACAAATACGTGGGAAGGATAAAGGCACAAAGAGAGCTGTTTCACAGCCTCCAGGCGGCTCTAAATTAGATGAAGGAACTGCTCCAACTCCGAGCCAGCCCTTTGGAGATGCTTCAGCAGCCCACATCTGTGCTACAGAGCTTCACTGAGGACGTTCACAGTGAGCTCCCAAGGAAAGACCCAGTGTTCATGCAAAACACAAGTTGCCTCAGTGTCAGGACACAGAGTCTGAAATTTCCCCAATTTTTTTTTTTTCCTGCAGGGGGTCTGTTCACAGAGCCGGTACAAAGAAGCCTTCTAGGCATGGAAGGCTCACTGCTTTGTGTAGGCACGAAGGAGGGAGGAAACAGGACACTTCAGGTATTTATTTTAAAAGTCCATCACGCATTTGGATGGCTGCTGGTGCCAAAACTAATCATGCTAGTGGAAGAGGTACAGAAGCAGAACAAGCAAAGTATGGAGGAGCAAGTAAAAGGGAAGGAGCTTGGAATGACAAGCAGAAAAGGTAACTCTACAGATCAGAGGGTTTTCAATGCTTTGCACATGCTGCAGCCTTTTAAGCAGCGTATTATGGCTCCTGAAGCATTTTAAACAGTGTAACAAGTTTCAAAGGTTTAAAAATATGGCATGGCATCTCCAGTGTATAACTCTGCTGGAGCCAGATAGTGCATGCTACCCTCTCAAATTGAGAGGAAGAGAATTAAATTTAAAGAGGAAACAAAATGCTCATTTTAATCACCCATCGTCCTTTGAGGATCTTTTTCTGTCCCCTTTGTAGTGTAATGCAGAGTAACAAGCAATTGCCATATCCCCAGCTGATAGTTATACTGCCCAGGATCCCAGTGTTATAAACTCCCTATTTTCTCCAGCCTCTTTCTCAGATGCGTCTTCATATACAGTGACAATAGCATCAGTGCCATTACCTTTGGATAGAAAAGCCTGAAAAGTGAAATCATTGGTAGCCAAAGGCAACATAATCAGCTGTTCTCATTACTTATAGAATATATGGGGTCTGTGCGTGGCGAAATTACAGGGGTGGAAAGGGCTGACTAATGAAAGTGCAGGAGAGACGTGCACAAGAGGCATTTGCCTCAGGATGAGGAAATATGGCATTATCTGAATCACACTGCACTCGGAAATCATCCCTCCCTGCTATTTGGTGTCCTTCAAGAAATGAATCCCACCACAAGGCATTTAATGGACTCTTGCAAGGGGCTTCATTAACTGAGGTTTCAAGACATCTAAAATACTTTGTGCAAGCCCAGGTAAGTGAAGGGATTAAATTATACTTTACTTTGCTAAGCTATCTTTTACCCAAGTATGTTCCCAAGTAAACTGTCTTTTACCCAAGCCATCTTTTTACCCAGGTAGAAATTGCAATGGGAGCAAACTGCAAACTGCACTGCTTTGGGAGGAAGGGGGGGAAAAAAGAGGTAATCACGACAAATTATACTTTTTCAAGTTATCATCATCTTGCTCTGTCTCTGTCAAATTGTTCCTCAAACACAGCAGTCTGTGAAGCCACCTGATTCCTCTGCTTGCCTTTTTTTTTTTTTTCTTCCTCTCTTTGTACTATTTATACCTCTTGGATAAAATGTGCACTTTTGCATATCTCAGCCATTTCAAGGGCTGAGATGATGAACTGCACTGTTTAGTCCTTTCCATCACAGTGTCACTAGTGGTCATGTCCCTGATTATCTCTAAGGACAATGCATTCAATAATAGATTCAATCTAAATCTGTCTATAATTATGATCAAGGATGATATACTAAGTTATATATGTGAAGGAATGGTTCATTTTTCAAGCCCACATGTTGTTTTCCAAATTCTTTGTAGCTGCAACATAACCTTGGTCTGCAACTTCACCAAACAGTGAATGTGACTTTTCATTAAACTTAAAAAAAAAGAACAAAAAATAAAAGAACTAACCATCCTTACACACACACACTTCACACACTTTAACTTTTTTCCTATTTTTGCCATTTTGGGGATGTTGGATTCTCCTGGACTTCAGACAAAACAAATTCAGTTCCCTGTAAAGCTCACTCAGTGTCTGGTGTGGGCTTTTGGGTGGTGAAAGGAAAAGAGAAGTCTGCTCTGAAAAGAAAACCCTGCTCTGTGAGCTCGGTCTGTGCTCAGGACTACTTCAGTGCATTTAGGAAGGCAGGTAGAGCTCTGTTATTTCTTGCTTGGACCTTTAAAATTTCTCCTCTGCTCCTTGCCTCTGCTGGGAGCAATTTCACTGCAATTACTGAAACGAAGCCCCTGAATTCCACTCTGTAGCTATTCACATGACCCTCAGTGTTTTGGACTTGATTTTTCTCCAGTTTTCTCCACAACAGGAAGAGTCATGAGGAAATTTTCTTCAGTCAGTGGCTTCAGGTTTCTATTAAAAACTTTTGCTACTTGTAACACTTCTCAAAACCTTTAAAAAACAAACCTAGCATTGGAATTATTCAATCAAATGGTATTAAAAGCACAGATTATGCTTTAGAAACCACTTACAAAGAAGGTTTTTACAGATCAGTGAGGACGCTAGCGAGGAGGGGCCCCTGATATGAATGGAAACGTTTGTTTCAATCCTCATTTATCTTAAGGCCCGGGTGCTTTCTGGACAGTGAAACATTCTTCTCCTCCCTGCACTTGGAAAAGTGAGGATCAAGTTGCGAGAGAGTGCCCTTGAATGCTCAAGTAAGGAATTTGCTAAGTGGCCTCCTCAGCCAACACAGCTCCCATGTTAACGGTGGCTTCTTAATTCCCTCTGCCCTCGGCTGCAGGATTACCCATCCTTTCTTATCACAAGGCATTGCTGCCAGCTGAGCCCCCACAGTTGCCTCCACCCACAAAACCATGACCACTTCTCACATTAAAAACATTTGCCATTTCTCCACCACTCTAAAATTTTAACCAAGCCTTGATAAGGATGTTAAAAAAAAAACCCCAAACCCACAGTTTTGTAAAGGTCCCGGTATTCTTAATTTCTCCAGGGCTGCTCAGGGATCTCTGTAACTGCATGTGTGCATGGGGCTTGTCCAGCCTGCCTGGATTCCACACACCCCTGCAATAAAGACTTTAATTAAACAGGATACTGAGTTACTAATTGTCACTGCGGCCACCAGTCATATTGATCTGGAATCCACCTATATCTAAGGAAAGCACAAGAAAACGTTGGAATGTTTTAGTCTTCTTAGAAAGAAGCTTTAAATGGGTTAAATCTACCTCAGCCTCATTAACATATTCAGTGCAACTGTGGGGTCCCACTGAATCCCTTCCAAAATCAGCAGTGAAGGTCTTCAAGAGAAGCAGAGGCCAGTCCTTGGTGAGGCAGTGGCCTCCATGACTGTATCAGAAACCAGATTTGCAGCCCTGTTCTCAAACCCAGCTTCTGCTGATGGTTCTGGAATTTTGGCCAGAGCAAAGATCACAGTGTTTGTCCTGCAACTTGCACAGCTAGCTTGAAGCTTTTCTTCTTCCTGCCATCCAAAGCTTCTTGGGATTAGTCAGGACTGATATTGATGTATGAACATCTTAAAAGGACTGTACATAGCTTCCAGGCTGAAGACTAAACATTGCTGCGTAAAACAGAATTTGGCAGTGATTCTATAGGATGAACCTAATCAGAGCAGACAGATTACAATACATGGTAAAGGCATGGAGTTGAAAAGAAAAAAGGACTTGCTCTGCAGTATTGCATAATACATTCTGGAGAAACTAGAAAACCTTTCAGAGCAGCTGGGACAGAGGGGAAATGAACCATTTGTTCCCAAGTGAAATAAACAAAAGAAGGAAATGCTCCAAACTGCCTCCAAACTAGGAAAGGAATGGTGGTGAGAAAAGTGACCAGAGCCTGAACCAAGCTTTTCACATTGTCCAGTTCCTGACAGTAGCTGTGTTTCAAGTGCACAGGCACATATCTTCTCATCCCCTGGTCAGTCCTGGTGAGCCACAGACCTCTGCAAGGGAATGCAGCTTTTGGCAGACATCACTGGATGCCTGCAGTGTAGCCAACACAGCTGCTCTGTTTTTGAGTCCTGGTACATCATCTGATGAAGGAAAAAAATCAAAGCAACCCCTTCTTGCTCCAAATCACCTGCACTGCTCTGGATGTGACCGAGAAAACATTCCAGACACCTGAGATGAGTTTGGCAGAGCAAGGTAATTTTCAGTACAAAAATCCACACAACAAAGTTCGGACAGAGTGGAAAGACCTGCAGCTCAGAAGAAAGACAGAACGCTGTGTGGCGTTGATTGTGAAACATTCAACACGGTCACTCATCTCTTCCTTGCTTATGTCTTTTTGTCACTAAAACATCACTATTGGATTTTGTTTGTTTGTTTGTTTGTTTTTGGTAGATGACAACCAACTCCATCAAGAAAGAGAGCACAAAACTGACTCCTGGTACCTGCTTGACAAGAGTGTGAGTTCTTCACATCACCCCTCTCCTTTTAAAACTTGAAGTTAGGGACCACTCTGACATTTTGATTCATATAAGAAAACTGCTAACTTGAACTGGAGAACCTGAAAGAAAGCCAAGCAACCATCTTGTCCAGGCTTGTTGCCTTTATACAGCATCTCTCAAGATTTTATATTTCTGAGTTAATGCCAGTAGTCCTTTCCCTTTTAAAACAGAACCAAAACAAGGTTCTTGTTTAAGTAATAGCACTGTGAGTCAGTCTGCAACTCCAATCATGTTGCCTTTCTGGGGAAATCTTACTGAAAACTTAGGAGATAAATTGTCCATTCTTTTATACAGCCTTGTATTCACAGCCAGTGAATTGAGGCAGATGGACAGTTGTGGCAATTGACCCACGCATCCTGATTCTCATTTATTCAGTGCCCTTCTCAGTGCAGACTGCAAAAGCTGGGTTCTCAAGGTGAGCAGCTAAACCACTGGACATGCCCTGAGGGACACGTCTGGAGCACTCGTGAGTGACTGCATGCAATAACACCACCTAATCTCTCTTGGAATTGAACTCAACTCAGTCAGACCTTTCTTTTGCACACTTCTGGTCAGCAGGCTGCTCCAGAACGTCCTTCAAGCACTTAAGCATCTTCACCTAATTTCCGGAGGATAAAGAAAATCCCTACAGTGAGAATGGAACAATTTTTTCCTGTCTTGGTTCTGTTCCTTACTAAAAAATTTTCTCCCCCAAATATCCCACTCACCCTGCTGTACTTATAATTCAGCAGTCATGTTCCCTCTGTTGTGTCATCCCGCTAGGATGAGCAGATTTAACTTCTTAAGCTTCTGGATTTAAAATAAACTGCATGTCCAGAGCTGTGCATGTGTGTCTACAGGTGTGTTCTCGCTACTTACTGGTTCTGCAAGACTAAACTGCTGGGAGTGTATCTTCTCATGAGTCCTAAAGCACACATGAGGACTGTCTTTAGCCCTTGGTTATTCTGCAACAGTTTACTGAACTGGGAATTGCACTTCACCTGTGCCTGTGCCAAGGCGAAGGAAGAAGGTAAGCACATTTCAGTGGCTGGGAAGATCAGACCCCTCTTGACCTTGCTTTTTCACTCTGAACGCAAGGACTGTTCTGCTTGCCTAAATTCCCATATTTTTCCTCCTTTCACAAGGAAATAGTGTGGCTCAGGCAGTTGAGAGAGGCATTTGGAGGAGGAACAATCAGAAGAGGGTTTCATGTTGCAGCGGCTTCCTGAGTGAGAGAAGACAGGCATGGGAAATAATAACTCTGCTCCAATGTCAGGGCTGAGGAGATTTCTATTTCCAATTTAAATGTAATTTTAAGAGCTCTTTGTAGCAGCGAGGGTTCACTTCAAGAACCTGGAGGCTTAGTACACAAATTGTGTAGTCCACAGAAAGGTTCCCATCAATTTCAGGGTGACGTGCCTTATGAATGTGTGCTCTTATGCTGCAATCAGGAATGAGGGAGCACTTTAAAAATTCTGGTGCTGTGCAATATTTATGGGGTTTTTTTGCTTCCTGCATCATTCAGTTCTTGCACTCTTCAGGCCGTTCCAAGAACTGCTCATCTGTAGATTGTGATGCTTGGTTTTCTTCAGGGAGACCGAAAGAGAGACTGGTAGGGAGATCTTAGGAACATGGTAAGAAGGTAAAATCTGTATTGTTGGGGTGTGACAGTCTTAGGTTGATTCAAAATAAATAAAGAAAAAGTTAATGGTTGAACACTAAAATAGCAAACTACCCACAAATGCAACTCACTGTGATTTGACACACTGTAATTCCTGTAGCCTTCAAAAGGTAAATATGTGCTCATCATACTTCCCCACACAATGTTTAGAAATCCTCACTGGTGTTTTTCACAGTGATTAATTATGTTGAATTATCAGATGGACTAAAAAGGAAAGGATTTTTATTCTGGAAGGACAACTCACTGGCCAAAAAGAAAGAGAAAATTAAACACTGTGCAGGCTTTTCAACTTCGAATATCAACAAAGTTCTTCTAAATAAATTCAGCAGTAGAAAAGACAGACAGTTTTGAGAAAATGCTCACTCTAACATGTGCTTGAAAGGTATCCAGTCTGGAAAGTGGAGAACTCTCCAGACCTAGAGGGGGCAAATTTGCAACTCAAGTCATGTCCTGGTTTTGCCCATATACAGCAGCATTCACTTGATTTCCATAAAATATTGAGTAGCTGAAGAAACATTCACTGCACATCCTTCCAAACTGCTTAAAGCAGGATTTCTGAAATCTAGTAGATAAGAAATCTAAAAGTAGATACAGTGTTCTTCCACTCTATCAGTGCTCTGGGCTGCAACCAGCAAATATTAAGAAAACATGTACAAATAGGAAATGCCATCTTTGTTTTCACTCTTGGCATCAGAGCAGCGAAATCCAGATATGTGGAAGCAGAGTGTGAGGCTATGTTTCAATGTCTCTCCAGCTGTATGAAAACCCTGGTTTGCTCAAAGAGCCACCCAAGGGGATAACTCACTTTTTTCTTCAAACATTTTTGTGTGTTTTTATTACTAAAGGGGAAGTGCTGCAGGACTTATTTAGGGAGTGATAGTGGATGACAGATTAAATATGAGCTCACAGTGGAGACTGTAGCACAAAGAGGCAAATACCATACTGGGATGTGGAGCAGAATTACTTGCAAGACTACAGAGGTAATAATTCCTCCAAACATAGCCCTGGTGAGGCCCCTCTTGGAAAACTGTGATCAGTTTTGGGCAACTCAATATAAAAAGGAAGTCAATAAAATAGAGTGACTACAATGAACAGTGATAAAGATAAGAGGGTTGGAAGGTATGATGTATGAGCAAGGGAAGCCAACTTACTAAACACAGCTGAAAGTTGGAGGAAAGGAAAGAGCAAGGGGAGTAGGGACATGACAATGCCGAACTATTCATAGGTGGGTGGAAAACCTGACTGTGTCTGTAGATGTATTGCAGAGATAGTGAGCAAAAAAATGTCATTTTTCATGGAGAATTTTAAAATAGGTTTTAACAATTCCCTTCCTCCTCCTCATCTTATAGGTATATATAAAAAAAGGGACATTTTGGACAGAAAAAAATATGTTCTCTCACAGGAAAAAAAAAACACCAACAAACCAGAGCGCACACACATTCTCACACACTCACATATTTTGTCCCCAAATTAGAAAAAACCTTCATGGAGCATTACCAGCCAGCTCTAATCAAAGACTGATGTTCAAACTTTGTTCTGTTCCTAAAGACTAGATTTCCTGGGTAACTTTATCACACTCTCATGAGCCCACTGCTCATGTAACCACTCTCCTCTCAGCAGCCTGGTTTCCAACATCGCGAAAGGACAGGATCGTGCTTGAGAAGGCTTCCTTCTGGATGGGCTGGATGATCTCCATCTGGACTAGTGGTCAGGGAAGAGCAGCTGGCATTGCTCTGAAATAAGGAGAGCTCTTAGATTTCAACCTGCTGAAGCCCAGACCTGCTTGGGTATCTCCAAGCACTCAGACTAATGTAATTAATAACAAGGTGGCTGGACCAGCGTGGGGGTGGAGGTAGCAACTGGAGCTGGAGTACAGGAAAACTGTCAAAGCCAGCACTGCACAATTCAGACAAAGCTGGTTTGGAGCTGGGGAGTACAGAAAAACACTCTTTTGCAATGTTCATTCCCACTCATAGCTTTGCATTGGCTCAGCTGCACACCTGCAATTAATACATGGAGCTGTCTTCTGGAGACAGCCTGTTTTATGATGTTGTTTGCATAATCCTTCCACCAGCTTGCCTGTTTCCTGGCAGTTTGTGACTTTCCTTCAACGTCCTAAAAAACTTTCCGGGGGAGGGGACAAAAACAAAAACAAAAACAAAAACAAAAAAAAAAAAAAAAAAAAAAAAAAAAAAAAAAAAAAAAAAAAACAAAAAAAAAACACACAACAAACAAACAAAAAATTTGAGGTAGAGAGGAAACAGTTTCGCACATATTTATAAACTTCCAATCAGAGCTTTGCAAGATGAACAGTTTAATAAATAATAATTTTTAAAAATAAGATGAAGAGGCACTTTACCCATCACTAGATAAANAAAAAAAAAACCACCAAACCAAACCACTAGAACCAAATTAATTGTTTCACCAATTTCTTCCTTTCTCTTTCCCTCCATTACTTTTTCCAGGACGACTAAAACAAAGCTGGAGCCTCCCACTTTGATTCAACAGTATCTTTCTCCTTCCAACTATTCTTCTTCAGACTTACAGTGTGTTCTGCTTATACATCTTCCACAAAAACTAGTGTTTGCTTTTCAAGCCTTCAACTCCAAACACCATTCAGCTTTTGAATTTATTAGATTGCATTTATTTTCACTGTATATTCTTATGAGTTATCCTAGCCATCTTTCCAGTCTTTCTTCACTCTTCATTGCTCATGAAAGCATAATTTTTTTGTAGCTGTTAAACAGATCCTCATCTCTAAAACAAATAATCTTCTCACTTTCTTCCCTGCTTTCTTACCTGACCCTCAGAGTAGAAGTTGGGTTCAAGCCTTGTTGCTTCTTTTCTTTTTTTTTAATCAGAGAGGGAAAGATGGCAAAAGTCATACACTGTCTATCTCTTTTAAATTAACTGTTTGGTGCTGGCCAAGCCAGTAGGATGCATTTCCTGTAGGGTGAGCTGTGATTAACCAGGAGCCTGACATGGAGGAGCTGGGAACCCTGGAGCAAAGCCCTGCGCTGTCCCAGCGCTCCAAGCCCTGTGCCAAAATCCCAGGGTCAGCTGTCAGCTCAATCCCAGCTCCCTGCCTTCCACAGGGGATGCTCAGCACTTTGAGAGCTGTAGGCACCTGACCACTGCTAGGAGAAATTGAGCAATGACTTCACAGTGGGATGAGTCCCAGAGTGTTCCCTGTGAAATTACATACTTTTAAACTGGAAAAAATATATAATTTAGAGGTGAATGCTTTTTCTGGGGTTTTTGGTTGGGTTTTTTTCCCCCTCTGCAAGAGTTAGTGTTGCTTTTATTTACCCTAAAGGAGCAAGGATGCAGGAAAATGTTGCCACCTATAAGCACCATGAAGGGAAACTACGACAGGTTTTGTTGCAGGATGGAATCTCTGTTTGTTCTGTTGCAGGACAGAAGCTCTGTTTAGGATCTCTGTTGTCTCCATGGGGATTCCTACCTGTCTTTACAGTGCTGTCTCATGGAAAGGGGAGCTGTTAATCCTGTCTCAAAAGGACACAGCCAACACAGATCTTTTGTCTGCATCCACATCAGCTGGGGAACGCTGAAACACTTCCCTCTGCACATACACAGAAAAATAACATCAGTGCTCTTACCAATGTTCTAGGCCTGTAAAAGCTGTATCCCAGAGACATCTGAGTCTCCACCCTGGACTTTGAACCCCATTGTGATTTCTTCTAAAGTGCACTCTACCAAAACTTATTATTGTCACTCAGACACCTATTTCTGAATGTGTAGACATCCAGCAAATCACATCTGGTTTGGGTCCATTTGTGTTTGCTGCTTAATGAAGCCTCACTTGCATTAAAATTTGGTCATTCACCCACTGCAATTCCACAAAGGCTAAATTTGGTTAAAAAAGAAGCCAGAGATAGGTGCAAGTGTAATGGGAATTCAGCTGAGAATCTCCACCTCAGCTAATGCTGGATGCAAACCATATGAAAAGCCACAATAAATAATTTAGACATTGTCAAGCAGTGGTTGCACTATTTGATAAAGGAGTATTTCCCTTTTTTTAACCCCAAAGGGTAATCAACTGCTAACATTACTAAGAGAGGTTCTCATCTCAAAAAACTTCCATATTGATTTGCTTTCAACACAAAAAACAATTAAAAAATTAAATCCTGCAATACTATCAACACCAAGTCTGACAATGCAGAAGTCAAGACAATAACTCACATTCCCCCATTAGTCTGGCTGCAAAGTTAAAACTCCTGCACTGAGATTTTATTAAATTTCTCAGTTTGGCTTGCATATTTAGTTCAGGCACACCCTGAACACAGAGGCTCAGAAGGTGGAGGCTCAGAACTGACATTACATGATTGGCTGGAGGTCCAACACTGGTGCTCAGATTGTGTTCAGGAGCCTGTCTAATACAGACTAATTCCAACATCCTTTCAGATATTATACACTTCATTGACACCCAGAATTACAACTTGGTTGAAAATACCCCAAGTCAGATGTTTGAGAATCCCATTTATACGTAAAAAAATACTCTCTGTGAGAAAAAAAAAAAAACAAACCAACAACTCTCTCCCCAGTAACCACAGTAATCACCTCGGCAGAAACATGTGCAGTGGGCACAGAACATTTTGAAGGCACAGGTCCATTAGCATTCTGGTCAGGACTGAGTTTATTAGGCATCCCTCCAGCCTGGGTAGCACTATGGAGGCTGTGTGCCTCGGGGGATGTCAGCATAATGAGGTGCCCTGGCAGTGCAGGGGATGTGCACCTGCTACTTGGGGCCACGTGATGGGCAGATGCAGGAGCAGCAGAGCCAGAGCTGCCCATTTCCCATCCTCCAGCAGAGGCAGCACCCACAGGGTGGACAAGGGGTGCACAGCCTGCTTTAACTCACCTGTGGGCATGGATGATGAAAGACATTTTTTTTCTCCTTTCTCCTTTGGTACCCAGTTGCGAGGAAGTGGCCAGACACAGGCGTGAGTTTGCAGATCATGGAATCATAGAATGGCTTGGGTTGGAAGGGACCTCAAAGATCACCCAGTTCCAGCCTCTCTGCCACTCATCTGACCAGGCTGCTCAAAGCCCTGTCCAACCTGGCCTTGAACATTTCTAGAGATGGGACATTCACATCCTCTGTGGTGAACCTCTGCCAGGGCCTCACCACTGTCACAGTGAAGAATTTCTTCCCAACATCCAACCTAAACCTGTCCTTTTCACTTTAAAACCATTGCCCCTTGTCTGCCACTGACTGTTGGTATAAACAGTCCCTTTCCCTCCTTTTTCTAAGCCCCCTTCAGGCATTGGAAGGCCACAATGAGGTCTCCTCAGAGCCTTCAGTTCTCCAGGTTGAACAACCCCAGCTCTCTCAGCCTGTTTTCACAGCAGAGGAGCTCCAGCTCTCTGAGCATCTTTGTGGCCCCCTGAGAACCCTCTCCCACAGGTCCATCTCCTTCTTGTGCTGAGGACCCCAGACAGGCAAGGGATGCAAGGAATCCCTAAAAACCTTCACAAGGGACATAACCATTCTAGTATAGGGTTGCCAGCCATCAGCTGGGTAAAGCCTGGCACCACTTCTAATTTTATCTCGAGAAGTCCCCAGCAGGGACTGAGGGGAGCTAAAGAAGGAAAGGAAGTGTCAGCTGTAGCCACAATAAAGCAAAAGCATTTGTTGCTGGAATACCTCCATAAAGACCACAGCAACAAGTGATGGATGTTCCAGGAGAAAAAGTTCACGGTGTCCTGGAACTATTTATACTCTTTGATACAAAATAAAATCTGGTGAGGCCCTGGCACAGGTTGCCCAGGGAAGCTGTGGATGGATCATTAGAAGTGTCCAAGGCCAGGCTGGATGGGGCTTTGAGAATAAACTCTGTGGAAAAGGAACAAACACAATTCAGGTACTCTCCACTCTAATGCCATGACCTAAACCGAAGACCATTCATATTCCTTCTATAGATACTGATAAAGCATTGAGTTATTTGCAGTTCATATAAGCACTTAAATTTATTTGGGGAGGTCTGCATTGCCCTTAGTTTTTCTATGTGTTATTACTCAAGCTCCAGGTAGAATAATTTTTTTTTCTTTTTTTTTTTGGGGGGGGGGGGGGGGGTGGGTGCATTAGCACAGATTTGAAGGAAACATGTAGGTGGGGAGCATAATGCTTCCAATTGAAACGCACTAGCAAGCACAGACTACGGTAGTTTAGAGATTAAAAATAGGCTCATTTGGATGTGTGGATTTGAATATGATTTATGGATCACTTCCACAGACATTATTGTTGCTTATCATTCAGGTGGCTGTGAAAGTGAAGACTATGTGGGAAATCATGCAAGAGATACATTGCCTGCAGAATGGGGAAAAACATTAAATCTTGGAGTTGCTGATGCAGCAATTAATATTGCAACCTTCACTGCCTTCAATGCACAGAAGAAAAGGGTAAGGTAGCCTAGATGTCTGCTTCCCATAAATAACTGATCTCAGGACTTAAAGGCAGAGACAGGCTTAAACATTACACACTAAAGCCCGTCTCCCATTTGCCTTGGAGGAAATGTTTAAAATAGGAGACACTGGTGAATCAGGAATTTGTACTCAGGACTCTTGGGCTGCTCCAGCTGCACCTAGAGGTCTAAAAGAGACCAAAATATCAGGGCAACCACATCTTCAGCAGGGATGGATGGGAGGTGAGGAGATGTGCTCTAGGACACTTGGTGTCTTAAAGATCTCAGCTAGAGCAGTAATCATAGAGGATCACAACTTTCCACAGCTGAAATTCAGAGGCAACTCTTTAGATATTTTTTAAGATGTTTTTAAAGTTGTTAAGTTGTTGTTGTTTTGGGGTTTTTTTGTCTCATGTTGGCTTGGTCCAGAGCAGACTGCAAGTGCCAAACAGAAGGAAGCACTGGCACAGCACTCAAATACCTGATTGTCCTTAGTTTGGTTAAAACAGTGGGATAACTCCACTGGTTTCAGCCAAGCTCATCCTGATTTACAACAGCACAAGCGAGATTAGGATCATGTTTTTCATGTTTTGTGTCCATCACTGTGAGGACAAAGAACTCGTGTATATCTGACCAAGCTGCCTGAAATGAGACCTTTAATTTGGGATACCCTTTCTAACAGAAAAAAATGAAAGATGTAGTAAGGCATGTTTATTCCTCAAAGTAGCATACAGAGACAAGTAGTTTTGAAGCACACCTGCAAATAATTGTCAGAACAAAATCTCAGGAGCATTGGACCAGCACCCCAATATCTTTACCTTCTTAATGGGTTCTTTTTTGCTGAGAAAATTATGGCTCCTTAGCCAACACTCATGGTTACTCTTAAAAGCATTTCACACATGAAACCATAAAGTTCAAATGAGACTTTTTTGACCTCATACACTTGTTATTTGTGAGATGGTTAATAAAAGTAATTATCAGTAGTCTCTGACAAGTGCAGTGAAAATCCGAACTCTTTGATGTGCAGAGAAAAATTGTGCGTGTTCATCAAGAAACTTTATTTCTTTGGAGAATTGTCCCAATGGCTGCGAAGTTAATAAGTCATTTCCAAAACTGAAAAAGTGGAGGCCCCTGAGAGAGGAAAATAGAATTTTGCTCGAAAACATCAACTACAGCTGCCTCATAACCAGCTGTGAAGGTCAGAAATTACTTAAGGAATGCATGTTTGCAAACTTTTAATTAAAGGGGCTGAAGGCCAGTGCTAAGAAGGCAATCTAAGAATGAAATACAATAATAAGCTTAATTTAACCTCACTGTAGATTTCCATTGGTGGCACATATTCGAGAGACTGGAGTCTGCATGATGGGAGTGACAAGGTGAATTTTAACCAGAATTATGGCCGTATAATCAATAGTGTGGATATCAGCATTGACCCAAATGTTGTCTCCTGAGCTGCCTCTTCCAGCAAGATCAGGTTTAGCAACAATTCTTTTTCAGTGTTATGAGGCTCAGGGTGGTCACCCTCTTGCCCAGAGAAGTGCAGTCAACCTGATGCCAACCAAAACAAAAAAATTTACCACTCTCAACAGAATGCCAAAGAGTTTTATTTGAATTAGGGCTGAAATGCTTGGCCAACAGATAGCAAAGTGCTGTACACCCAGCACAGAGTACATGAGACCATCTGGAAGTCTTCCCTCCTTCCCCCCTCCAAAAGAAAAAAAAAAAAAAGAAAGAAAACGGGAAAAAGAAAAGGAAATAAGAAAAAAAATACAGTACAGAAAGTCCTAGTTAGTTCAATTAATTATCCACTGGCCATTTACTTAAGGGACTCGTTACAAATATATCCTCATCACAATGACAGGAAATCTATCTGAAAAGTCTGCAAAAAGGCTATTAATGAAGAGAGTTTCTTATGCCTACAAGCTGAAATACCTTTTCACTCCTTCTGCCAGTAGTTTCTGTGGGTCATTTCTGGGGTCAGCAGTGGTGTGCAGAGTAAAGACTCTGCCAGTGCTGGAGAAGGAAAAAAAAAAAAGGAAAAAAAAGTACTTCAGTGTTGTCAATCTTTTATCCTTGAACGATACACTAGAGGCTGACATTTAATACCCTAAGGATATAGATGTTTGAAAGCTGGTTATTGTAACAAAGGAAACCATCCAAACTCTGCAAGACCAAATGGATCAGATAAAGCTGACACTGAGATAAATCTGTTTTACATCCATTCTTGCAAAAGTTTTGCTAATCTATGTAGCTACAGCTTTCCTGGAGCAAAAGGAGAGGGGGAAAGAAAAAACCCTACATTATAGCAAGTCAACGTGCTGCCCCTTTTTGTAATCTCCAAAGTGTAACATCATGGTCAGAGAAGATTTTTCTCACAGATCATGGGTGACCTCTATAAAAATGAGAAAGATAAAGAAAGAAATGGAGAAAAACCACAGAGAGTGAGAGAGGGTATGAGGACAAACATGCATCATGCTCTTTCTGGTTGAACTTCCATGTTAACATAGATTCTGTTTGTTTGTTTAACACATGAATTCGGATCTTTCGTAGACACAGACTCATCTTCCAACCAGTCAGAAACTTTAACACCTACTCTTCATTATCCAGTGTTTATACCGCCAGATTGGACTTTCATATGGAAGCCTGGAGCAATGCTGGTACAGATGGCAAGATGACTCTCAAGAGATTGATGACTCTGAAGAAATACACAGTATTAAGTCAGAAGGTGCAAATGTTAACATTCCAGTGTAGAAAAGAAATATTCCTTGCATACACTTCCCAGGTTTGTTTTCTCATGCATTACAAAGAGAAAGAAAAAGCCCTCGACACACCTTGTAGCTTGCAAACCAATGATAAATTTACTTTAGTTTCTTTTGTATGTCAACTGTTCATGCCTCAGGTACTTAACCTTTACTTTAAAAACATGGTTCAGATCCTAGCCTTGAAGGTGGGTGGGAATGGGGGGATGGTATTCCTGTAAATGTTTCATTTAACAAAGGCAGTACTATAAGAAGGTTCAGTGGTGAGACTCTGAATGGTATTTATTGTTTCAGATTTCAGGGCTCCCATACATCTGCTGCCTGTCAAAGGCAGATACCACATTCATAAAACAAGTGCCCTGTCTGAAAAAAAAAAAAAGGACTCTCTTCTCTGTAGCTCAGCCTCCAGGATTATGTGAGATGGAAGTCTGCAGGAAGTGAAAGTTCTAATTTGTTCTAAAGACAATCAACCAGAAAATCTTTTTTTATAGAAAAGAAAGGAAATTTTTACTTTTTTTTTTTTTAATGTTTGTGGGCCCAGATGCAGCAAGCATTTTAAGAACAACCCCTATTCAGAAAAGCTCTTAAACATGTTCTTATGTGTCTCCATGCTCATCAAAGTGTCTGAGAACTGACTTAGCTGAAGCAGAGACCTAAAGAAGAACCATTTCTATTTACACTAACTAAGCAGCTCGTTTTACCAGGCCCATTACATGATTCCTGACTTTATTAGGTCTGGAATGTATGTTTCACCCATGGTGAGAAACATGCTCATTCATTTCTTATGATATCATAGTCTTCTCCATGGTAATCTGGTGCTATGTGAGGAAAAACAATAGAAGAGAAAACTTTTCATGCCGAGATGAAGACGGATAAGGAATTATGTTCAGCTGGGTGGGAGAATATATAAGAGGAACAAAACCACAGAGCCCCTGATTCTGAGGATCTGATTTATTTAGTATCTGGCATTGGCCATAAAGTGTGGGCAATGAAAAGAGGAGCTGACCTCAATGCCTCCTTAGCAGCAATCAGAAATTCATTTCAGTGTGTGAGCATTTAATTAGCTTCACTGAGTTTACAAGACTTTCAGTCACTTTAAGATACTCGAGGCAACAACGCCACACATAAGATTACCCTGAATCTGGAATGCCAGCCACTTAGGAAGAATGTCTGGAGTGTTTTAATTGAAGGGGACGCCTTTGTTTTTATATTCATTTGATGTGCCATTACCATTTCCTCCACCACTAATTTACACCGAGGGACTCAACTACTCCAAACAATTGTTTTAATCAGTAAATCACAGAAAACGTTCAAGAAAGTTTAAGGTTGTTCTGCGTCTATGAAAAGTCAAATGGCACCATTAAATTTTTAGAGCTAATCTAATCGTTACACAGCACAGCCACTGCACCACTTCAGGCATCTGGGGAGAGTCATCGCCTTCCCTTTTTTACAGAAGACCTGAAATATATCTGCTGCATGCATTTATTGCATGCATGCAATAAATATATATGGAGTGGGATTAACTAACAGGAGGCAATTACTAATTTTATTATGGCTTCATGAGGCTGTATATCAAGCTCCTCTCCCTGGCAAGGATGAGGAATTGCTAAATACAGCTAATTTCTGGGCTGATCTTATTTATATACTGGACGCTAATCCCCTTCACATATCTCATGTGCTTCTTTCTTCTCAGAGATACTGTCCCTCAGTGACCTCCTCCCAGCATTTCATTAAATGCCTTCAGCCTCAGTAAATTACAGCACTTTAAAAACATTGAGTTTAGCATATAAAAAGAGAGAGAGAGAGTTTCTGTACGCTGCCATGGGATAAGGTGCAGTGAAAATCCCATACAAGCTGAACTGTACTTCCTAATCAAATGGGTGTAACAGATGGCTGCTAGAGCAAGCCATCACAATGGAAATATCTGCAGTTCTCATGGTAACGGAATCTGCCAGGTCTGAGGGATTTGCTGTTTTCCAGGACATCTGAGCTGCAATCTCTTTCGAGCTGTCTAGCAGTCTCAGTCTCGCTCTCTCTCACTCTCTCAGCATGATGGAGATAGAGTTGAAAGGTGGAGCCTGATTTTGCATTCCAGCTGTGATTAAAGACACGCACACACAAACGCGTGCGCGCGAGCGCACACACACAGAATCAATAGCACTGCATATTCATTATGCTATCTAGAACCTCATTAACCACTCAGACAGAACAGCAAGGAAATTTTAATATTCCTCCTTCTTTAGGGAGGAGAAGAAAGAAGTGTAATGGGGGAGAAGGGGGGGAGAGAGGAAGATAGCATGTATGTGGGGAATTAAGATTCATGAGACGTACCTTTTAATAAAGATATGGAGCAATGTTAAAACTAGCAGTTGTTTCCATTTCATGGCAGTATGTCAAGATGACTTAACATAGCAGAGTGAAACATCTGGCCTCAAAAAAAAAAAATTATTATGTTGAATTTCCAAAACATAATATAGAATCTATGGAAGAAGGAGAAGGAGAAGGAGAAGAAAAAAATAGAGCAACTGTATACCATAATACTGAGTAAAAGCATGTGACAGACCTCCTGGTACTGTGTAATTAGAAAGGTGATCCTTCTCATAAGGTGTAGGATAGCATAAAGACAACGAGCTTTAATTATAAATCTAAAGAATTGGGTTTAAACCTGCAGGGCTCCCTTAAAAGGTTCTTATATTTCTGCATGCAATTCAGAATCATCAGCAGGAAGAAAATAATCATTCATGAGACTTATATTAAAGTCTTTTCCTTCAAATACCTATCAATTTAAAGAAATAAGAAGAAGCATACGGCCTTCTTTGCTAGACTACCTGCTAGAAAGCACACAGAGGGTTGATTCACAGCTGCCTATTCTCTTGGGTATTTGAGCCTGAAGATCAGACAACATGTAAGAATTCAGCCATGGCTCAAAATGGAAACAAAGAGGACCATTCTTAAAGCAATGTGAAATGAAAAACTACAGACTGTAGACTGTAGACCTTAGCATGCTGATCCACCACATTGTCCTTGAGGGCACTAAAGTTAAATACATGTGACAAAGAGATGGGGAAAATGCTTTCCAGAATAAAATTACCTGATCTCCTTTTTTTTTTTTCAGGATGTAGAATAAACCAGGAAAAGCAAGTTCCTCAAGTACCCACTCAAGAACTGGGTATTCTGAGGTGGTGTTGTCCACCTAATTGTGCATCTCTGAAGAACATTTGCATGTGATCTTTCCTTGAAGCCTGAAATGCTTTCACCATGACTGTGGTAATGAGTTCTGGATAAGAAATTTAATTCTTATGTTGGGTCGGTTAGTTTCAAACAGGTATTCAGAGTTCTGTTGTAACAGCACTGCGTTACACCTCCAGGGGTCTCCAAACCTGTCAGCTGGTTAGAAACAACTGCTGGTGCCAAGCAAAAATGGTTGCAACAACAGCAGAAAAATAGTGGTAATTGTTGGCAGTCAGCACCAAAAGACTTGGCAACGTGAGGGGTACAGAAGTCACCTCTGCTCACAGCAAGCCATGGCTGGAGCCACCAGCATGTTGGAACAGGGCTTCTCATGCTGCAAGGTGCAGGGCAGCTCAGTGTGAGAAAGCAGTGCTCAAATCCACGTCTACTTTCTGCCACCTTCATGCAAACCTAACAGCACAATTACTCCTTCACCTGAGTGGGAGAGGCAGCCACCCCTGGGGTGAACTTGGGCTGATCTTTGGAAGAATGTCACGTTCAACTGAGTGAGTAGAAGATTTCAGTTCCTTTCTTAAAGTACAGCAGTGATTCACAACAGAAAAAAATGGTGCATAGTTTTACCTTTTATCAGAGAGCAGTTCTGGGTGGGATGAGGGGGTGATAAAAGAACATGGAGAGGTAATTCTGTTCATCATCTCATTATCTGAGGCTCTGTGTTTCCCCATAAAGTCAACAGAGATTGTCAATGCCATGGGCACACACCATTTTTAATGTTGCATTCAGCACTGTGTAGACATGCATTCAGCAAATTCAACCCTCAGTGTAGCTGGTTAAAAATTACTTTTACTCAGCTTGGAATATATCCAGGGTTAACACTGTGATTCTTGCAGCAATCATCCCAGCCTAAGCAATGATACAAGAATCCAAGAAAATCTTTTACACATTCTTAGTTGATAGAGCAGCCCTTCAAGTAATTGACTGTTCAACATTGCACTGCACTGCTATTACTGTACTGCTAATATTTATTAAGAGATGAGAGTGTTCCTCACTGAACAGTTTGTGGAAGGTTCTGACACAGACTCAATCCATCAGCTGTGCAGTGTGATCAGTGGTGCTCCAAGCTGTGGAGCCTCACACAGGGAATTCATCCATCCCTGGGGTCTATTGGCTCTTCCTCAAACAGCAGATCTTAGCACACACACAAAACACAAGGCTGTCTGCAAAGACATCTCTTCTCTAGACACTATTTCCTTCCATTCAGAAACTCTCTTGATAAGTCACTTCTGCCCTGTCTGCTGACTGCCCCCAGATGGTGCTCTCAAGCCTGTTCCTGTGCCTGCTCACCCTGCTTGCTAATTCCCAAGCATTATTCTTCCACCAGGCCACCAGGTCTACTCTTTTCTCAAATATGACATTTCTTGGAGATCAAGACAACAAAAAAGCCTCCTTGACCGTCTAAAAGTCTTTCTTTACCCCAGTCAGAGCTCGAGCATCTGACTTTCAATATTAGCAAGCTGCCCCAGAGTCCCCACACATCTCATAGGCCTTAAGAGGGTCTGTTCCAACCACTCTCACTCATACCTTCCTAAAACACTGTCCAACTAGGGCCTCGACACAGGCTTCCAGTTAGGAAAACTCCACCTTGTACCAGTGATGCAGGAGACCTAGTGACTCCAACAGACCTCATGGTCTCCAGGAAAGCTTGAGTAGTCCCCATCCACACTCTGTGGTGATCCTTGCTAATGCCCAAGGTAGATCAGAGAACTGCATTTCAATTTTAGGGTGCGTTTATGACACGCTCTTAACAGCTGAAGCTCTGAGAAATCTTGAGTTTCGTTCAGTCCCAGATGGCTCTTGGTCCCCAGCTGACTTCAGCCCAGACAGAAAAATCATCAGTACTTAAAATTAGTGGGGTGGTGCAAGCTGGAATCATAAAACTCTGAAATAGACCCTCTTGCTATTTCAGTTCTAATTGCACTCGTTGCTGCCTGGTTAGCAGACACTTTTCAATCAATTGCTGCGTTTGTGCTGACAACACCGGATCACAAGAGTTGCTCTTGTCATTTCAGTGACCTCTATCCTCAATTGTTCTTGCTTTCTGGCCAGGAGCTACGAGACCTTGTTCCTGACACCCACAGCCGCGGAGCAGGGAAGGAATCTTCCCATGCCCACCAGCCCAAGATTCCCAGCTGCTGCAGAGAGCACACCACAAACCTGCCACTGCACATCAGAGGAGGATCTGACCTACAGTGGGAATGAAGCCCTGTGATTAGACATTTTAACGACAACAAAAAAATACCTAAACATCCCCCTTTGGCTCAAAGTTGATCCTTCCTGGCGATTTCACACAGAGATCTCAGACCTCAAATTCCTCGGCCCTGCGAGCCTTTCCCATCCCCTGCAGGGGCTTCTCGGACTTCACATACCAGAGTGAATCTGCTCCGGTCAATCAGCTCCTGCAGTCCCCTGCATGTTTCCAACACCTGCTAACAGAGGGGACAACAGAGGGGACAACCCCAACCCCACCCCTTCACACACAGTAATTGCCTTATTCTTCAAAAATACTGCTCAGAGCAGGATGCTCCATTGCAGGACACTCCTATAAATACACCACACTTTCAGATGGAGGAAGCAAGTGTGCTCTAGTAAATATTTCAGCAGTGAGGTGGCATGGAGTCCTTAATGCTTGTCATTTTCCAACTTAAGAAACACTCCATCAGAAGGTGCTCTACACTCCGGTGAGAGAATGTACATTCTAACAATAACAGGACAGACAGTGGCCAGAATCTTATCAGTATTAATTTTCCTTGAAAACTTGTGTGGTTCCTCCTCCACTCCACCACCTAATGTCTGGAAGCACTTGATTTAATAAGAAAGTTCATAATGTCAAGTTACAGACACCATGAGAGGGAAGCCTGGTAAAATAGAATTGGCAAATCAACAAATTATTTAAAAAAAAAAAAAATCTTGTCTATTTCCTAGACAAATTTTTTTTGCCCTTTTTTTTTTTTTTTAAAGAGCTTTCCTCAGTATGTTCAGCTCTGTGGTAGTGCAGGAGTGCTTGTGAGGATCGAGATGGGGAAAGCAGCAGAGCATGGTGATCAGGAAAGCAGCGTGCAAGCAAGGAGTGAGGGCGTGCAAGCCCTAGAGATGGCTCTGCTGACACTAACCGAGTTGTTTTAGGGGGATAGCACTGATTGCTGGGCACAGTAATGCTGTCAAGACTAACTAGGGCTGCCTACAACAGGGACAAAGAGAAGGATCGTATTTTACAGCATGCCTCAAGTCCAGACAGAAGAGCTCCATGGCAACATGCAGGGATCTGTTATTCTTCCATTTATTCTCACGTGCAGCTCCTGGCATTGACGTGATCTCTACACCATGAGGCAGGGAGGATCTTTGCTCCTCTTTCTCACCAAGCTGCCAAGCTGCAGCTCCTTCCTCAGCCTTGCCTATCCTCATGAGCTGAGAGGGTAACATGGCTTTGCAAAACTGTTCTGGGATGCCTTATGAGAGGAAAGGAACTCCAGAGGATGGCTTCTGCAGGACCTTGAAAGAGTTATTTTCTGTAGCAAGTGGCCAATAACCCCAAGCCTGCAGTGCATGAACACTTGCTGATAGGTTTAACTTTATGCACGTGATGATTAATAAAAATCAGATATTTCACAGGCATGTGCACACACAGACACACAAAAGAAAAAGTCCTGGTCCCATCCCACACGTCTTCTCTTGCACCAGTTTGAAAACTGTTTGCAATGACTGGAATAAAGATCATACCATATTTCCTTTAGATAATGGAAGAGAAGAACAAAAATCAGGACTGTGGCAAGTGCAATATTTCATTCCTTCCCTTGCATACTCAGCAGACTTTGTAATCAAGCTTCCCCACTTGAAGACACCCTTCCTGCAAGTATGGAAATGGGCAGCACCTGTTTCTCAGATTTGTGAAATGTCCTCTTATCAAAACTGTTTTAAAAGAGACAGGACAGAGTGTCACCTGCCCACAGGATGGGAGATGCATGCTGCTGCTTTCCTGCACAGGTGACCTTGGACCTCTTTTTCACTCCAAAGATTTTTCTGTCCTGATCATTGAGATGCTAAGTTTGTAGGAGGAACAGAGAAGCAATTTTTACTGTATGTAAAGCATGCAGCACAATGACACCATCTCAGGTGAGGTAATGTGTCTGTATAAATACTTCCTTTTTTTTTTTTTTAATTTAAAGGCTGAAACATCTGCAGAGACATCAAAAGAGGAATGAGCATACTGCATGGGAACACAATGCAGCTGACAATGAGCTGATCTAAGATTACTTGAAGTTCTCTTGCAAGCTCTTCCTCCCACCTCTCATCTGTAATGTCACTTGGTCAAGCCCTAAGCAAAGGTGGCACAACACAAAACAAACAGCTGTGGTTCAAAGGGAGCATGCAAGGCACAGGCCCTGGAGACAATGCCCATAGGAGAGGCAGAAAAGGGCCATTTCTAGCAGGAAGTGTGAAGAGCTCACAGGATTATCAGAACTGCCCTTTTGCCATTCAAATCTAAGGAACAATCAACAGCAAGAGGGCACACTGAAAGACATATCTTCTTTTTTTCTTTCTTTTTTTTGTCTTTGCATATCCTTTGCAATAAATAAACCTTCCTATTTCAATATTTGGCAAGGTGACAGACTCTAAAATGGAGCAGGAGAGATAATTGATGTTTACAGGAGAAGAAGGTGCAGTTAAAAACAGGCAAAAACTACTCCATAAATAACAGGTTCCTATTGAGAAAGATTATTATCCAGATCTCTGGGTTGATGCCTGAAATCAAATCACCCTTAATGGATAATGTGAACATTATTAGTGTGAAGGGAAAAGCCATTGCAGACCTTGGGGTCTGGATTATGGAAGAAACAAGATTTGCTTCTGACCTCACTTTTTGTCAGTTTAAAACAACAAAGAGATCATGGTTTACTCTTGGTAGGCTGAACTTTCCATAACAGCAAGGGTTTTTTCCATGTGCCTAAATATTCTTCTGCTCTGAACTGGAAGAGGATGCTGCATTGTTTAGAAAGAAGCTTCCTCCAGGTCTTGGTTCCTGTTGTGCTTAGCTATTTTCCAGAGATCTTAATATACATACACACTGCACAGAGACAAGAAAAGGAAAACATTTTTCACCTGAACAAGAGGGGTCTGGAGGAACAAAACTGTCTGGAATAAAAGCTGAGAATCCACACTTCAGAGCCGTTTGCTTGCACTTCTAGTCCAACTGATCAGGCATGCTGAAGTATTTACATTTCCCATCTGAATAGCAGTCCACATTGTTGTAGCTCACAGGAGGGTTTTTGGCTTCTGCCAGTCTAAATAGAATGATTCAAAACTGAATCATTTCCTGCAATTTTATTTCATAGCTGAATGCACACCATAGCAAGATAAGTCCACAAACACATGGAGCTACCTCCAGAAAACCATCTAACCCTCTGGGCTGCTTCAAGTGGAAGCCCTAAATGACTAAAGTAGGTTCTATTGTTATTATGGCAGGGAAATACTCCAGCAGGAGATGGTCAGTGGTCAGTAGCAGCTGAGACAGCACAGTAATCACATGGCAACTGGATTTTCCACAGATTGCCAGAGAAGAAAGGGATGCTTCCCGAGCTCTGTCTCTCAGCTCTTTTAACTGGGGATCAATATCACAGAGACAGAGGGAGAGAGACAAACAACCAGCAAACGGAAAAGCAACTGCAGCCTGCCACATTCACGGGGAAGGGAGATAAAAGCCTGCCGCACTCTGAAATCTAATATGCCCAGTCACCTGGAATGAGTGTCTCCTGAAAAGGGCAAGCCTGCTCAACATCCTTGGCCGACCCCCCTTCCAGAACTGAAGCACCAGGATCTGGAAAGCTTTAGCCTTATTAGGCTCATTAAAAGCTAACTAGCACTTAGAGCTCACATGGAGATGAGGTGTCAGCAGAAGCAAAACCCTGCAAAATACGTGTGTAACACATGTGCTGCAGAACAGTCTCCATCATCCAGAAGACACATGCTGCCTTTTTAGGAGCAGATCAGGGATTGTGTTGTCTTACCCCTTGCATCAGCCAGAAGGCAGCTTTTTGGGTGCTGGAGGGTCTTCTGAGAAAGCAACCACTGAAAAACACCTGAGCTCCGCCAGAAGACTGAAGTTTCAGACCAGTGTAATGTGCCTTTAAAAAGTACCATGTCTACACTACTGTATTGCTTACTTTCTGAAGCTAAGCCAGAGGGATGTACATAGTAAGATCTTTGTCTCATTTCAGGGAGGATACAGGATAAAGATTCTGTGCCAGTAATCTTCCCTGGATTAATGGTTTCTCTTTTATCTGCTGTATTTCTGCTCAGATGTCTTTGCTCTGAATGAGTCAGTGGAATGCAAATGATGGGTACAGTCGGTCTGAAAATATTTAAATCTAGCTTTCCACTGCACTGCAGGTTTGTGGAAAAAAAAAATACTCATATATAAATATACATGCAGAATAAAGGGCAGATGAAAATTACAGATATATCAATAACGAAAAAAAACCCCAGTGGTGGGTCAAATTGACAAGAGATTCATTTTTCTGTTTCTCCTCATTTTCTCTTTTTTTTCCTTTCTTTTCTTTTTTTTTTTTCCTCAAAAATACCAGCATTTAGTTGCTTGCTATGAATGGGTGAGTAAAATCTGCAACACTCCTTTCCTAAGCCTCAGACACCAGACAAAAACGTATCCGTGGGAATAGGAACCTGATTTTATTCAGGCTGCTAAATGCCCAATCTTTATTATCCCAAAAAGTATCTTCCTAAAGATAGCACTCTTAATATTGACAAAGGATAAACCAGACAGCATAGACATGATTTCTCTGGATTTTCTCCCTTTCCTTCTTCTATGACAGATTTCAGGTTTTTTCATTCCGATGGGATATGGGTCCTCTCCTCTTCTGCTCAGGGCATGAGTTTTTCCTCTAGCAAATGACTGCATCCCATAAGCAGCCAGGTTAGAGGGGTTTTAGAGCTGCAGCTCTGTTTGGGAAGCCAGCAGAGAAATCATGGGGCTTTGTCACAGGCTTCAGCAGGAATTGTCCTCAAATGGTGGCTGCCCACGGAGTTTTTACAGCCTAAAGGCAGCCCAGAGTGGTCTCCAAAAGCTCTTGTGTACTGCAGAGCAGTGGTGGAAGGAGGAATTGGAAGGGAATGGCTGGATAATTTCCTGGGCTTTTCCAGATTCTGTGGGAGTTGGCTCCAAAACACAGGACTCATTCCATACGGGACCTGTCCTGGGTTGACCAGCAGCTCTCTGATCAAGGATGCTGCAAGGAGGAAACTCTGCAGCAAGAAAGAAAACACCAACATTAACCTGGTGACTACTACTGTACTTAACAATAAATCAAATAGCACCACAAGTTGTGCAATCAGAATCATTTGCAAGAGAGTATTAAGCCCTCTAACCCATCATAAAAGCAAAGAAATTCTCCTGAAAAACTGCCTATAAATCCAGCTGCAACAAAACAAACAAAACAAAGACTCGTATTGTCTACCCAGTCCATGGGGGACTTGAGAAACAGTTAGCAGGAGAAACTGCCTAAACAAAAAACAAGATATTTTTATTTTGATGGCTTAGTAATAAACCACTTTTTCTTCTAAATTTTCTTTTAAAATAATTTTAAAGCATTTTAGATTGAATTTATACTAAGTTTGAATTTTAAAATCTAATTTAATAAAATCTCTTCATTTACCCCAGGACTGGTTTTCAAGATGGGAAATTAACTAAATTGTCTGCTGGTTTTCATTGAAAGAATACAGAGAATTTCACTTAGAGTGGACAGCAGTTTTCAAAACACATCTTTTAAAATGGTAATCTACTGACAAAAATTAACTTTTCAGATTAAATATCCAGTTCCATAAAATAAGCATTGATTTCTGGGATTTTAGTAGTTCCTCCTGTTCTGAGTAAGAAGAGATTTTCAGAGCTGGGTAATCTGTTTTCAGGTCTGTTGGTGCACAGTTAAACCCAACAAGCCCTGCAGCACCACAGGGCCAAAATGTGGGTGTGAGGAGGAGGTCTGGCATTGTGCAGTACTCACATGAAGGCTCAGAAAACTCTTCCAAAGAAATGTGAATCTTCCCTCTGCTCTGTTATGTTGCGGCTGATGGTTACCTAAGTGATGCCCAGAACTTCTTCCAGGTCTACATGAATGACTGATGACTCAGGTCCTTCTGGAAATTTCCAAAACTTCCTCAGGCATTCATGTGAGCCTCAGGACCAGGATATCTTAGGCAAAAAGACAATGAGAGATCAAAACCTGCCTTTGCTACAGGAACCTGCCTTGCAGTGGAACACCTTTAGGTGGTCTGCAGAACGAATTAATGAAGGAAAGGGGTCTCTGTGGCCACTTTTACACTGAGGACAAGCTAATGATGACCTTCCTCCACAGGCTAGCTGGGTCATTCTGCAAAGGCTGATGCCATCAGCTTTGCTGAGAAAGCTGCCCATGATAAGGGAGCTCAAAATCCATCTGTAATTAAGTCAGGCTGATGAGTTAGACCCTGCTACCAGGAAACATCCAAACGGCTTCAACAGCAATCCCCGCAAATTCACTGCTCTCACAATGGTCAGCTGGCCAAGCCTCTGCCACGTGGACAGGGAGCTCACAGCCTGGTCCCAGGCTCATACCTTAGGTGGATTTTATCTGCCTTTTATAGTTTCCTGAAAACAAAGCAAGATTCACTTCAGCCCACAAGACTCCTGACACACGTGAGCACCTGCTTCATCCACAGTTAAGAAAACGAGACGTTTCTTGGTAAACCTGCCATCAGATTCCTGTGCCAGACTGGATCTTCTTCATCCACAGGCAAGAAAATGAGATGTTTCTTGGTAAACCTGCCACCAGATTCCTGTGCCAGACTGGATCTTCTTCATCCACAGGCAAGAAAATGAGATGTTTCTTGGTAAACCTGCCACACCAAATTCCTGTGCCAGACCGCTGCTTCCCCACACTGGTGGCCAGGCTTCCACTGTCAGCAGCTGGATGTGATCTCCATCTTGAGATCTGCGGAGCATTTACAGCACTGCAGAAACACACAGCAGAAATGCAATGATTATCCTTATCTCATTGGAAAGACTGCGCGCGTTTCCCCGCTTGAGATCATCTTCTCTGGGGACCCATTTAAAACGAAACCGCTGCCTTCTGAAAACACGTCTTCGGCATGAGATCTGAGTGTTTTCCTGCCTTGGCCATAATAAAATGCAAGTAATTGAATCAAAAAGTGTGCTCCTAAAAACTATATACTTCTCCTGCATGCTCCCCTCTCTTCTCTACACAAATACAAGCCCTGGAAGGTGAAAGATTTCAAACTCATTATACGGCATGAAACAGTGTTTAGAAGCATGGTGCATTACACAGCTACTCTAAAAATATGTCCAAACAAACATAAAATTAGCCTTTCATGGCCAGGAGAGCACATTTTTTAGCCCAGTCTTTAACTTAATAATTTCTTTACAGGAGAAAGCAGCTGATATGCCATTAAGCAGTTCCTAGATTCCTAGGTCAAACAAAGTGAGAAAATGAATAGGCCCATTCATGCTTCAGACAGGATAATTCTGGCAAAGCTGGTGCTGACAGTGTTAAAGAGCAGTGATGGAGGAGTCTGGCCTTGCCACTCTAATTGTGACCATGAGTGACAAAAAATGCATTCCCTTTGCCAGTGGACCAATCTTTCAGGTTTGTAGAATCTAAACCATGCTTACGTCATTTGACATTTAAAGGGGCAGAAAATCCACGTACGCAGGTGCCTGCTTTGTCTGAGCCCACCATGGCTCTGGCCTAGGGGAAGGGCTGGTCATTTTGAGGCTCTACAGGGAGAAGAAGGGTGGTAGCAGAGTGTGAAGCCAACCCTGTGGTCTGACCCTGCCTCCAAGTAATCCCCTGAGCTCTAAATACTGTGGCTGCTCACCTGCACTAGGTAGCACAGCCTGCCTGGGTGAGTGGGGT
The DNA here is from genome assembly GCA_013397815.1 of Aleadryas rufinucha. Classification (NCBI taxonomy): domain Eukaryota; kingdom Metazoa; phylum Chordata; class Aves; order Passeriformes; genus Aleadryas; species Aleadryas rufinucha. The sequence goes on along the minus strand of VZTH01007379.1, from coordinate 37,382 downwards.
CACTTTGGAAATGGTCATTTGGTGCATGCCCATATCCTCCTTGTTCCACAGAGGGAACCTCTGGAGCTGGGAGGAATGTCCAGGTAACAATGCAGGAGAAACAGCATGGAGCAAAGAAACAGCTATCATAAAGAACTAGGAGAGCTGTCATGGTCTAAACCCCATTCTCAGTTACAGCAATCTCTCTCCCTCATCCCTTGCTTCAAATCATGCTAAGTATCAAAGAAGCATTTTTCTCACCCAAACAGAATACCATTTTCCTTAGAAAGGCTCTAAATCCAATGAATTAAACATTATCTTTTGCAACAACAAAGGGAAATTTGTATCCCCTCTTACTTTCTTCTTCAGCAGGGCAAGGTAGGGACTTCACCCCAGACAGACAATTCAAATAGCTCCCATAGGCATTTCCTACACCACTCCTTCAGAGGGACCATATTAAAAATAAACTAATGCTGTAGGCAGCTTCGGAAAATGACTTCAATGGTATTTATTGCTTTGATAGGGTCAGTGCACAGTATGTGCATGTTGCCTTTTAAACATATGTTTCAGGCAAAGAATCAAAGCTAATTTCAGTGTGTGAAAAGCAAGCAGATTTCATTACTGATTGTGACTTTAACTTCAAAATGATAAGGATGCTGGATGTAGGTTCTCAAAACTGAATGTCCAAATGGGAATTTATGATGTAGAACTTCAGCTTTATCATCCATGGGCTTCAATATAGAATGAGAAAGAAATTCTCTGCTACCAGGAATCTCACAGTTAACCCATGAGCCAGCTGACTATTTTCCCACTCTCTAATTCTCCCTGCAGCTATTTCCTATCTGTAACATGTTGAAGCAAGAATGGCCATTGGCACTAACCACTTCTGGCATCCAAGTAGTGGATATGAAAGGGATCTGACTTTTTTTTTTCCCACCACCACAATGCAGCCCCTCTTCGACTCTTCGCAAGAAGTGTCAGCAGAATTCATAACAAACCCAATACAATCTTATGCAAAGCAGAATAAAAGGCCTGCTAATAAATCTTTTTTTTTTTTTTTTTTT
>VZTH01007379.1:0-36327 GCA_013397815.1 Aleadryas rufinucha | reverse complement strand
TTTTTTTTTTTTTTTTTTTTTTAATGAGGATTCCTTGCACATTATTGCACCAGATCTGATTCCCAGCTTCAGGCAACCATGTGTAATAACCCTTCCCAAATGCTGTCTGGAAGGAGGTGAACCCATAGAATTATTAAAAAGCTTCAAATATAAGCAGCAAAAAGTGAATGAATGAGGACCTTTCCCAATTTTTTCCACAAGGTTAGATTCAGGATTCACTAATGGTAAAAGCTAGAAAGGTTCAAACCCAGTAGCCTAAAGATAGATGTCTAACTCAGGGTTAGATACCTAAAGTAGCCACATTTTCCACAAGATATTTTGAACACCTATTTAGCTATGAAAGCAAACATAGCTAACTCACCACTGAAGAAAAAAGCACTTGGATACCCGTAAAAGATCTTAAATATTTATGTTAACATGTACAAAAATGCATATACACATTCAATTAGTGAGTATCTATACATATGCATATGTGTACACATACTTATGTACACTCCAGAGAGCCTCATTTGCACAGTGGGAAAGCACCCACAACTTCACTTTGAGTCAAAAAAAAAGTGCAGGATTATGAAAAATAATCAAGCCCATTTAATGCCCCTGTCCAGAATTACAGACGTGCACTCACTGCTCTGTAAGGCTTTGTCCAGGTCTGTTTAACAGCACCACACTCCCCTAGGTTCAAATGACACCTTTGAAACAACCGAAGCAGTAAATCACACCTCTTTATTATCGTCTCAACAAGAATGATAACAACCTGCTCTGCTTGGTGAAATGCCCATGGGAATTTCACCCAATTACGTGGGGATAACGTATCTTTCATGACTTTAGCTGTCTACCATTTCCATTGTGTACTTGGTAGTCAGTCACAAAGGACACAATCCACTGAAGGAAAATGTATAGACAAGGGGTTAGCCATTTCAAGAGTGGAGAAAGGGAGGCAGAAATCGAAGGGAGAAAGAGAAGGATGACACAGAGCAACTGCTCAGCTTAGTAGCACAGCTGCTTAAACAACTGAATAGCAATCAATGGGTTAGCATTCAATCCAAGTTTAAATCACATTGAAATCTATTAGAATACTGCATATAATGAATGACTCTTACTTATTTGGTATTCTATCTTGGAATTAATCAGCTCAGTTGTTATGCAGGGGGAAGAAAATTAAAAGGAAAAAAAAAAAGTCAGCAAGTAGACAGGCCCAAGCCCAAGAAAAACAACCACCTTGATTTCCCTGGTGGTTAACAGCCTGACAGTACTCAACAATACAGGCTGAAGTTGAACACTGTGAGAAGCAATGCAAGGTAAAGGTTTCCTGGCTGCTGGGGCAGCAGCCTGGTTTGTGTGTGCACACAACTTGCCCCATCCCCTCCCTTCCAGGCTCTCACAGTGCTCGTAGAGTTGTACCATCCGCTGGAGCACAATTCAGAGGTAGCTTTAAAGTGATGATAGCTCTGGGAAATGATAATCACTGGGTCATAGAAAGCTGTACTGCAGTGTATAAATAAGATAACAGAAAGTGCTGAGCAGGGCATGTTTGCATTATGAAATGTATTTTCCTTTTTCCTGTATAAAACCTGTCTTGAAAACGTGGGGAATGCAGCAGGATTGAAAACCAGGAGGAAAGCAACACAGCCCCAGAAGCTGCACAAAGGAGGAGGGGGATGGAGGAATGGTAAGCTGTAGTATTATTGACTGAGGAATGATAAAAGAGGAAGGAATTCAACAGTTACATCTATTTCGCTTGGTGCAATGGCATGAGATCAAAGGCTTACGTTCACATTAGCCCAGAATAATGCATACTCCATAAATGATGCAAAGCTAGGCCACATTCCCAAGATGTGACAATGCCTCAAGATGCCCCTTTGCTAAGTTCAGGTCAAGGCAACAGGCTCCTGCATATGAAATTCTTTTTCAAAGCACACAAATGTACTTAAACCACTGGGCATGGAGATCGACAACATTCAGGACAGGCAGGATGTCCTCCACTGTCTTCTACTTTTCCACAGATGGCTTTGCAAATTCAGACAATGTTCATTCATTTGCAGGGTTTTTTTCCCTAATTGCTGTTGATATTTCAGAAGATCCAAACTGTCCCCCCAAGCACAGAGAAGCTCGGGCTGAGAAATTGTATTTTATTTTATTTGTAAAGCAGGCGTCAGAGCGGAAAGCATCAGAAGATAGTCAACTCAAATTCCAGAGATGTGGCTCGGTCCCACCTCTGCACTGGCAACCTCTGTGACCTTGATCGGCTCACCTGGGACAGCCCCTTTAATGGCTGCAGAGCAAGAACAATGTCAAATGGCTCCTGAAAGCCCCAGTTTATTTTTTCCTGTGACACATTTGTCAAAGCCACTTAAAGATTCAGATCAGTGCTGGTTGTACCTTGATTCCTGGGGGATCCAGCCCTTGTGGATACCTTAAACAAAACACTACCCAGGACACATCCATATCATAAATTCCTATAAGAAATCCTAATCTCTGGGACTCTGTCTACCATTAGCTAAATGGAGATGAATAATTATTTTCCCTCACCTTTCACGGTTTGGTTGGTGCAGGGAAGCGTTGCCATACCAACAGCGATCCAGCCTGGCCGTAGGACAGGGCTGGAAGTGTGGAGGTGCAGACATCCCAGGCCAAGAAGAAAATCCTCCCCTCCGTCCCTCCCTCCTTTCTTCCCTCCCTGCCTCCCTCCCTCCTCTCCCTGGAAGAGAAGCAGTTTCTCTTTGTGAGAGAGCACAAAGGGGAAGAAAGAAAAGGAATTGTCCATCAAGCTCAGCAGAGCCTCGGGGGCTTTCAGCAGAGGATGCCACAGCCTATGAGGAGAGCGAGGCGCACTGAAGACTGATTTTAAAAGGACAGTTCAACCCCAGCTACACTGAACTGCCTCCAGCAGTCCCCAGCCTGTGAAGAACATGTGGCACTGAAAGATTCACTGACATCTTCCCATGTTTTGCTTTCCACAGATCAGCACCGCTTCCCACTCACAGGGAGAGCCGAGTCCCCCGCTGTCTGTAGGGTACCCAGTGATGCTGCCCCAGCAGCCAGACCCTTACTGGGGGCTCACAGCAGGCACCACTGATCTGGTGGGTCTTCTGTGTCCCTCCTCACCTGCCAAAAGCATCAGTGGGCCTGTAAACATTACATCAGGGAAGATGTAGCAGATACATTCATTCCCTGCCAGAGGCTGTAAATCCTGCAGACCCAAACAGGGGTTCTAGCCAGTCCTGGAGGGAAATGAACCGTGCACCCAGTGCCAAACCTGTGTCCCACTCCAGACACCCTTCTCGAGACACTGGAACCAAAAACGGACTGTCAATAAGCACAGAGAACAAGGTGATTATGAGAGGAGACTGGAAAGCAAATGGAAGAGAGCCACAGAAATTACTCAGGGCAGACACGATAAAGCTGGGTTTATGTTTATACACACACATATGTGTGTGTGTGTGTGTGTGTGTGTGTGTGTGTGTGTGTGTGTGTGTGTATAAAATAATTAATGGTGTAGGAAAAATAAAAGACACCTTTTCTCACAGTATAAGAGAATGAGTGTAAACAGAAATGGAGCAACTCAAAACCACTGCAGAGCCACCAGACAACACAGCCACAACGTCCTCCAGACCACGCAGTCTCACTGAGACTACACTCAAAACCAGACCCAGAGATCTTGAATATCCAGAGGTACAATTATCTATTAGAAGTAAACAAGCCCCAGGGAAATGCAAAACTCCTTGGACTGCAGGAGGATAGGAAAACATCCATTCTTTAGAGAGAATGACAGATCACCTGCGAAAGGAGAAATCTTCAGGTGCAGGCTGGAGCATCTGAGTCAAGAGTTGTTCACATGCATCTACCAAGAGAAAGACCAGGTCTTCATGGGATTGAGCCTGTATTGGCCTTTGGAGACAGAGGTGCCAAACCAAGGCAGCAGGGAACACCAAAGTGAGGAGAAAATGGGATTGGGTGATATGAGGATTATTGCTGCAGTTTAAGGCTCTCCCTCACCCATGACAGACCTTTTGGCCCTGCCTGGCCAATCCATCCCAACCAGCTCTTTGAGTAGGACTGTTCACTCAGAGAAGGCACTCCCTTCTCTATCCACTCCATGGCAAAGGGCCCCTTCAGCCCTCTCTCCTCACATGCTGGGCTGCCCTGCTCTTACAGCCTCTGACCTTCCCCACACCTTGAGCTGTCCCTGCTTTCACTGTAGGTGGGTGTTTCCCTCTTTGTGCTTTGGGGCCACAGCCACATTTCAACACGAAGAGGACCTCCTGGTCATGTCGCCACAATCAACACAGCTCTCCACCCCCAGCTCACAGCCCTTTCTCTTCAGCTCCCCATGACCTGTGTCTGCCTTTCACTTGCCTGACAGACCTCTCACTTTCTCTGGTTATTGATCTACAAGACCAAGCTTGGTCTTGTAGATCAATATTTCTCCATCTTCCCTCTCTTGGGCCTCACATTCTCTGGTGTCCTGATCTTCAGACCTCAATGATGACAAGGAGTGAAAGACTTTCACACAGTTAATGCAGTGAGAGTTAAGTGATCAGAGAAATAAAGTTATACACCTAAGTTTAATATCTTCATAGGTGACCTGGAAGATGGGCTCAAGGCCCCCTGCAGGAAGACCTTGGAGAGGTCTGGAAGAGTGGGATAACAAGAAAATTATGAAGTTCAACAGGGACAAGTGTAAGGCCTTGCGCCTGGGAAAACATAATCCAGGAATAAATNTAGAAGTAAACAAGCCCCAGGGAAATGCAAAACTCCTTGGACTGCAGGAGGATAGGAAAACATCCATTCTTTAGAGAGAATGACAGATCACCTGCGAAAGGAGAAATCTTCAGGTGCAGGCTGGAGCATCTGAGTCAAGAGTTGTTCACATGCATCTACCAAGAGAAAGACCAGGTCTTCATGGGATTGAGCCTGTATTGGCCTTTGGAGACAGAGGTGCCAAACCAAGGCAGCAGGGAACACCAAAGTGAGGAGAAAATGGGATTGGGTGATATGAGGATTATTGCTGCAGTTTAAGGCTCTCCCTCACCCATGACAGACCTTTTGGCCCTGCCTGGCCAATCCATCCCAACCAGCTCTTTGAGTAGGACTGTTCACTCAGAGAAGGCACTCCCTTCTCTATCCACTCCATGGCAAAAGGCCCCTTCAGCCCTCTCTCCTCACATGCTGGGCTGCCCTGCTCTTACAGCCTCTGACCTTCCCCACACCTTGAGCTGTCCCTGCTTTCACTGTAGGTGGGTGTTTCCCTCTTTGTGCTTTGGGGCCACAGCCACATTTCAACACGAAGAGGACCTCCTGGTCATGTCGCCACAATCAACACAGCTCTCCACCCCCAGCTCACAGCCCTTTCTCTTCAGCTCCCCATGACCTGTGTCTGCCTTTCACTTGCCTGACAGACCTCTCACTTTCTCTGGTTATTGATCTACAAGACCAAGCTTGGTCTTGTAGATCAATATTTCTCCATCTTCCCTCTCTTGGGCCTCACATTCTCTGGTGTCCTGATCTTCAGACCTCAATGATGACAAGGAGTGAAAGACTTTCACACAGTTAATGCAGTGAGAGTTAAGTGATCAGAGAAATAAAGTTATACACCTAAGTTTAATATCTTCATAGGTGACCTGGAAGATGGGCTCAAGGCCCCCTGCAGGAAGACCTTGGAGAGGTCTGGAAGAGTGGGATAACAAGAAAATTATGAAGTTCAACAGGGACAAGTGTAAGGCCTTGCACCTGGGAAAACATAATCCAGGAATAAATATGTAACAGGAACAAAAACCTGGCTGGGAGCAGCTCTGTGGAAAAGGACCTGGGGGTCCTGGTGGACAACAAACTCTGTGAGGGTGAACAGTGAGCTGCTGCAGCACAGAAAATCAACAGGATGTGAGTTGCATCAACCAGCAGAGATAACAAAGTCATTATCCCACTCTAATCAGCCCTTGTCAGGCCACATCTGGAACACTGTGTTCAGTTTTGGTCACTGCTACACAAAAAAAACCTCAGTGTACCAGATGGAGAAGGTCCAAAGAAGGGCCACAGAGATGATCAAAGGGCTGGGAAGCCGCCAAGTGAGGAGAAGTTGAGAGAACTGGGTTTATTCAGCCTTGAGAAAAGGAGGCTTAGGGGAGACCTTATCACCATGTTCTAGTACTTAAAGGGTGGCTACTGAGAAGATGGAGACTCCCTTTTCACAAGGAGCCTCAAGGAAAATGCGTAATGGATACAATTTACTCCTGGGGAGGTTCCAATTAGACAAAAGAGGAAAACTGTTCACAATGAGAACAATTAGCCATTGGAAATGTCTCTCCAGGGAAATGGTGGGTTTCCCAACACTGCACACTTTTAAGACNTGTGTGTGTGTGTGTGTGTGTGTGTGTGTATAAAATAATTAATGGTGTAGGAAAAATAAAAGACACCTTTTCTCACAGTATAAGAGAATGAGTGTAAACAGAAATGGAGCAACTCAAAACCACTGCAGAGCCACCAGACAACACAGCCACAACGTCCTCCAGACCACGCAGTCTCACTGAGACTACACTCAAAACCAGACCCAGAGATCTTGAATATCCAGAGGTACAATTATCTATTAGAAGTAAACAAGCCCCAGGGAAATGCAAAACTCCTTGGACTGCAGGAGGATAGGAAAACATCCATTCTTTAGAGAGAATGACAGATCACCTGCGAAAGGAGAAATCTTCAGGTGCAGGCTGGAGCATCTGAGTCAAGAGTTGTTCACATGCATCTACCAAGAGAAAGACCAGGTCTTCATGGGATTGAGCCTGTATTGGCCTTTGGAGACAGAGGTGCCAAACCAAGGCAGCAGGGAACACCAAAGTGAGGAGAAAATGGGATTGGGTGATATGAGGATTATTGCTGCAGTTTAAGGCTCTCCCTCACCCATGACAGACCTTTTGGCCCTGCCTGGCCAATCCATCCCAACCAGCTCTTTGAGTAGGACTGTTCACTCAGAGAAGGCACTCCCTTCTCTATCCACTCCATGGCAAAAGGCCCCTTCAGCCCTCTCTCCTCACATGCTGGGCTGCCCTGCTCTTACAGCCTCTGACCTTCCCCACACCTTGAGCTGTCCCTGCTTTCACTGTAGGTGGGTGTTTCCCTCTTTGTGCTTTGGGGCCACAGCCACATTTCAACACGAAGAGGACCTCCTGGTCATGTCGCCACAATCAACACAGCTCTCCACCCCCAGCTCACAGCCCTTTCTCTTCAGCTCCCCATGACCTGTGTCTGCCTTTCACTTGCCTGACAGACCTCTCACTTTCTCTGGTTATTGATCTACAAGACCAAGCTTGGTCTTGTAGATCAATATTTCTCCATCTTCCCTCTCTTGGGCCTCACATTCTCTGGTGTCCTGATCTTCAGACCTCAATGATGACAAGGAGTGAAAGACTTTCACACAGTTAATGCAGTGAGAGTTAAGTGATCAGAGAAATAAAGTTATACACCTAAGTTTAATATCTTCATAGGTGACCTGGAAGATGGGCTCAAGGCCCCCTGCAGGAAGACCTTGGAGAGGTCTGGAAGAGTGGGATAACAAGAAAATTATGAAGTTCAACAGGGACAAGTGTAAGGCCTTGCACCTGGGAAAACATAATCCAGGAATAAATATGTAACAGGAACAAAAACCTGGCTGGGAGCAGCTCTGTGGAAAAGGACCTGGGGGTCCTGGTGGACAACAAACTCTGTGAGGGTGAACAGTGAGCTGCTGCAGCACAGAAAATCAACAGGATGTGAGTTGCATCAACCAGCAGAGATAACAAAGTCATTATCCCACTCTAATCAGCCCTTGTCAGGCCACATCTGGAACACTGTGTTCAGTTTTGGTCACTGCTACACAAAAAAAACCTCAGTGTACCAGATGGAGAAGGTCCAAAGAAGGGCCACAGAGATGATCAAAGGGCTGGGAAGCCGCCAAGTGAGGAGAAGTTGAGAGAACTGGGTTTATTCAGCCTTGAGAAAAGGAGGCTTAGGGGAGACCTTATCACCATGTTCTAGTACTTAAAGGGTGGCTACTGAGAAGATGGAGACTCCCTTTTCACAAGGAGCCTCAAGGAAAATGCGTAATGGATACAATTTACTCCTGGGGAGGTTCCAATTAGACAAAAGAGGAAAACTGTTCACAATGAGAACAATTAGCCATTGGAAATGTCTCTCCAGGGAAATGGTGGGTTTCCCAACACTGCACACTTTTAAGACTCAGCTGGAGAGGGTGCAGTGCCATCTTGTCCAGAACCTGCTTTTTCCAAGGTTGGATCAGATGATTCTTGAGGTCTCTTTCCAACCTGGCATCCTACGATTAGATGATTCCAAATACATTTCTGGACTGGACATCTATTGATTGTTTGCTCTTTATGGACTGAAAACTCTCTCCTACCACACTCACACCCCCATCAAAGCCTCCTGGATGAGTAGACACCTCCCTCTTGGGAGCCTCAAGAGCCCTGACATGAAGAACAGGTTCAGCCACTCCTTTGAGACATTTTATTAGAGTGACTGCACCACTTTTAGAAAATAACTTTGCTTAAGCACTGTGAAGTTTGGGTGTCTGGAAATACATCCACTCATTTCCAAAAGTTNTCAGAGAAGGCACTCCCTTCTCTATCCACTCCATGGCAAAAGGCCCCTTCAGCCCTCTCTCCTCACATGCTGGGCTGCCCTGCTCTTACAGCCTCTGACCTTCCCCACACCTTGAGCTGTCCCTGCTTTCACTGTAGGTGGGTGTTTCCCTCTTTGTGCTTTGGGGCCACAGCCACATTTCAACACGAAGAGGACCTCCTGGTCATGTCGCCACAATCAACACAGCTCTCCACCCCCAGCTCACAGCCCTTTCTCTTCAGCTCCCCATGACCTGTGTCTGCCTTTCACTTGCCTGACAGACCTCTCACTTTCTCTGGTTATTGATCTACAAGACCAAGCTTGGTCTTGTAGATCAATATTTCTCCATCTTCCCTCTCTTGGGCCTCACATTCTCTGGTGTCCTGATCTTCAGACCTCAATGATGACAAGGAGTGAAAGACTTTCACACAGTTAATGCAGTGAGAGTTAAGTGATCAGAGAAATAAAGTTATACACCTAAGTTTAATATCTTCATAGGTGACCTGGAAGATGGGCTCAAGGCCCCCTGCAGGAAGACCTTGGAGAGGTCTGGAAGAGTGGGATAACAAGAAAATTATGAAGTTCAACAGGGACAAGTGTAAGGCCTTGCACCTGGGAAAACATAATCCAGGAATAAATATGTAACAGGAACAAAAACCTGGCTGGGAGCAGCTCTGTGGAAAAGGACCTGGGGGTCCTGGTGGACAACAAACTCTGTGAGGGTGAACAGTGAGCTGCTGCAGCACAGAAAATCAACAGGATGTGAGTTGCATCAACCAGCAGAGATAACAAAGTCATTATCCCACTCTAATCAGCCCTTGTCAGGCCACATCTGGAACACTGTGTTCAGTTTTGGTCACTGCTACACAAAAAAAACCTCAGTGTACCAGATGGAGAAGGTCCAAAGAAGGGCCACAGAGATGATCAAAGGGCTGGGAAGCCGCCAAGTGAGGAGAAGTTGAGAGAACTGGGTTTATTCAGCCTTGAGAAAAGGAGGCTTAGGGGAGACCTTATCACCATGTTCTAGTACTTAAAGGGTGGCTACTGAGAAGATGGAGACTCCCTTTTCACAAGGAGCCTCAAGGAAAATGCGTAATGGATACAATTTACTCCTGGGGAGGTTCCAATTAGACAAAAGAGGAAAACTGTTCACAATGAGAACAATTAGCCATTGGAAATGTCTCTCCAGGGAAATGGTGGGTTTCCCAACACTGCACACTTTTAAGACTCAGCTGGAGAGGGTGCAGTGCCATCTTGTCCAGAACCTGCTTTTTCCAAGGTTGGATCAGATGATTCTTGAGGTCTCTTTCCAACCTGGCATCCTACGATTAGATGATTCCAAATACATTTCTGGACTGGACATCTATTGATTGTTTGCTCTTTATGGACTGAAAACTCTCTCCTACCACACTCACACCCCCATCAAAGCCTCCTGGATGAGTAGACACCTCCCTCTTGGGAGCCTCAAGAGCCCTGACATGAAGAACAGGTTCAGCCACTCCTTTGAGACATTTTATTAGAGTGACTGCACCACTTTTAGAAAATAACTTTGCTTAAGCACTGTGAAGTTTGGGTGTCTGGAAATACATCCACTCATTTCCAAAAGTTTGTCATGAAAACGGGGGAAAAAAAGCTGGATTTTTTTTTAATACTATGCTGCTGGCCAAGATGATTGCAGGGATGAACTAGATGAGCAGATGTAGACCAGGCTGAGACTCCTGCTTTTCTTGGTGGAGCTATGCTTAAGCAAAATCCCTTCACCAGAAATAATGAAATGGACATCTATGACAGCATCTGGAAGCTATTTCTGGATATACTTCAACGAGAGCAAATGCATTAAGGGTGGACGAGTGTTTTATGGGAAGAGGCAGCCACAGAGAGGTTGGGAGAGCATGGAGGCCTCAATTAGGGGGAGAGGAATATGAGAAGGAAGAAAGAAGAGAAACAGCCAGCCCCACTGACAAAATGGGGAAGGCACTGCTAAAGGGTCACAGTTTGTAATCATACCAGCCTGCCAGGTTTTATTTCTGTGCAGAAAATATGCCAGGAGCCCAACTGCTATTCCCTGGACTTAAAAAAAAAATTAAATGGTTGAGTTAAAATGAGGGAGAGTAAAACGTCATCATAATGAATGAAAATAAAATGTCTTGATCAAGCACCATTATATCAAGAGAGATGAATGGTTAAACAACAGCCATAGCTACATCAGTACAACTTTCCCCTCCTGTTTTTCTCCCCCTTCACAACTGCAGGGTTAAGAAATAACAGTGATGAAGTTTGTCTAAGAATGGCAATAACTGCTGTTTTGTATTGATGCAAAAAATAGAACAGATTAATACTTTGCCACTGTATTTTCTTTACCTACATGTATAAACATCAATAAAAGCTTTAAGCTTTAAGGATGTACACCAGATAATGGACTTCCTTGAAAAGTCCATTAGACTCCTTGTGCTTTTATGCCACAAAACAAACACCAAAAGAAAAGTTACAGACTCAAACAATTTCTGATGTAAAAGCTTATTTTTCCTTCACCTTTTAAAATTAAAAGAAGTCCTCAGGGAGCAAAACAATACAGCAATTATGCTGCCAAAGCCAAAAGAGAAGCTCCTCAGTGAAGATGGGAACCAGTTCCTTAGCATTTTCATCTCCTCACTGTCTCACAGGCATGCCAGAGGCACACAGCACAGGGAAGGGCCAGACACCTATTTGCAGTAATTTCAACACAACTCCCAGTCCCATCCTCACCTCTCCAAGCACCTTAGAAATATCTCTCTGCACAATGCTGGGCAGTCTGGTGACCTTTACAACGTGCCAGCTCGCTCTGGGCTCACGTGGGCAGCCCCACCACTGCCAGCAGAGGCTTTCCATGGCTTTCCAGCACGAGGCACCCAACTGCAGCCTCCTTGCTCCAGGTACAGGCTCAGTGGTTCAGCAGGACACAGCCCACAGTGCCTGGCACTGCTCCCTGCACAGCCACATCAGACTCCTGAAAGAGCTGCTCCTGCTCTTGACTCTCCCATGCTGTGCCTCCTCCAGAGGAACTGGCACTGCCCCTGCACAGCCCCAAAGAGAGCGATGGGGACATTAAATTCCTAAAGAGGTGCAAATCAGTGCTTCTCTCTTCTGTTTTACCCCTTGGATTGACACATCCCAATGCTCAGCCTTCTCCACCGGGCATGGTGATGTCTTGGAAGGCATCCTTGGCCATTGTCTTTCTAGAGCTCTGGCACACGTGTGCAGAATGCTCTTTTTTATTCATCACAGTTTTTATTGATTTGTGTTTGTCTGCATTATCTGCCCAGGTTATTTGCTGGCTCACCAACGGAAGGGTCAAATTTGTGCTGGGTTCTCTTTATGGTGCTGCTACAAAAAAATAAAAATTGCTAGCAACAGTAAAAGTGATTGTTTCTTGTTACTGGTCTCCCTTGAATTGGTCAGGAGCACATCCCAAGCTGAAGGTGTGGCTGCAGAGGCACAGAGCACACACAGCAGGGTTTGACTCAAAAAATGCTTTCGCCTTGGAGGCTGTCCTCACCCAAAACCAGACATTTGTTTGATGGGAAGCCACAGCAGGAGATCTTCTCTGATGTCCCTACAAGGAAAAAAAGGGGTTTCACCTCTTGAAGAGGAAATACACAAAAATATACATAAAAAGAGACAAACCTGTAGATAAATCAATGTGTATTTATACCTACATATACTACTTGATATATAGATATAGACCTTAGGCTGACATGGTTGGACAAAAAATGGATTTTCTAAAGGAGAGAGGCTGCTTGCATTTGCAAGGTGAAGTGTGCCCTGATTAAATGTGTGAGCACTTACCCTTTTCACAACAGAAGATTCAAAGGAACACTCTCCTCCTGTGAATCACCGACTCCTGGGATGTCATCTGAGGTCTACCTCACCAGTGCAAAGTTCACTGCTGACTTCAACAAGATCTGAAACCAGGCCAAGCCTCTCTTTTAAAACCAGCTTTTGGAAATCAGCTCATGCACCTGAGCCAAGTTCTGGCTGCTTTGTTCCTGTTTTTAATTAGCAGGCATCTCCGACTCCTGGATGGACACCTTGGTTTTGATGGAAACTGGTTTTCTTTTACAAGTCCTGGGCACTTTCAGGGCTAGGGAGCTGCTGGGAGCAATTCAGTCAGCATCTGGTCTTGGAAACCATGGTCCTTACCAGACTTGGCTGGTTCTGCACCTACCTGAGCCAAGGTCACAGCCTATGGTCACCCCCAGGATGCTGCCACGTGGAGTGGTTGTTGTCCATCAGGAAGAACCATGTTGATCTGCTGCTCTCACAGCAGAAATAGGGGTGCCATTCAATTTTCTCCACACCACAGAAATCCAGCCTGTTCAAGGGCACCATTTTTCGTTTTATTACCACCACAGCCAACAGGAGAAGCAGGACAAAAAGCTGGGTAAAAAAGGTGTGCATGCCAGGAATATGGGCATTTTTACCATTCCTTTCTGATAATCACAGTGATGCGTTTGTATCACTTTCACAGATATACATCCTCACTCCTCAGACTGGTTCTAGCTGATCTGTATAATGTATGCAGAAGGCTTGGTTCTCACCAAACAGAAATAGAAAGGAAGATTTGCTGTGAGAAAATCTATTTTTTTTTCTGTGAATATTAATCATTTCAGCTTTGATAGTGAAGTGATACGAGTGAAAAAGCCAAGAATTGCTCCAGGGCTTCACACAGATGACTATTGTAGAAAAGACATTTGCTGGAGATAACACTGCTTAAGCTCAGAATCATTATACAGTACACAGTTAACTCCAATCAACCTGCTTGCTCCCCAAGATTTAAACAGAATTAATGTGACATCCCAGCTGAAGCTGGAACTCAGCAACTCAGAAAATAAAAGTGACAAATTAAAGCAAGTTCCATATGTGTTTTAATCTTAAATGGCAAAAAGAAAACCATTATGCCAGATGATAGGAGAGCAGTATGGTCCCGATACACTGTTCATCTCCTTAGCAGCTTTAAATAATGTTTGGTATGTTTTGCAGGAAGAAAAGTATGGGGATTGCTCTAAAAATTTCCATGGGTAAGGAAAAGGTCATCACCTTTTAGCCTGGAAAGTCAGAATAGATTCTGGGCCAACTAATACACTTCACCAGAATCTGCTGGTCATCTGGTCATCTTAACAGATCTTCATAAAACAACAAAAATCTTCACATTTCAAACCGAATAAAAAATCTTCAGTTAAAGATCAAACAGACGAATGCCTTTCTTTTCTTTGGGAAAGGCAGAGACACAAGGGGAAACTTGAGTTACACCAATTTTTCATCTGATCTTATTTATGCTACAATATTTAAAGCTCCATGAAGGTCACAACTCTTAAAGGCAGGCCTTGGAAAAGAACAGTTTTGAAGCATAAGGAGACAAAGGAAATTTTGAACAGGTGGGGACTGAGGCACGGAGGGGCTGTGAGACACTGAAGTGCACCCAGAACACCACAGCTGGGTTTATCAATCACCTTCCATGGACTTCAGTGCACACCTCACGCCTCTAGTGGGTAGATGACCACTGCTGCAAGAGGGAAAGATGAAAGGTCGCAGAATTGCCAGCCAGAGAATGTGCATTAGCCACTGGTTTGTGGCTGAGTGAGGAAGCAGAAGTGGATAATTGGAGATGGATGGTCAAACGTGCACTAACAGCAGACTCCTGCACGGGGCTGGAAGGGCTGGCTGCTGATGGAATAAAACCAATACTCTGAGTTACCTTAAACAAGCAGTGAAATCAAAAACAAACAAACAAATAAATAAATAAATAAAGCCTCTCTTCTATAATTGATGTTAAACATCCTTCCACTGTAAAAGGCAGCCCTACATAGCATTAAAAGGTGGGGTTTTCATTAAAACCAGTTGTGCCTATTTGCTACTTCTATCCTCCCTTCTCCCCCACCACCATCAGTCTCACAGGTCATCCTCTCTCTTTCTTTGTGCCTCACTACATTTCGTCCTCCTGCTAATTTACTGTAACAGAAGCAGCAGCAGGATTTTCCTATTCATCAGCAAGGAGGTCTGAGATATGCACCTCTGGGAACTGATGCATATTTACAACATCATCAGGAAAGCTCAAGTCACCACGTTGGCCTGGACAGTGTGCACTCTGACAGCCCCAAACCAATCAAACAGCAGGGCTTAAAGCTTCAAAACACAAGAATCTTCCAAGTTTTACCTACTCTGTGGTTTCTAGAGAGGTTTTTAAGAAGGGCAGAAGAAATAATACTAAAAATGAAGTATACTTTGGAAACTTCTAATTATCAGAGTCTGTGCATTACAAGGAATAAATGCTAACACATTGTAAAATGCAGCACAAAGAAGGATCACACAAAGGCACAATGAGACTGATAAGAAAAATCAGAAGAAGAGAGAACAGTATCTTCTTTAACATATATGAAACCTTTCACTTTGAAAAAAAATTACAGCCTACAGGTAAAACTCCACTGGCTTGTGATGGTATGAAATTAATTTTGACCTAGTTTGGTTTTTTTTAATATATTTTGCATTATAATACATAATATTAAATTAAAAAGTCAAAACATAAAATTTTTATCCTTCTTTTTGAAGTGCCGATACATTTCATTCTGACAACACGAGGACATTTTGATATTTGTCAGACGTTTTTGATTTGTTCTCCTTCCACCAGCTCAAAATGAAACTGGATGAACCTATCAAGGCTTCAAGACAGATGGAAAATGTAATGATGTTATGGCAAGTTCTCCCAAATGCGGCGCAGGCAGGATGAAGGCAGGGTGTAACAGCAGAAACAGGAGCACACAGCCAGGATACCAAAGTCTGGCTTTCCGATCTCCACATTTTAACAAGTAACCTGGACTTCATTAGATATATCACACTGATTATGTTTATATGTTTTTACGGAATCAGATGTTTTCCGATGAAAAATCAAACAAGGTTACAGGTAAAGAAGATTGTGCACAAGCTGTTGGTTTTTAGGTAGAAGAGCTCCAAAGCACCACCCAGAGCTATAATAAAGTTAGAGCAGCGCTACAGTCATGAAAGTCCATATTTGATGTGCATTTGCAACAAAGAGAGGCCATTCCTAGGCTGCATCTCCCACAATGAAGAACCAGGTTAAATTATGCCAGTAGGATTAGGGTAAGGAATAACATCTCTGTGACAACAAAGATTGAACAGGAGAGCAAAGGTGGAAATTAATGAAGTAAAAAGGATGTCACTAAAAAAAAAAAAAAAAAAAAAAAAAAAAGAAGAGACACAGAAATGACATTGAGAAAAACTATAGTCCCACCATTAAATGGTAGCTGGGGTACAGGATTAATAGTATGGTTTCCTTCTTTCATAAGTGATAGTGCTTCTTTAAATATTTTGGTACAATAGATTTCTTTGATAAATCCAGAGAGAATTTTGGGGGGTTTAGTACTGTGGAAAAAGAACACCTACTATGGAGGTAAAAAAAGGCATTAAAACCAGTATTTATACATAAAAATTCCACTGGACAACAGGAACTTGGTGTCCATGACACCAGGATCCAGCCCTTTGCCTTGTGACACTAAAAATACAAAACACAAAGTATTTACAAAACATATATATATATAAAAACAAAACTGAACATACTCCTGGCCTGGTCCACATTCCCATTACGTCATCTTGCCTCAGTTTCAACTGCACATTCATTTCACCTCAAGCAGGCCAAGCAATCCTTCTCATGCAGACCTTCTTTTGAAAGACAACTCATTTTATCCCCCAAGACTGCTTCCATTCCCAGTGAGCCTCCCTGGGTCTGCATGGAAATTCCTCTGCATCCCGGACAGTGACTCGTAGAGCGAAGATGACAGGCAGTCCTTCTGGTGCAGGGCAGAAATTTGTGGCATCCCAGGTTTCCAGAAAGACTTCTCCCTTCCCTGCTCCACTCACTGCGTCCGAGTTTCACAGCGAGGACCCGTCTCCTTGGCACACTCAGAAGCATGATTTCCACCCCCAGCAATTAATGCTTAATGAAAAAACAGTAGCCACAACAGCTCCACACCAAGACTCGAAACCATCTGTTCCTGCCTCGTTAGTGTGTGCTTTCCAGAGTGACCAATCCACTTCATACCAACAGCGTGCGATGCATCTGTTAAAGAAATATTTTACTGCATAGGCTCTGGGGTGGATTTCTGGTGGTGGNGGGGAAGAGGCAAAGAAAGCCAAAATAAACACTGGCTTGATTATTTTAAGACACATCTCTTGCTCAAGCACATGTTTATAAATCTCATCCAAGACACAGGAAGGTGGAGTTTCACTGGAGAATGCCTTTCGCTTGTCTTGGGAAGGCTGCTAAGAATAATCAGAATGCTCCAGTTTAGCTGCTTTTTAATGACCCATCCATGCACTCCAACCTTCACTTTCCCTAATATGGTGTCGAGCCCCTGCATGCAGGGAGCAGCAGGCAAAGCAGGAATTTGTTGACAATACATTTGAAAAAAAAAAAAAAAAGGCACCGGCGCCGTTGTGTGTCAATACTCATCCAAATGTGCCCATTTGATATTTTACTGACAGAACCGAAAATATGTTTGAATTTCAAACTGTCGAGATGGCTGGGATGCAGGGATTATTTTCCCCTGAGGGCAGATAAACAAGACGGATGGACTAAACTCCGAATCGCCTAATGATCAAAATGCAAGGTAAGCTGTCATAGAGAGGGCTCTTCTCATCCTTGCTGACAGCATGAATTCTGCTGAATTATTTCTAGTCTTCCTGATTAATGGGCCTGGTGACTAATTAGTTTGTGAATCTTGCTCATAAATGGCACTTTGATAGCTGCCACTTTGAGAGAAAGGCCTCACCGACGTCAGCTGGGGATGTGCTCTCCAAAAAACCCATCCCTGGAGGATCCCACAGCTGGCAGGGGGCGCACAGGTGTAGTTTGGCTCTAATGGTGGAGTCACAGCCCTGGCTGGGACCCCAGGTCCACACTACCCCAGAGTACTTTGGAGAACACCTCATTAAAAGGAGAATCATTTTATTAGTTCATCCCATTACTCCCAGCTGCTGCTTTCCTCCTTGCCTGGAAGAGCTAGAATCAGTTTACTTTGCCATCACATCAGGAGAACAATGTCTTACACAGCTTTCTAGATCCCACTTTTCCCTACAAATGCTCCACCAGCTATGGAATTTTGGGGTCAGGGCCCACACCTATGGCAGAGGACACACAGGCTTTGGATTTATAGCTCTTCTGAGACACCAGCAGTGTGTTGGCATTTCATTTAAGCCATCGCAGCATTGTGGGGTTTTGTTTGCTGGGAATGGTTTCAGTCCCAAGATGCATCAATGCACTGAACACTAAAAAGAATTTGCTCTACTACAAGTAGAAAAATTGTTCTGTCTGAATTGTTTGGCCTGATGAAGAAGGAGAGGGAATATAAATGACCATAGCCACTTTCTGAGCTCTTCCTCCACTCCAAGAGCACTAGGAGCACTCGCTCAGTGTTCAATTCATTTTGAGTTGTGGCTCAGTTTGTGCACAGGTAAGAATTTCTTAGGGTGTCCCCTGCTATACCACACACCAGAAGAACTTGTTCACCCCAAAAAAAGGTGGGTATGACTTGGGGACAGTGTCAGGAGTGATGTGCAGGCTCATCTCCAGCACCATCAGCTTGAGATCTGAGATGTGTTTCCACACAGATGTATTTCCTCACAGCATTTATTTCTGAAAAGATGTCCCTGGAGGTGAAACCCTGTGGAGTCACACATGGGCAGAACAGAGGGAAGACAGCCTAATAATTCCATGCCATTATTTGTCTTTCACTGATTAACACTAATTGTGCTGAAATGAGTTACACAAAATGGAAAGCCAAACCCTTGTGCATTTCCTCACTCCTGTGGTCCAGGACGCACATCTTTAATCCACCTGTAACTCAGTCCCATGTTTGAAGAGGTGTAAAACACCATTCTGTTTGATTATTAAGTCACAGAGTTCCCTTCCCAAGTGTCTCTCCCTCAGTTATATAGAAGAACAGATGGAAATCTGGGAGACATTTTCATGCCATGGTGCTCCTTCTCCTCATAAGGACCCACCTTCTGGGAGCCACTGACTTGGCACCTCCTGTGAAAAGATGGACACACACAGTGAGGGTGGAATCTGTCCTGATCCTTCATTCAGTAGTAGCCCAGACCTCTGTAGGTTAGTCATGCCAGGGCTCGAACCTCTGATTTCAGTGCTGCTCTACGAAGCACAGGTACAGAAAATCCTGCAGCTGACACACAGTTTGTTCCCTCTTCCTCTTCAGCTCAAATGTCAAAAAACACAGGACAAAAAGACAATCCCTCAGTGCACGACTGGCAAAATCCCATCCCCACAACAGCCTGTATGACTGCAATCTTCCATTTTCCTCACCTGTAGGAATTAAAAACTGCACGAACATTCAGCCCAGAATGCCCAGAGCTCAAAAGCCAACACCACAGCAACCCTGACAGGGCTTTTGTCCTGTGGTGGCCCACTGCAACTGAGGAGCTGTGTCAGGTCTTGGTACCAAATTTCCTGCAAGTTAACTTCCTCTTTGTGGTCTGTGAGTCCTCCTGGCACACAAAGACCGTGGAAGGAACCACACTGAAGGGAGAGAGAATCTACTCCAGGTAGAGCTTCCAGGAAAGGGCAGCCTTTGCCAAAAGACCAGAGTCCATCTATGAGGTAGCCAACAACACATCTGCACTTGCAAACAAAGCACAAACTCACACCAAAAGTGCTTTCCAGCACTCAGGTCTGGATGGATAATTCTGCAAGAGGAGTTTTGGTGTAAGAAACTCTCCTCCAGCTCAAAGAATTAGAGACTGTTAGAGACGTGCATTATTCAGCTCCATTCTGTTCTGATGACTTGTTCAGCTCAGCGGCTGCATTGCAAAAGGTAAACGGGTTTCTACCCATAATCTTGTTGTCTCTGAGCAGCAATCCATCTGTCTCTCATTTATAGCATCGTCTAGTGGTGTGTCTTCTTACCCAGGTAACACTCCCTTCAGATACTATTTTAATACCGCTGAAGACAGACGAAACCCCAGATTTGCCTAAGCAAATTTAAAAGAGCTATTTAAAGATAAAGATGCAGCAAAGCTGAAGCTAATACAGTAAAGATTTCTCAGGAGGGCTCCTAAATGGAGAAATTACTGAGAAAGAAAATAATTCACCAGAAAGCTCCACGAAATAAAATGAACTATAGCAGCTTCTAGTTAGGACAGGATAGTAAGGGATATATGCATATAGAGAAAGCTTGGCATTGTAAATATCATTCCTAAGAGGTTTCTGTCTAGTAGTGAAAGATTTAAGTTTGACTCTAGTCTTTGATAAAAATATCTAATGCTCAATTTAGAAACTTCTCAGGAGCCTGAAGCTTGTGCTGTTTTTCAGCACACCGAGGACAGAAAGGTCCATAACTCATGAGACAATTAATAGGGCAATAAA
Organism: Aleadryas rufinucha; assembly: GCA_013397815.1. Taxonomy (NCBI): domain Eukaryota; kingdom Metazoa; phylum Chordata; class Aves; order Passeriformes; genus Aleadryas; species Aleadryas rufinucha. Next base: position 16,289 of record VZTH01007379.1, on the reverse strand, counting down.
AGCCAGGTTACATGTTTTGGGAATCTATGCACCATGGGTTGGTTTTGCTCTGCTGCAAACTGTGTTATGAAAATGGAGGTTATTTGCACTCTAAATAGATAATTACCCATGTCATTCAGACAGAGTCCCTTGCACAAAGAAATGGCTATTGTTGAGATGAACCAGTTTTTCGAGTCTGACAAACAGATCAGCTCCTGAGGGTATATGTACTGTCTTGTTAACTAACCCCTTGACAAAGAGGACCTACAGTTATAAAAACATGCTGTTCCCACTGGCCATTTTGGATTAAAAGTGAAAAGGCAGAAGAAAAACTTGACTTCAGAACCACGAGGAGACTCCAGAGTCTGGAGAAGCAGGCATGTGAAAGGATATTAAGGAAGAGGAAAGATCCCAGGCTGAATAAATAGGTCTGATCAAAGCCCAGATAACACTCAAGAGCAATGCCAGAAGTGAAGCAAGGTTAAGCGTATGCAGATGTTTCACTGTTCAGTCTCAATCTGTACATGACCTCTTGGACTATCCGACTCAGACAGTAAGTGTGTCTAAAAGGCTTTGGGATGCCTACTTGTTACAAGCCTGAAATAGTAAACAGTAAATCAAAACCTCATGCAGAGGCAGGGCCCTGGGAGAGAACAGGCTTAAGTGGTGTGGGTGCTTCCAGATGTCAGCCCTGGTCCAAAGGCAGCTGCATCTGAGCAAGGAGGTGATTGATTGCCTGTATGAAGAAAGGAGAAGGAAAAAGATAGCGTCTACAAGCTAGTGAAAGTGAGTAAAGCTCCACAAAGCAGTGCCCCGAGCTGGCTGCATCAAAAGGCAGCAGGACCACTTTGCAGCAAGAGGTGGCCCCAGAAGGGCCACCAGGCTGAGGCACCACAGCCTGGCACGAGTGGGACACCCTACCCTCAGCAATCCAGCATTCCCAGCACAGCATCTCCCCAGCAACAGGGGCACAGCACCCAGGGAAGCCCCCCACAAGCACAGCATGCCCACCCTCCCCATTTTCACCTCTTCCCTCAGAGCTGAGCCCAGAGCTCAGACAGATCACTGAACACAATGAGTGAGTACTAATCTCACCATTTCATGTACTCCTGGAAGATACCAAAGTGATGAGGGAACCACAAAAACCCCACCAAAAGCTGAGCAATACAAAACCTCTCTGGTGCTTCTTCATCCTGCCTTTCATCTGCATTGTCTCAGTCAAATGCAAGTTCTTAGGTGCAGAGGATGTCAAATGGTCTCCACCTGTACAGCACCTTGCAAAATAAAGTTAAATTTCAGTCACAGCCTCTAGACATTCAAGTAGGGTAAGCATTTCATGTCAAGTGACAAATATATGAAATATCAATTATTATTTCCACAGAAATCTCATGGGGAGAGGTGGGAATACTTCAAAAGCACCATATGCACTCAGTTCTTCACGTTAATAACTCATTTACTGCAAACTTTCTTCACTTTAAAAATGTCAAAAGGAATTGAAAAAAACCCAGGCATTTAAATGGGTCTTGTTATAGGGGACAGCTGATGAGATAATACACGAATACAGAAAATGACCAAGACAATAAAAAAGGCAATATCAACTCCTGTCAAACTTCAACTGTCACAAAATCACTCAATTTTCAGAAGATGGGTACTCATTGTTCCTTCAGAACATAAGTCCCTTCGAAAGACCTTGAGTATCTTTCGACTAAGATCCCCTCACATCAGGAGTCTCTTCTGAAAGTATTTTAGACCTCTCATTTTCAGGTCTTCTAGTGCACCAGCATTACAGAGAAGACCTGAAGCATCATTCTATTAATATCAAAACTCAGGATCATTTTTGCTTATAGACAACTATTTTTGGAAAGCTCCATGCAACAGTCAGGACAGAGCATTACTTGTAAGCATTTTCCTGCAGTTTGTTCAAAGTACACACCAAGGACAGACAGCTCTCAATATTTACCAACCAAAGAACTGTCTTGCCATCAAAAGTGGCAGAAACCTCCAGAAAGTGCAGCTGAGGACACAACCTCTGATGAAACAGGGGTTGGGAATCATGGAGAGGTACACTTTATCTTTTAGGGAAAAATTAGGAGGGTGGAGTTGGTGCAGCGTAGAAATGGTTGTGGAAGGAGTAGATGAGAATCTCCCCCAAGAGGAGGCTCCACCACTGGGAGTCATTACAGGAAGGTCTTTCCAAAAGCTACACTCTCCATCAGACATTTCTTTATCAAATCCAAGTCTAAAATCATGGGGCAGGACTGCCTGACCACTCTGATGAAAGAGTGCAAACTAAATAACAGTACAGCATTCAAGAGGCCACAAGAGTGAGGCTTAAGTTTTTCTAGACTTCAGAAATATGAGAACTAGGGGGGAAAAAAAATATAACAAAATTCTTTCTTTGAACTGTCTTAATCCAAAACACATTGGTGTTCTATGAAGGCTTCACAAAAAAAACTAATGCAGCCATAAGTCAAGCCAAATGCAGCAAGGGAAGCCACTGAGATGGATATCAAGGTTTACCCTTCCAAAAGGAAACCTTAGTCTCCAGCACTGCCCAGCTAACACCTCTCATCAAGATTTAAAAAAAAAAAATTTTTTTTTCCTTCATCTTAGAATGAATTATGATTAAAAATTGCAATGATAAAAACCTCATTGTCATTTCATGTAGGTAGAAGCAGGTTTGTACAATTCAGCTGTGATCATATCCTCTTCCAAGTGCCTACTGGAGAAAAAAAATACACAGCAGATTGCTGTACACACAGACAGACAAGAGAGTCAAACAATCACGCATGAGTATAAAATACCGCACAGATAATTTATATATAAACAGTATTTATGTATCTATGAGTTACTAAGCATCGTTGCTTAAAGAAAATGTTTAAAATATCCTAATGCAAATAGTCTAAACTGCAGAAAGCCAAGGTTTTCCTCATGCCTAATTCTTAAATAGAGCATTTCAGAACATCATCGAGGTAAAATTTCTTCTCTCACAAAGGCTGTGTATTAAATTCCTGACTGGTAAAGGAATTTTTACGGAAGGCTAATACTTCCTGTAACATTTATCCTGCATAGTGTGGCTTCTCAAATAATTCTGTGGGCTTTTTTTCCTGCACTGTTATAAATCTTTATCTTTGTGGTCACAGCTTTACAAAACCCGTGTCTTCTGCCCACACAAAGGCAACAGCTACCTCTCAGTCCCACCACACAGGTTAACTAAACACAAACCCCAGATTAAAATAACACAGAGAGTGGACATAAAATCCAGAAAGCAAAGAGGCACAGCGCTGGGACTGCCATATGCAATGCCACACAAACTGACACCACTCCCCACCATGCCAGTTAAACCCAAAACCACTGCCTTTCAGCCTGGGACCCACTTTCCTCTCACATTCCACAAAACAGGTGTTTGCTCACCTGCAGCATGAGAGGGGGAAACTGGCAAAAAAACCCCAAATACTGAGGGCTGGGGCTCTCCAGCCACGGCAGAGCACTCCAGCCTGGAGTTACCAGGCACAGACCTGGGGAAAGGTTATGCCTCTGAGTTCCTGGCCAGAAAACAGGTATAAACGGCGTCACAACATCAACTGCAGTAATTGGGGATTCGGTTGTTGTGTAAAATGAGTGCAGCTGGCGTGCTGAGGTGTCAGACAGGGCTGTAGCAGAACAGCGACTAAGAGCAGAGTGTAAAACACAGCAAGAAGCGCACATGCAGCTTCATCTCACCCTCCCTCTGGCTGCTCCTTGAAGCTGGGTAGGTTTTTTTGAAGCGTGCTGCCATTTTAGCAGACAGAAGTAGCAACACTGGTCAGGCATGGGACATCTGACAAGGCCACACCACTGCAAGCAGACACAGCTATCCCAGTACCTGCACGCCTCAGCCAGCAGCACAGAGCAACCCTGTGGGACAGGCACACATGCAGTGGGAAGTGATGGAGGAATCAGGCCACAGAGGTGTTTATTTTGTTGTGTGAGTGGAAGAGCATCGCAGAAACCAGCTCTGCATGTTTCCAGAGGCTGGGGAGAAAAGTGCAATGGCAGTCAAGCAAAGAGAACCATTTGTGTTTCAAAGCAGACCTTGGTTTTTTTCCCCATTTTTTTCACACATTCGACTCTAGCATCAGTAGAGCGACCTTTTTAGTGTCCCCTCCTCCATCAGGTCATCTTTGTGCACATCCTAGTGCCAGTCCCACTAACAAGAGGCTTCACATCTAGGACATCCTCCCTTCCTGAACCCAGGTAATGGATTCCAGGTCTCAACACACCGTGCCATCACCACGAAAGGATTCCAGAGGCAAGACAATGGACACATTGTGGTGAAGGGGCTACACACAGGACAGAGTAGCAACAGGATCTGTCACTCATCAAAAATTCAACAGAACACTAAAAGTACAAGCTTGAGTTTAAGGATGCTACGCCTCAAACACACTGGTCTAAATATTAGCATGAGCACATTTTTAAAAATACAGTTTAGACAAAATATTTGTGCATAAATATACAACACCCTGGAGAAAAGGGCCAACAGGGACCCCACGCAGCTGGGGCAGGAGCAGCAGGCAGCCCTGCACCAGCAGGGGAAGGCTCAGCAGTCCCCCTTGGGCCACTGAGCCTGGCCTCAAGGCCCTGGTGAGAGAGACACCAACAAACTGACCAGGACACGGGGATGTCACTTAGACAGTGGGGCTGGAGCACTGCCCTGTGAGGACAGGCTCTGGGGCCAGGGCTGCTCAGCCTGGAGCAGAGGTGGCTTTGGAACACCTGGCAGCACCACAGTGCCTCCTGGGAAAGCATCAATGATGTGGGGACAGGCTCGTGCCAGCAGAGCCCCATGGGAGGGCAAGAGGCATTGGCACCTGCAGGAACCAGAGGTTCAGGCCAGAGATGAGGACATTTCTTCCCTTGAGGATGGAGCAGGTTGCCCAGAAAGGTTACTCTGCCTCTACCCCGGGAGGTTTCCAAGACACATGCATAAAACTCTGAGCACCATGCTCTGATCTCACAGCTGGGCCTGCTTTTAGCAGCAGCTTGGACAAGAGACCTCCCGAGCTACCTGAATTATCCTATCTGACATCACAAATGCCAACACAAATACAAAAGTAAATACACATTGTGTAAGCTGTAGATGCACACACAAAAACCTGTGCCTGTGTGTGCATGTGCAGCAATTCTCCAGCGACAACAAAGGAAGTCACTGTGCAGATTTTGGGGTTTAGTCGCTCATTTTTACATGCACTGCTTATTTTTGCAGTTGCTTATTTCTTGGTTTTGAAAGAGATTTGATATAAAAGTATTCTTCCCTGTTTCTATCTCAGATACCTGTGCCATTCTCTTCCTACACAGAGCTGATTGTTAGGGAAAAAGTTATAATTTCTGTTTAAATTTCTTCCCAATTAATGCCCATTATCAGTAAAGGCAGATATAAAACAAAAAAGCAAACTCAACAAAATCCAAATCGTTTCTCTGTTAACATTCATGCTGTGCTACAGAAGTCTTGACTCAGGGCAGAATTAGCCCCTCTCTGTCTAATAGCTGTTGTGAAAGTGGAATCATTGCACCCTACACGGAATTGGAATTGATGACAAACCTCGCAGTCACTTGTATTGCTTATTTTCCTGTTGTAGGAGGTTTCTGAATAGCTTCACTACAGTGCAGGTTAGAAGGTGACTCACTGGGCCAATGGCCAAGGAAGGAAATATTGCTTCTCAACAGGTTACATTCCTAAAATTCACCAATTTCAAGCAGTTTTTCCCCTCACATTTTAAAAAATTGGACTTCTGCTCCAAGGAACTGAAGAACAAAACAGAGAGTCTTCTCTATCATTCTGTAAAAATCACCACTGGCAGAAGATTTTTCACATTTTCTTTAATCCTGAGTTTCTTTTAAATCAAGAAGTCGATCTGGGAAGAGCCTGGTTATGACCCAGTTTCTACAAACAGTACAGCAGCCTGGGCTGATCTAGGTTGAATGCCAAGAGGGCCATTGTTTTAAAAGTAAGATGACACAGAGCCAGCCGTGAGTCATGTCATGCACAGCACTACAGAAGCTGCACAAACAAGTTAACAGGAGGGCAAACAGGTGGTGGGTAAGAGGTTGTGTGATCTGCCTCCTTCAGCAGCACCCAACACCTGAAGGTAAAGGAGGAGGGGACACCTACCAGGGTTGCTACAAAGTCGGCTTTACTGCTGCTGCCTTTATGACAACAATATAAAGTAACTCCCACAACACAGTGAAGATAAGCTCTTTAAAGAAAATATAAAAGCATTAGCTTGGCAATTCATCCGAACCTCATCATGCATCGTAGACATTTTTGAAGTTTAACAAAGAAAAGCACATCATTAAAGAATACTGCTCTATCACCATTCTTATGCAAATCCTTTCAGATAGTTGGGTGGAAAATTCCATCTAGCACGCAGTGAGAAATAAATGTTGCAGGGTGGAAATTTCAGCTATACCGAGTGCATCTATCACTTGTATAATCCAAACTACTGTATGTGCCCTGACTACAGAATTAGTATTGATCCATTCACCATGTAAACATCAAGTACTTTCTATTATTACTTGAAATAGCATGCTATCACAATTTCTATTTCCTCCCTCTATCTTAAATAGAAGTATTGCACATTAGCTCTTCCCTTCATGTACTTTTTTGCGCAGCTATCTAACTACAGTGTTCAAGGCTGTGCTGGGTTTCCTGCAGACATCTGCAGTATTACCATCAAAGTACTTTATTTTCAAGTCGTCCCTGATGGAAGGCAATACAACCCTCATTTACACTGAAACCTGTTACTGTGGCTTCTCTTGGTAAAACACACACAGAGCCCTTTGTTTTAAGATCTCTGTTGTGACTACCACTGCGGATGACAACATCAAGCAGCTTCCCCAAACGTTGCTCACACACCTCTCAGGAGTATCACTAAGATAAGAGTGGACTGCAAGAATCTCAACAGCTATGCCATCTGAGCACATACACAAAAATAAGCTGCTGTGGCTTAAATGCAGCTTTGGAAAGTGCTGGGAGAGGCTTAGGAGCATAATGTGTTTCACCTGTTAGAACCTCGCTTTTTCTCTGAGCACGGTGAAAAATTTAAGGTGGAAAATATAAGGGCTTGTCTCCAGGAAAGCTCTAAAATTTTAGACTGCAGAGTTGGTCCTAAGACCAACAAGACACCCCAGACCTTGAGCGCTGAAGTGCCAAAGCTCTGAGTCAGAGGCTGCTCTGACTCAGTGTGAGAGGGGCAGGGATGGACAGCAGCCACCCCCTGACCCTTACAAAAGCAGCCCCCAGGGAGTGATGGCAAGGAGGGTGGGGCAGTTTGTGCACCGAGGGCTGGAGGTGAGCTCAGCTGGTGGTCACCCTGCTCGGGAAGGAGCCCAGCTGTGGGATCCACACAGTGGAGAGCCCTCTGCTCTCACCAGAAAGGATGTGGTGACATGGAGGGAACTGCCATGAAAACATGCAGCCACCCAGGCAGTGCCAGAGCCTGGCATGAGTGGCGTGGCAGCAGGGACAAGCAGGGTGAGGTGAGGCCAGGTGGATGATCTGCTGTCCTGGTGGCAGAGCTTTGGGAGGAGGCAGGAAGGGGAAGAAGTGTCAGGGATTTCAAGGAGGGGGTTGACATGGTGGAGCCACTCTCTACCATCCCTGAGGCAAATGCACCAGCTGGCTGCACCACGAGAGGCAGAGGATCCCCTGCTCTCTCACCAGCAGGCAGGAGGAGGGGACCTAAGAAATGGGGGGGAATGGAAACAGGTCTCCTCCCAAGACAGCAAGTGAATCCCCTCCTGGCCTCCCTCACCCTCCCAGCTGCCCTCACACAATAGGAACAAGGTTCTGCAACTTGAGGGCTGCGCAAACAACAACCAGGATCTCCATTCAGGTCGGAGGAATCACCTAAGGCAAGCCAGCCTGGGCATCCTACCCCTGCACCACCACCACCCCAGTCAAGAAAAAAAGAAGGGTAGCGGTGTCTGTGCCTCCCTCTGAGAGGAACAGGAGGCCCAAAATGCTGGCCAGACCCGTGCCAGCACACTGGGAACTCTGCTGCCTTCCTGGGTAAAGGAAGTTACTAGAAAACTCTCTGGTCTGGTGTTGTCCTCTGGTTATTATCCACTTCTGCTTCTCCAGGTGGGCAGCGACGAATTCCCAGCAAGAAGCCTGAGGGCAATCAAGAGGGACCAAAGGGCCTGGGGGCACAAGTGGCTGTTCTCCATCCTGCCAGTTGTAGGGAAGCATGGGGGTGGAAACAGGAAAATCCCACAGGTGGCTTCGAGCCTGGTTTCACTGGCAGGATTTTGGTGGTTTTTGAGCACAGATCTGTTTACTTGACACTCACTGCTGACAGAGTAGACCTGTGTCAAAGGGTGTTGAGTCCCCCACCTCATTCTCGTGGGGAAACTGCTTTTCTGCTCTCTGCCTGCCACCTGTGGTGACAGCACAACCCCACAAAACATCCACATGAGGTGAGCTTCTCACCTACCACACAGCCATGCTGTGGGCCACTGAAATATGTTCTTTCTTTTGTCTCCATAAGTGCAAAAATATAATAACCTAATGATCTAATAAAGCACACAAACTGTAAAGGCCAGAGAAGGCACTGAGAATGGCAGGGCTCTTTATTTCCAGAACAACAGTGCATCTCCCAGGTCCTCCCCTCACTAAAGCCTCCAGCCTCAGAGGTCACAACAACGCTTCCTCACTGCGTTCTGTGCAGGTTACCTGATACCACAGCACACCAGAATGTCAGCTGCAACGAAAATTCCAGGAGCTCCGTGCCCAGAAAACATCTGGGCAATCTCAAACCATGTAGGAGGGATGGCAGACAGGAAAGGGTAGGCAGGACTGAGGAGGAGGAAGAGGAGGAGGACCCACAGTCTGTAGGTGTTCATGCACCTCCCATTACAGGCTTATTTCCCTCAGCAGACCTGCAGCTCCCCCCTCAGAGCCCCATGTGGAAAACAAAGGAGACAGATGGTAAATGAGAGTGGATCAGACTGGAGTGGCAATGATTTACACCAGCAGATAAACTGACCACTGGGTGTTGGAGTGCTGGAGGGCAATTCCACCGCCCCACCACCTCCCTCCCACCAAAAAAGGGAAGGCAATAAGAAAGCTCTGTTTCTGGGAAAAGTATGTCATCCTCAGTGCTGGGCAAGTTCCTTTTTGTTCATAAAACATCCTGTAGGTCTGTGGTCCCAAGCAACTGCTGACAGACATCTGCTGAGTGTGATTCATTTGATATGACTCAAGGAAGAGAGAAGTTTCTCTCCTCAGAAAACCAAAAAAAAACCAGGTACCTGGGATGCACCAGGGATTATCTGACAAAAACCTAAACAGGAAGACAGAAGACTGCCTCCAGGTTCTGTCACACAGACAAGCGTTCAGGACTCAGCAGAAGCATTCTTCTTCAGCTCCCACCTTCTCAAACCCAACACAAACAGTAGGTCCTCCAGCAGTTTCTCCAGGCCCTGCCTGAGCTCTCCTCCCCTTGGGAATTTCAGATGTAAGCACAAATGCCAGTACTATGTGCCTCGTCATCCAGGCTCAGCTGTGGGGCTGCTACAGCAAACAGTGACCAAAGTCACTAGAAAGAAGTTGCTGACAGACCCTGAAAACAAAACTGTCAACCCACCAGTAGCACTCAGGGAGAGGGGTAGCTCCACTGCTCTAAAAAGGAGGGTGGGATTGTACTTTGAAATTCTTTGGTAACTGGGCAAATAACTGCCCTTGAGCTGCCTGAAAATCTTTGGGAAGGTGATCAGAGATAACTGTGACACAAGTACATCATGAAAGGAGCTGGAAATGAAGGGAGGAGAAACAGAAGAGCAATGCAGGAGGTAAATAAATGCATCATGAACTCAGTAGGTACGAATGGAGCTGCTTTTCACTGTCACTGCCATCGAGGATATACTGTAGCAAGCCAGCATACCCATTACCAGCTTGGTCACTCATTTATCTCTCTCACACATCTTCCAGGCTTCTATAATTATCACCCCAAGATGTTCTTGAGTGTCACTTCTGTGTCCTTTGCCCGATCTGCTCTTTGCCAGACCATCAGCATTCCTCAGTTTCTCAAGATGCGTTTCAGTCACCATGAATCTAAGTAGCAGAGACCTCTGGACCATCCCTTGAAATTAGGTTTGTCTGTTTGCTTATTTCAAGCTGTGTTATAAAACATGCTGAAGTGTTCTTTTTTCTTTTTTTTTAATTAAGCAATGCAAAAAAAAAAAAAGGAAACTGTGCTATCAGAATGACTCAATAAGTCTTGCTGTTATTCTGACACCACTGCTAATTATAAGGTCATAAAACAATTTTCCTCCTACTTAGCTTAAAATAGTCAAGTCTTACACATAATCAGGTATGCAAGAAGCAAGTAATGCTTTATCACTTACTTGGCAGCCCAACACCATCAGTATCTGTGGCATGAACCCAGAATACTTCTGAAAAAGGTTAGCAGAGGAACACTTGCTAACATGCCAACACTGTTTACTAATATTATGGCTAGAGCCTCTAAAAAGCAAAAGGCAAAGCTTCTCCCCGGGACACTTAGGAATGTCGTCTATGGCATTAAATGTACCTTATCTAGAGAAAAAATAGAAGCCCAGCAGCCAACCTGTCACCATTACAGCCACATCCTCCAGCCATCAGTGCAGCCTGCTCACTTTGCCCCTCAGGAGTGGCAGGGAAATTCACTCACGCATCAGATGAGCCATTCTGGCAGACTAACCCCTTGGAAACCTGGGGTTTGGGCTGTCCCACCGTGTCTCTTCTGTCTTCCATGCTACTGTTCCACCAGAACATGTCACCCTAGCCAGTAACCTTCACCAGCACACCCAACCACACGCCAGGCTAGCGCACACTCCTCCTTCCCAAAGCCAAAGGACTTTTTGCATTCCCTACCTAGGTCTCCCAGGTGAGTGCACTGGCCACTACCCTGCAGAATAAAAGGATCTGAACTGCAGCAAAGCAACATCCCGCTCCAGCTACTGTGCTGACTTCAAAAGAGTGCTTTCTGTTTGCTCACTTCAAAGCAACCACAAGCATTTCTTCTCGGGTAGAGGGTTTTCAGAGTGCTTGAGTCCATCACCAGCACTCCAGAGAGTAGGAGAGATCGCAACAACCTCCTGCATTTGTGAGCTTCCAGAGGGGTGCCTTTAGGGTGTTGCTCCTCCAGCATGCAACTTCTTTAGGGTGCCCATTCCTTGTTGCATGCTGGAACCAAGAGGTCTGGCTGTAGGCCCTGGATCAGAGCAGTCAGACACACAGAAGCTCATAATTTTACCACCAAATTCAAAGCAGCCCTTGCGCTCTCTGTTGGTTTCCACTCTGGTGCAAATCCCCGCTCAGATCCTGCTTCATCTGGTGCTCAGGTGCAGAGTGCAGGGTGCTGATAGGAAACAGTCCCTTCTCCCTTTGGCTTTAATTGTGTTGGCACCCTCAGCTGTGCTCACCCCTCCCTTCTTCTGAGAGTTCCATGCACAGATCTCCGCATCTGAGCTCCGCAGATGTGAACTCCAGATGCACAGCCATCCCACGGGCAAAACACAGTTCAGCCCCACCAATCACCCCACCCTCCTTGATCACTACTGCAATGTCAATTAGAGTGAATTTTCTGTGGGGGTAGTTTCTGTCATGCAGACGTTTCATGCATGTGTATCTACACAAAGGCTCCCCGCAGGGAAACCTCCACTAGGATTTTCAGGATATGGAGCCTGCATCTACTCTAAAAACCAGGAGGAAGTGTAGAGGCAATGAGTTAGGGAGCTCCTTTCCCTACAGCAGGACTAAGGCATGTACACGGGTCAGTTTATTTGGCACAAGTCAGAGAGAATCTGCAAAACTCTAATAGCCCAAGCTCTGGAACCTTAATAACAGACCTCCATAAAGAACTGGAATCCAAATCCTCAAAGGCATTCAGATGCCTGAGTTCCTTTGGTTTCAGCACCATTGATTATCTGGGCCTGACCTACAAAACTTCAACTGCAGAAGCAAAGCCACACTCACGACTGTTTTCTCCATGGAATTCACAAATTCTCCAGAACCAGCTTGCAGAGAAGTGTGGCAGTAGATGGTCTTTAAGAACCCTACAAGGAACTACAAAGGGAGGCTACTTGAGAAGCATTGTTTTCTTTCTGTACAGTAGAAAAAGAAGGTTTTTTCACTGCTGCCCATGCTACTGTCTAAATGAATCCCACATAGACAGTTAGTTGGATCCTATGAAACAAGAAGGCTACACTTGGCACCTGCTGTGTTACAGATTGTGCCTGTGAAATTGAATTTACAAGGACAAGACCAGAGAGAAAGGCAAAAAAAACAAGGAGCTGTTGAGAATGACGTATTTGCCTGAAGTATATTAATAATTTGTCATTAAATGTAAGTAAAGACTGCCATGCACTTAGCAGTGAAGATCTCCTTCCATAAGTCATCAGTATGGGACCTGAGCTATTTACAAAATCAGCTTTTTGGGAGAATGACTCTATCCTACATTGCCAATGCACGGGAAACAAAACCCAGCCGACTTGCAAGCACTACTGTTGTGTAAGTTTTTATTAGACAATGCCACTGAAAAGGTTGCACTGAGGGTGACAGGTGGCATTACCCATGTAACTTCCCTCTGCAGAACTGAAACCCAGCCACATTGCTAATTCACAGATTTAAAAACACCACATCCCTAAACAAAGGAAGTATGAAAACTGCCGGACAGCTGCCTGATGTTTCGGCTTGTCTGGTGAGAGCAGAGGAGAAATCTCAGGAGGCCAAAGCTGTTCACATGGTTACCTGGGGGAACCAGGGGAAGAACTCTGTGCAACCCAGCAAGAACACCCCTCCAGGATATGCACAGAGTGTGTGCATGTGTATAATATACATGCAAAAAAATAATGGTGTTTGTGTGAGCAATTTCTTCCCAGCTTGCTCATGCAAACCAGCCAAAGGTCCCTGACACATTCAAAAAGAAGATTTCAAAAAGTGCAGGATTAAAATACAGGATCATAGAATCATAAATTATTCTGAGTTGAAAGGGATCCACAAGGACCATCAAGTCCAATTCCTGCTCCTGCATAGGACAGCTCCAGAGTCACACCATGTGCCTGAGAGTGGTGTCCAAATGCTTCTTCAGCTCTGGCAGGTTTGGTGCCATGTCCACTTCCCTGGAGAGCTTGTTCCAGTGTCCAAACACCCTCCTGGGGAAGACTCTTCTCCTAATATCCAACCTATACCTCCCCTGACGCAACTTCAGGCCATTCCCTGGGTGCTGTCCCTGGTCACCAGAGAGCAGAGATCAGTGCCTGCCCCTCCTCTTCCCCTCACAAGGAATCTGCAGAGCTGCAGTGAGGTCTCCCCTCAGTCTCCTCTTCTCCAGCTGAACTGACCAAGTGCCCTCAGCCACTCCTCCCACGGCTTCCCCTCAAGGTCCTTCACCATCCCCATGGCCCTCCTCTGCACACTCTCTAATAGTTTAATGTCTTTTTCAAATTGTGGCATCCAGAACCACCCCCAGGACTCGAGGTCAGGCTGCCCCAGCCCAGAGCTGGCAATGCTGGGCTTGATGCCCCCCAGGACAGGGATGTCCCTCCTGGCTGCAGGGCACTGTTGGCTCATGTCCAGCTGGCCATCGACCAGGACCCCCAGGTCCCTTTCCAGGGCACTGCTGTCCAACATTTCATTCCCCACTCTGTCCATATGTCCACAGCTACCCCATCCCAGGGGCAGAATCTGTCACTTTCCCTTGTTGAACTTCACACAGTTGGTGATTGCCCAGCCCTTAAATTTGTCGAGGTCTCTCTGCAGGGCCTCTCTGCTTTTGAGAGATTCAACAGCTCCTCCCAATTCAGTATCACTGACAACCTTGCCCAGTATCCCTTCCAGTCCTGCACCCAGGTAATTTGTGAGGATGCTGAGGAGCACAGGGCTGAGAATGGAGCCCTGTGGAACCCACCACTGACAGGTCACCAGTCTGATGTCACCCCAGTCCTTAGTGCCTGACCTGTGAGCCAGCTGCTCACCCATCACATAATGTGTTTATCCAGCTGTGAGCTGGACATTCTGTCCAGAAGGATGCTGGGAGAGACAGAATGGAAAGCTTTGCTGAAGTCCAAAAAGATTACAACAGCTGGCTTCCCTTGATCAACCAGGTGGGTTATCTTGTTGTAAAAGGAAATCAGCAAGACTTTCTCCTCATGAACCTGTGCTGGCTGTGACCAGTGTGTCCTCCAGGTGTTTTTCAATACCTCCCAGAACAATCTTCTCCAAAATTTTACTGGTCACTGAAGTGAGACTGACAGGCCTGTTGTTTGCAGCCTGTTGTTGTTGCCTGTCCTTCTTGCCCTTCTTGAAACTGGGACTTTCACCAGCTTCCAGTCAACTGGGACTTCTCCAGATTCCCAAGACTGCTCAAAGATCATCGAGAGAGGCTTTGCCAAGACATCAGCAGCTCTATGAGTATTTTTCTAAGAATTCCATCACACTTCTAGGCATCCAGCTGGAGCAGCAGATCCTACACAAGTTCAGGGATGATTGGGAGCTGATGATTCTCATATCCATGGTCCTCCAGCTCAGGGCACTGGGACCCCTTAGCCTGTCATCTGTGTTGAAGATGGAAGAGAAGAAAGCATTGAACACCTCTCCCTTGTCCATGTCCCTGTTTCTGGGATGACCACCCTCATCAATGGGCCAACATTATTCCTGGACTGCCTTTTGCTATTAACATAGTTTAAAAAAACCTCTTTTTATTGTCCCCCACAGTTCCAGACAACTCCAATTAGGCTTTGGCTGCACAAATTTTCTCCCTACAGTGGCAAGCAGTATCTCTGTATTCCTCCCGTGTCATCCAACCTTGCTTCCACAGGGGAAATGCCTCCTTTTTGGTTGAAGGTCCCAAAGAAGATCCTTGCTTAGTCAAGCTGACCTTCTGCTTCATCTGTTTGACTTATAGTATTCTGGAATTGTCTGCTCCTGTGCTCCTGGGAGGCAGTGCTTAAAAAGTGGCCAGCACTGATGGACCCCAGGACCTTCAAGGGTATTTTCCCAGGGGACCTTACTCATTAGTTCCCTGATCTGCCTGAAGTCTGCTCCCCTCATGTCCAGGGCTGAAGTTTTGCTGGCACTGTTCCTCCTCTCTACAAAGATTTTAATGCGTATTGGACATGTAGCACCTCATAATACTGCATGGAGCACTGACCAGCTTGGTGGAGATGCACCAGTGTTTGGAGGCACGAGGTAACACTGGAAGCAACTGAGTGTGAGGAAATCAAATCTAAGCTTAAGGGAAAAGAAAATAAGGTAAAATCATTAGAATGCAAAGAATAAGGGGGCAAAAATCAGATTACACTACATCTGAGCCTCAGACAACGCAGGAAGCTACAGGACCATTGCAAGTGGGTTTTTCCACCCTTGAGGTGCTACAGGCTGGGGGGAAAGTGGCTGGAAAGTGCCTCAGTGAAAAATGACCTGGGTTTGCTGGTCAACAGTGGCTGAACATGAGCCCAGGTGTGCCCAGGTGGCCAAGAAACCCAATGGCACCTGAGCTGTCCCAGCCATGGGACAGCAGGACCTGGGCAGTGACTGTCCGCTGTGCTCGCACTGCTGAGGCCACACCTTGAGTCCTACATCCATTTCTGGGTTACTCACTTCAGGGAAGATATTGAGGTGCTGCAGCAAGTCTGGGGAAAGGCAGTGGAGCTGGGGAAGGGTGGGGAGAAGAAGTCTGATAAGGAGCAGCTCAGGTACCTCTCACTCTGCACAACTCCCTCACAAGAGGGAGGGGCAGCCAGGTGGGGGTCAGGCTCTGCTCCCAGGGAACAAGGGACAGGACAAGGGGAAACAGCCTCAAGTTGAGCCAGAGGAGGCTTAGGTTGGACATTAGGAAGAATTCTTCACAGAAAGGATGACTGGACATTGGACTGGGCTGCCCAGGGACGTGGTGGAGTCACCATCCCTGGAGGTGTTTAAGGAAAGACTGGAATACGCTCAGTGCCATGGTCTGGGTGACAAGGTGGGGATCACAGGGCGCACTCGACGCTCTCAGAGCTCTTTTCCAACCTGACTGACGCTGTGATTCCGTGGTGACCGCCGCTCCCCGCAGCACGTGCCCGGGGCACGACGGTCCCGGGCGGGGGCACGGAGGGGAAGGACGGGGACAGCGGGATGGGGGGGAAACGACACCGGGTCCCGCTTGGCATCGGGGGGGCAGTGGCTTGCACTGGGCACCGGCGGACGGGGAGCGGGAGATGGAGCGGGAGAGGAGCCGGGAGAGGGAGATGGAATGGGGCCGGGAGCGGGATCAGGAGAGGGAGCGGGGCCGGGATCAGGAGCGGGA
>VZTH01007376.1:100916-162564 GCA_013397815.1 Aleadryas rufinucha | reverse complement strand
CCGCGCCGGGGCGGGGCTGGGTGTCCTGGGGAGCGGGGGCCGCGGACTCGCCTGGCTGAGCCCCCCTGCCTGTGCGCGGCGTCTGGTACCCCTCCGTCCACTGGGAGGGTTTAACTTCGCCGTGGGTGTTAACCAGGAGGCGCAGGCCGCCTTTTCCTCACAAGGGAGCCGCGGCGGTCCTGTAATGCTGTCTCTTGCTCCCTTTGCAGTGTTGCCGCGATGGAAAATAAGGGTAAAAAGAAGTTCGTGGGGAAGAGTGGAAAAGGACCTCGTGGGAAAGTGCCGCACGGGAAAAGGAAATTTAAAAAAGATAATGGTAAGAAGGCGAAGAGTCGCCAGTAGGAGCCTTGAGTGAGTGATTATGGTTGTGTACTGACATGCTTGGAGTTCTTTGTTTTTCTCTCTTGGTAAATTCATGTCTTGAAACGACTGATTTGGCAGATAAGCAACGAGAAGTGGCTGTTGTCTATCTGGACTTCAGTAGGACTTTAACAGTGTTTTCTCTCCTGTGAGATCCTCACAGAGGTGCTGATGGACTAAGGGCTGCAAGAGCAGTTGGTGAGGTAGATTGAAAAGTGACTGAACAGCTGGGTCCAGAGACTGGGATACTTTTTGGAGGCTACTGATTAGTAGTGGACCCCAGGAGTCAGTACAAGGTCGAGTTCTGTTCAACAGCTTCATGGAGGACCTGGATGATGGGGCAAAGTGCAGCATCTTCAAATTTACAGGTGACACAGAACTGCAGGGAGTGTTAGATGCACCAGAGGGTCCTGCTGCCCTCCAGGGGGAGGTCAGCAGGTGGGACAAATGGCCTGGCAGAAGCATGGTGAAGTTCATCAAGGAGCGAAGGGTGAAGTCCAGCAGCTTGAGGGGAGAAGTTCCATGCACGGGGATGCAGTGGGGAAAGCCCAGAGGCTCCTGGTGGTCAGAGCTGAACATGAACCAGCAATGTGCTCTGGTGGCTAATTGGATCCTGGGCTGCATTAGGAGGAGTGCTGCCAGCATACTGAGGGCTGTGACTCTTGCCCTCTCCTCAGCCCTGGTGAGGCTTCACCTGAAGTGCTGTGTCCCAGCTCTGGGTCTTCAGTGCAGGAGAGATACATATGTACTGGAGAGGGCTCAGTAAAGGGCTGCAAAGATGATGAAGGGACCAGGGCATCTCTTCTAGTGGGAAAGGCTGAGACATCTGGAGCAGTTCAGCCTGAAGAAGACAAGACTCGGGGATCTTCTCAGTATATACAGTTATCTGAAGGGAGGCTTCAAAGACAGAGCCAGACACTTTCCAGGAGTGCCCAGTGACAGGACCAGAGAACAGTGGGCACAAACTAAAACGCAGGAGATTCCTCCTCAACATCAGGAAAACATTCTTTACTCTCAGAGTGACTGTGCACAGGCGCAGGTTGCCCAGGGAGATGGTGGAGTTTACCACACAGGACATAGTCGAAAGCCACCCAGACATGGTCCTGGGCAACCAGCTTTGCGTGGCCGTGTGTGAGCAGGAGGATGGGACCAGATGACTTTGAGAAGTGCCTTCTGACCACAGCCATTCTATGACTCTGTCTTGTATTCAAAACGCTGCTGACTGTATGAGCCACTGACTTGCTGAAATGCTTTAAACAGGTTGCATTACAAGCCCTTCAGCTGTGTTTGATTCACCTAAAATATTCTCAGTTAAAAATTTGAAGTTGATAACCTTCTGATTCTAAACTTGCCATTCCCACATTAAGCAAAAATTGTTTGAGAGGTGAAGCTAGGTGGGAACCTGCTGTGGGTTAGGACTGAGAAGATGCCTTTCACTGCTTGCTGTCTTAGCAAGTTGATGTTGAAACAGCTCTGATCATAAATTATGAAAAGATGACTTGGGGATTGATGACTGATGTCAGGGATGGTGAAAATCTTAATATAGAATAATCCTTTTTGTGCCTGAGCTGGTACACTGCTGCCCAGAAAATAATGTGTGGGCAAAACTTCCTTAGAGAAAACTTACACACCCAGGGGCTGCAGTGAAAACACTGGCTTTGAGAAGCATATAAGAATTTTTGTTAAATACAGAATTGTTATTACAAAGTAATTGAATTCTTGTTACAGTATTTTTTTTTTTTTTAAATTTTGAAGCAGCAATAGCTGTGTGATAGCATTTTAATTTCTGTTATGTTGCTTAATAGATTCAGGTCCACCGAAGAAAGTCTTTAACAAAGGCGATGAGGAGGGAAAGCCTAAATCCATTTCCAAGAAATTTGTTAAAGGGCAGTTAAGACCTGGAAAAGCTACTGTCAAGCAATTCAAGAATAAACAGCAACCAGAAAAGTTTGCAAAGAAGAGAAAACTCCAGCACAGTGAAGAGGGAGGTGAGCAGATTTTTAAGCCTGGATATCAATGGAAACCAGGTTTTGGGAAAAACATTGTTCATNGCACAGGCGCAGGTTGCCCAGGGAGATGGTGGAGTTTACCACACAGGACATAGTCGAAAGCCACCCAGACATGGTCCTGGGCAACCAGCTTTGCGTGGCCGTGTGTGAGCAGGAGGATGGGACCAGATGACTTTGAGAAGTGCCTTCTGACCACAGCCATTCTATGACTCTGTCTTGTATTCAAAACGCTGCTGACTGTATGAGCCACTGACTTGCTGAAATGCTTTAAACAGGTTGCATTACAAGCCCTTCAGCTGTGTTTGATTCACCTAAAATATTCTCAGTTAAAAATTTGAAGTTGATAACCTTCTGATTCTAAACTTGCCATTCCCACATTAAGCAAAAATTGTTTGAGAGGTGAAGCTAGGTGGGAACCTGCTGTGGGTTAGGACTGAGAAGATGCCTTTCACTGCTTGCTGTCTTAGCAAGTTGATGTTGAAACAGCTCTGATCATAAATTATGAAAAGATGACTTGGGGATTGATGACTGATGTCAGGGATGGTGAAAATCTTAATATAGAATAATCCTTTTTGTGCCTGAGCTGGTACACTGCTGCCCAGAAAATAATGTGTGGGCAAAACTTCCTTAGAGAAAACTTACACACCCAGGGGCTGCAGTGAAAACACTGGCTTTGAGAAGCATATAAGAATTTTTGTTAAATACAGAATTGTTATTACAAAGTAATTGAATTCTTGTTACAGTATTTTTTTTTTTTTTAAATTTTGAAGCAGCAATAGCTGTGTGATAGCATTTTAATTTCTGTTATGTTGCTTAATAGATTCAGGTCCACCGAAGAAAGTCTTTAACAAAGGCGATGAGGAGGGAAAGCCTAAATCCATTTCCAAGAAATTTGTTAAAGGGCAGTTAAGACCTGGAAAAGCTACTGTCAAGCAATTCAAGAATAAACAGCAACCAGAAAAGTTTGCAAAGAAGAGAAAACTCCAGCACAGTGAAGAGGGAGGTGAGCAGATTTTTAAGCCTGGATATCAATGGAAACCAGGTTTTGGGAAAAACATTGTTCATCTCGATCTCCCTCTGTCCCTCTGCCTTTCCAAATTGGCTGAATTACTCCAGGTTTACTTCCTGTTTAATCTTTGCTGTGGGAAAAATGACTTCACTTGACTAAGCTGGAGGCTGAAGTCATGAAAATGAACAGTTTGGAATTTTCTTGGAAGTCAAAAGTAAAGACCCAGTAGCAAATTTAAAAATTGTCATACCATTGTAAAGCTCTGTTTATTTTAATGGCAGTGTAAAGTGGTTAGCTAGAAACTGGTAATTTTACCACATGATTTGAAAACACAGAGCTTTTTATAGTGTGTTTTGGACTGAAAGTACTTGCTATAAACTTTGGAATAGAGATTTGTGAAGCAAAATTGATTGTACTTTACATTATTTCATTTCTGTGGTCCAAACTATCTGGTCACATCCTTTAAGAAGGAAAAAAGCATCATGGGTGTTAACACTGCTTTTATGTTTTACAGGTTTTTTTTCTTCTGTTGTTTATGCAGAAAGCCTAAATAGTTGTCTGGTTTTATCATGTTTAAATGGATTGCTTTTTCAAATTAATTTCTTCTGCATGAGATCTTCATCTTGTCCCTTCCTCTCCTGTAAAGCAAAGCTCTGCTGGGACAGTTAATCAGTGTTGTAAGACAAGAAGTAGAATCCTAAGTGAGGGGTTCTGAAGTTCTGCAGAAATATGTAATTTGTTTGAAGGACAGTAGATTATGCTGAGTATTTTATTGTTGCTGTTCTTGCATGTTTGCAGAATGGCTTCACATGGAATATGCACTAGATGTCTGAAAATCTAATAACAATAGAATGTTCTTATTATGCTGTTTTAAAAAAGAGGAAACCCATAGCAAACCTTTATATGTTGTTCATAAGAGTGAATGAAAGCCTCTGTGTATTGCACTACTCTCAAAGCATTTTTCTTGTCACTGTTGCTTTAAAAGAGTGATACAAAAAATCATTAATATGCTTTCTAGAAAGGAAAGCATGGGTTTTTGAATGGGTAAAACAGTCAAGTACATGCTGCTGAATACCAATGAGTGGTGCTTTAAGCTCTAAAACTTTAAGGCTGTGTCTTTAATACATAATTTGTGGCCCTTTTATAATGTTATTTTGCCCCAGTTCGTTGTGTGGCAGTGGTTGTATAGTAAAAGCCCATGCTTAAGGAATTTGAGTAAAAAGATTAGGCATGTAAAAATGTTTTAATTTTTTTTCTTTTTTTGAGTTTTCAGATATGTGTCTTTCAGTTAGGGTTCTCCTTTTGAGAGAGGGAAAAGGTATGCATGAATTAAGAGTGAACTAAAAAGGGAGAATTATTGGGGCAGACATAGGCTGCTAAGTATATCTTCAGTCAATTTTCAAGCTATTAAGAGATTTGTGATGCCTCCTCTGACAGCTTTTAAGAAAATTAACTGTTTGCCTTGTTCTTGCAGTAGTCTGGAAGTGGTGATTGCTAGCATTCCTGGTCAATATTTATTGTTTTATGTTAGCTAGCTGGGTAACTGCAGGCAAAGGTCCTGAATCGTGAGCAATTCAAGTCATAGAACTGTCACAGTTTGCACTGATAAAGACTTCTATTGCTGCACTTTTATTGACTGTAGAAAATGTATTTATTTTTGTCCTAAGGGTCAGATTCTAAGAAGCCAAAGTGGAACGACTTCAAAAAGCAAAGGAAAGAGTTAAAGCAGACCAGACAAATTAATGATAAAAGTAATTATGACATAATCATAAAATCAAAGCAAATATGGGAAAGTGTGAGAAGGTAATGATTTTTTTCTTCCACTCTGTTGACTTTTAGTCATAAATTGCCAGAACACTCTCTTTCTCATCTTGTCATTTTATAAAACTGTATTTCCAAACTGCATCTCTTTGGGTGAACAGTAACATTGCATGCAATTTTGTAGGCAGTTCAGAGTATGGTGACCCATGGTCCTAGGAATGTCTGGACTGAATTTGTATTTTAGGCTAAAATTTGTAAATTTGTGAGTAAATGCTTAAGAAGTTGCCTTTTTTTTTTTTTTTAAACCCTGAAATACAGAGTGTGTGCTGATTCACCCTGATCCTGCAGTGGGATTACTGCATGGGTTTTTTGTGAAGGTTCATTCTCTCTCTCTGAGGGTGTAATTCTAGAACTGGTGCCCCATGACAGCAAGAAAAGTTAATTTTGCTTGTTCTAAGTGTTTGTGCTTTGCACACTTACAGAATTTTGGATCTGTAGGCAGCTCTGACTACAATTTTGAGTTTATGTTTCAAAAAATATTGTTACTCAAAAAAAGAATTTAGTTAAAAGTGTGGAATTCTGGTTTGATTTCCAGGAACTGAAATAGCTTAATTACATCTCTGTACCGGATTAGTGAATGACAGTGTAAATTTGGATTGGCAGAAGCCAACCTGCTTTTAGTTTCTACTGTCTTGCTTCTTAATTTATAGATATAAGTGAATCATGCTACAAATAAGTTGCTTCCTCAATTAAAATTGTTTTACTAGGTTTTTTTTTTTGCTTGTAGGAAGAAATGCGATAAGGAGAAACGAGAAAAGCTCATGAATGAACTACAGAAGCTTCTTCATGGGAAAATTAAAAATGTAAGAAAAACTAATGGCATAGTGCACAAATTCACAAAATCTTTAAAGAATGGTGAAACTGTGAATAAATAGAAGAAAAACAGGGCTGAAAGACTGCATTTAGCACCTGTTTTTAGGACCATAGTCCTGGGATGCGTTGTCTGTCAGCTGGCTATTGTAAAAGGCTGCCAAGCAGCTTTAGTCAGTGAAATTTGATGTTAGCTGGGGTTCAGAAACTCAGAGGTTTGATTAGTTACAACTGTTGCTTTGCAATTTTGTAGGGTAGTTAACGTCCTTAACTATACTAAACAGTCTTTTTGCTTTATTCTTGAAATGTATAAATTTGCACCGAACAAAATGTTGAATTTTTGGTATTCCATGCTGAAGTGGAACTGTATCATCACACTTAACTCTGAAATTACAAAGAAGAGGAAAAAAATTGAGATGCCATTTAATAGTTTTATTTCGGTATTAAAAACCTTAATGCATGTCCTTAATTGTCAGCGGCTGCAAGCGTTGTCTGTATTTTCTTTGATGGCCTACTTGTAAAGGGGTAAAAACCCGTAAGTCTTGGTTTGTTATAAACAGGTAACTGCTTTTCTGATTTTATAATTAGCATTACACATGGCATGAAACTATACCAGAGAGCACATACATTGAAATAATTATGGTGCATACTGCCTTTTTGAATGGCGTAGAGTAACGACATATCTCTCTCCTTTAGCTGGCTTTTGCACACGATTCAACTCGAGTGATCCAGTGCTTTATTCAGTATGGTAATGAGAAGCAAAGGCAAGAGACATTTGAAGAATTGAAAGGTACTTTCATTTTACTTTTATGCTTCTGTATTGTGGTTAGGATGCATTTAAACAAGCTGTATTGTTTTCTCTTGAATGTTTTTGCATTTTTTTCTCAACTGATGCATCATTTCTACTGAACTCTTCAAACTTATTTAAATAATGACATGTTGTTTTGTAGAGTTAATGTAGTGAAAAATAAACCAGCTGAATGCTTCTCCCTTCTTCTAGATAGCTTGGTAGAGTTGAGCAAGTCAAAATATTCCAGAAATATTGTGAAGAAGTTTCTTATGTATGGGTGAGTATCAAGTGAGTTTGCTCATCAGTGTTGTATTGTTTGATTTCTAGTGTGAATGCTGCTTCTTGATCTATAGTGGCTCAATCATGAATAAAAAGAATGTCTTTGGAAACATCTTTATAATATTACAGAGTTAATGCAGGGGAGTGCTAACTGTGTTTTTCCTTTGGCAAGTAGTAAACCTAATGCTGTACATGTCAAGGAAAACATGATTAAAAAAAGGTCAGATGTATGCTCAGAGTAGATCTTAGCCGTATATAAAAAACTGGCTTTTAAACATTTTCTTTCCTAAGTGTTTCAGGATGGCATTCTTTATTCTGTAGAGTTTATCCACTGTTTTCTTTGCCTCAAAATGCCTTATGATTTCTCTAGATACTTGGCTTTCTTCACATGTTTTCCTAAGTGCCATAAGGCTGATGCAGATTAATAAATTTCATGGTTTCTATGAAAACACATTTACTACCTAAATGTGTTTCTAAAAATAAACTATCGATAGGTAAGCTTACCTCTAGAAGTTTTAACTCTTGCTATTTGTATTTCCCTGTAAAACAGGACAAAAGCACAAGTTGCAGAAATAATAAAAAGTTTTAAAGGCCATGTGAAAAAAATGCTCCGTCATGCTGAAGCATCTGCTGTAGTGGAATATGCATATAATGACAAAGCCATTCTGGAGCAGAGGAATATGCTGACAGAAGAACTATATGGGAACACTTTCCAGGTCTACAAGGTGGTATTTCAATACTTAGTAGTTTAAGACAGTTTAGCCCCTAAGGTATTGTGTTAGTAATGCCTTACCTATCTTACCTAGTATTTCTTTTGATTACATTTCTTTCTGTCAGCTGTCTGAAGGTAGTCTAGTTTAGCATGTTTAAATGTAATGATTACTTGCACATTTCTAGTTTAGATGAAATTGTCATGATCTTTTTTTTAGTTTGAACCATGTAAAATATACTATGTTCATGTATGAGCTTTCTCTGCTCGTGAAAGACAGTTTGTTATTATATAGTTTCAGTTCTTATACTATCTAGACTGAAGTCATCCTTGCCGAGGTAAGAGTTAGGCGTAATTTTTCATTATGCTGTAGATGACTTGTGTCAGAACTACCTTATGTCTCCTGAGAACTGAGTGTGGGCAGAATGGGCCTGTATCCACATACATTGTTCCATTTAGGCTTAATTGTTCTCTTTGTTTTCTTTGCTTGTGGAGACTGTAGGACTTGAGTCCAAACTCCATTGAAATCACTTAAATGTAGATCCTCACCAGGCAGTTGGAACCTTCTTAAAAAGTGCAACCTCCATTCTTTGAAATTATGACTTTAATTTTTGCTGACTTGGGAAGATGGTATCCATTGGAGTTAGGAATTCTGCTACAAAGTACAGAACTGTTTTACACAATTACTAACTCCACTCAAGTAACTTTTTCACCTGTTGTACAACACAGCATACTTTCACCCAAGATTTTTGTTAAAATTGTCTTAAGAAATTAACAGCTCCTATCTGAACCTGTATTTTCTTAACAGGTTATTACAAGTTTTAGTTAGGCATTCTGCGACACTGGGTAGTAGAGAGGCATGTTTGTTGTGATTATGGGCTGTAATTGGTACTGAGAGTCAAACAGCCCATGAAACCAAGTGCAGTGTTAGCTTCCATCATTCTGGTATTTTTGGCATAAGTGCTTTGAGTAGCCATACACTGTGGTGCAAAACAGACTCAATACAGTGTAGGTTTATAAAAAATTGCAGTGTAGTCTTTGAAAAATAGCAGGGATTGTTTAAAAAATACTTTTTCTAATTGTCTATCTAGTCAGATTTTCTTCTAACAACAGATAATTTTAAAAGAGTTACCAGTGTAATTATTTCGTTAAGATACCAGGAAGTACTTCCGTATGGTATGTATTCCTCCTCTCTGCTGTTTCTGAACTGAATTTCCTGAGTCTTTGTTAACTTCTCGGTTCATTGACTTGTTGCCTTCTGATGTATGCATAAAGCAGGATTTTTGCTTAGCTCAGGAGCACCTTAACACAATGCCATTTTTGTCTGTTTTGCCTTGTATCTGACAGTGGCATGAAGAGCTGATGTAACTGGCAAAAAGCAGCTCAGTCCATAGAAGTGATTTTTGTTTGCTAATGAGGAATACTTATTATGTAGAAACTTGTTTACTGCTTCTGGCATACTCAAAAAGGGTAGCTTTTTATTTTTAAAATTGTAAAAATTGTTAGTTTTGCAGAAAATTAATTTTGTTTTTGATATTCATGAAATTTGATTGAAAAAGGTCTAAGCATTATAATTTTCTATGAACTCTGATACTTACTGGTACAATTAAACCTCTGATTGTGCATTCAATTCAGACACCGGCTGTCCCAACACTGGATAAAGTGCTAGAAGCTCAGCCTGAAAAGAGAGAGGCCATCTTGGATGAAATGAAGCAGATTCTTACACCAATGGCACAAAAGTAAGGATGAAAGTTGGTTGAAGGTGTGACAGTCTAGCACAAACCAGTTTGTTTCTGACATACAAACAATGGCACTGGTGTTCTTACAAGTTCAGATGGCAGTGATACTGATAATCTTCTAAACTGTAACATTGCTGTGCTGAATAGTCTACGGTTTTGTCCCAGGTGTCATAATGAATATCTTATCTTAATTTTGACCTACATTTCTGTGAATTGAAGTGTCCTGTGTCCCAGTCAGACAATTGGTAGAAATGTTGCACTGTGATGTATTTCCATAATGCATAATTAGATATGCTTCTCCTGTGGTCTTTATGAGAAAATAGGTTCTATGATTTGTAAGTTTTGGTAGAATCTTCCATGTGTTGTAAATGTTAAACATCTAATCCAAAATGAACGTGTGTTTTCGCTCACCATGCTGCCTAACTTTTTAAAATACAAATGAGATATTGCTAGCACATGTTAAAATTATTGTTCGTGTGGAACTTGTTGTTTATTTTCATCTATCCAAATACAGAGAGGCGGTGATAAAGCACTCACTGGTACATAAAGTATTTTTGGACTTTTTCACGTACGCTCTTCCGAAACAAAGATCTGTAAGTATCTTTATTTTTGTCTTCTTTTGCCTTTCAGTGGAATGGTTTTTGTCTTCTTATGAAAATGTTGTAAGTTAACTAGGCAAAAATACACATCTTTCATTGATAGAGTTCTATACATCTGGTGATTCTAGATGGATGACTGGAGATTAATGTTGTATGGAGATTTATAGTCACAGTGAACTTTCACAATAGCATTTGTGATACTTGAATTAAAAAAAAAAAAGAGATTACTTTGGTGTTTCCTTTCTTCCCGTAAATGATCCTTCTTAGTAGCTGGAGAACAGTTAAAGTGAGGACCATTGCTTACAGTAGTTCAGCTTTCCAGTGTGTAGTGTCTTAAAGACTTGTAGTGATTGTCTAAAAATCTCTTGACCAAAATACAATGAGATTCACCCTTCTGTCAGCAACCAAAACTTTGTTTGCTATGTATGTATTAAATTGCAGGTTTAAGATTACGTCTTGTATTTAGGCCTAAATCCATCTATGTGATGTGACATGGTTTAAGCTGGTATCCTGTTTGATTTCACCTGTCTTAAAGGTGTGTCCATCACCTTCACCCTGGTTCTGCAGCTCAGAACCATCTCACTTCAAGTCAGGCAGTGCCTTCTAAACTTGGTGTCTCTTACCTCTTTCTGCTAAACAAGACTCCTGAATAGTTCTTTGTTAGTTAATAAACCCGGAACTAAGGGTAGGGAAGTGGACTGTTCTAAGTCCAAATCTTCACAGTCCAGAACATTCCTGTGCATGGTTTCATGTAATGCTATGTCTGAGAATGCTTTTGGATTTGCGGGCTTGCGTGAAGCAGGGGGTTAAGGGCGTGTCTCCTTGCTTGGCTTTCTGTACAAATGTGGTAGTATATGGACATGATCTTTGGGGTTTGGAAACCCCTTTAGCAGATCTGTTCCTGCCTGTGCTACACCTAGTGACATCAATTGTGTTGTGACTGAGCAGTTTGTAAGTAATTGGTAAAATGCTTGGAGCCTTTGGCTAGAAACCAAGAAGAGCTACGGATAGAAAGAGGCATAGGTGGGAGCTGTACTTTGAGGAAATCTATTGGATAGTAACAGAAGCAGTATCTAGTAACCCGAGAGAGGGTTGTTCGATTTAGTTTGGTTTTTTTCCTTTAGCTGATGGTATTGTCAGATGACTTCAGAAAACCTCTTTTCTTTGAAATGAAGACACAACTTTTGGCTAAGTCTTGTAATACCTGATTTATAAAGTAATCTGATGCTTAAATGACTTTTTAGTTCTTACTTTCTGGCTAGTACTCTGTATGTAGGAATATGCATCACCTTCAAAGACTTCTTCTGAGCACCCTTTCTTGAATTTTTTGTAATAGGACAGCTGACAAGCTTCAATACAGTTGTGATTTCATGGTGTGATTATGATGAACATTGTAGTTATAAAGAGAGAAAGCTTGTGTCATTTACAGTCTTTTGGGCTCCTCTTGAGGCTGTTTTTCATCGGTCAAGGAAGTGAGTGTGGTTCTGTAGAGCCAGTGATGTAATACAGTACAGACAGACAAAAAAAAATCCTTTCAGGCACTCGCCCACCTGCCTTGAGATCCTCAAGCCTTTTCTTTCATCTTTTTGCTTTATCACATTTTCTTCCCCAGGAAATGATAGAAGCTATCAGAGAGGCTGTCATCTACCTGGCACACACCCATGATGGAGCCCGAGTAGCAATGCACTGTTTATGGCATGGCACTCCCAAGGTACTGTTTGGTTTCCCTCTACTTAGTCCTCTCTGACTGCCCACATGGGTCCTTCTGCTTGTGCACATTTTCATGGAATTAACAATTAGAGAGCAAGGTTAAAAACTGGCCCCTCTTTATCAACTGGCAAACTTAAGCAGTGTGAATCAAATGCTTTCATTAGAACTTTTATAGTGGAAGCATCTCATTTTGGCAGTGACACGTAGAGTCACTTTTCCGTTGTAAGGTTAGTGGCATTTCATTTGTCCCATAGATTTCGTAATACAAGTGAAATTGGCAGTAGGTAGAGGACAGTAAAGAGGTCATAATGTGAAACCATGTTTGGCTTTGGAATGGCACGACTTATAGAATGTTATAGGAAGTGTGTTTTAGTTTGATCTGCTGATACAGTATCTGGAAATATTTTAGGTATAATGTATGTCATCACCTCTTGGAAATATTGTAATATTGAAATATTGTAATTGTAATGCCTCTTATGTTTTTCTGTATTAAAGAAGACAACTTATTAAAATAGTCCACCTGTTAAAGAATGCAGACAAAAAATTAAGTTCTTAGGATCTAGGCATAGTAATGGGTATAAAGAAGACTCAGCAGTGATTCCAAGAGCCAGAAGTACAGGGAGGGAACTTTCTGACAAAATATTCTTGCTAGTAATAGGGGTTTAAAACAAGCTAGAGTTTCAGGTCCTGTTTAATATGTTTCTTTCCAAATGAAGAGATGAAATTCATTCTTGTTTAGTTAATGGACAAAATATGAGTGAACATATGTGGTGGTTTGGGGTTTTCTGTTTGTTGGGTTTCTTTCCAAGTTTTTTTGACATCTCCCGTTGGTGGTCTGGACTTGTAAATATACCACAGGATCTCTCTGGAATCAAGTCACAATTCAGGCTTAACTTTTCCCACTGGTTCTAGGTATAGACTAGTAGAGTAAGTGTGAGTCTTTGGTAGATAGCCTTTGCTTTAGAAAAAAAATTGAAGGGTATCTTTTTGAAAGGTGTAAATAGCAGTTTAGTTACTCAGAATCACTGGTATTCTAGGCTCATTTGAGTTTCCTCTTTCCTTTCGGATAGGACAGAAAAGTCATTGTGAAAACTATGAAGACATATATTGAAAAAATAGCAACGGTGAGTGTTCATTAACCATTTATTTCATAGTCTCTGAAACAAGTGATTTGGTAGAGGCTGGTGTGAATGTTCTTTGGTAATGGGAACAATTTTGAGATCTTAATAAAACTAGTCTTAA
The DNA here is from genome assembly GCA_013397815.1 of Aleadryas rufinucha. Lineage (NCBI taxonomy): Eukaryota > Metazoa > Chordata > Aves > Passeriformes > Aleadryas > Aleadryas rufinucha. The sequence continues at coordinate 149,487 of VZTH01007376.1, read as the reverse complement.
AATAGCAGTGATGTATTAGATAATATAAAATAATTGAACTGTATGGAATATATAGAGGCATGCCAAGAAGCTTCATTGTGGGCACTACGTTTAGTACTATGCTTTGTTAAAGTGGCTGAGTTCATTATTATTCCTTGGTTTTCTTTCTACTTTTGTTGATCCCAACTTTATATTGCATCTTCATATGGCTCATTGGTTAATTCTTCTTGGTTGGGAGTAAAACAGCCTATATAAAGAAGAGTAAGAAAAATCACGATGTGTTGGAGATGTCACTGGAAAGGCTCTTTGAACATCTGTATTTCTTAGAAGATGCTCAATATTTTTTTCAAGTCAGGAAGCTTCAAAATAAATTAATGCTGGAGCAGCATACAGTGGAAGAAGTCTGTTTTATTTTTTAATGAATGACATATGTGTTTGGAGACTGCCACACCAGCAGAGTAACAGTTGCAACCGGATTTCATAGAGTTGGCCAAAACTGCAGCTGTAAAGAAGAGCTTTTTAAACTTCCCTTCTTGGTTGCTGTGTTTTTTGTATTTGCTAATAGTTACTGTGGTCTCAGTCAGTGGCCTTCAAGCGTTTTTGATCACATCCTGGGCAGGCATCCCCAATATATTTATTTATGTATAAATTACATACCTTTATTACTGTAATAAGGCTTATTAATGATGCCAGAAATATTTTCTTTCTGCACAAAGATGGATTGTCTTGTGCAACTCACTTTGAGGGCCACTGGTCTAGGTAATGTTTCTCTCCATAATTTTCTACTACTAGAATAAGTGAGTTGTTCCATTTTATAAATTATATATTATATGGAAAAATGAGACAGTGGGTAAATAACAGCTGACACAACACTGGAGCACAGATCTGGCTTCACTTTGACGTAGAGCGTCACTGACATACTACGAGTGAATTTGATTTTGCCCTTTTGAGTGTGCTGGAGACTTCATCTCCTACAAAGCAGTAAAGACCGTAAGGCTCATTGCAGAGATATGATCTCCAAAAACATGTGTGATTTAGTTCAGTTTTAAGCAAACCTACGATAGAAATAAAGTCTGTATGTAATGTTCCTGTAGGGAAAATACTGTGATTTCAAATGTTGATAATACAGTATGATTAGGTTAATAGCTTGAATATGATAAAGCAGTATATCCACTTGAAATGGGAGATCTACCTTTTGTTTTAACAACATATTTCTCTTTACAAGCCTTGGTTTTAGAGAAAACCTAAATGTTGGACTTCTCTCATTCTGTGACAGTAGTCAGAATTTGCTTGCACTTCATGTTGTTACGTTTGGGATAAACTCTCAGAAATACTGCTTCTAAGTCAATTAGTATATTCATAAAACTTGATTGCATGCAGTTTCTGATGTCTCATCTTGCAGGGTGAATTTTCTCATCTGGTCTTGCTGGCAGCATTTGATTGCGTTGATGACACTAAACTTGTGAAGCAGTTAATTATATCAGTAAGTAATTGAATTTTTCCTAAAATAGTATATTAAATAGTGTCAGTGTGTTTGTCAGTGTATAGGAGGATGAAAGTAGGACTCCATCTGCTTTTGTAGACTATTTGAATACTTCCCATCTTTTCTGTTTCATTATATTTATGTATCATGATTAATTTTTTCTTTTCATAGCAGACCTTAGCACTTTCATATGTTGTTTTAATTATTTATTTGAATTAGTTTTTAAGCTAGGTTCAGTGCTTGCTGAAATTTTCCCATTTAGTACATGTTCGTTCTGGATAGTGGGTGACTGAAGTCTCTTTAAAGTCAATGCCTTTTATCATAGAAGTTTGAGCTCTACTAGTGTTTCAAGAGATTAAATTGGTGGAAAACTTCAGAATGGTGATGTTACCTTACTGATTTTACAGGCAAAAATATTTGCATCCTGTAAGCAGAAAAAATATTGATATACATGTTGTAATCTGCTTGCAGTAGTACTCATACTATAGCTGTAAGGGCTGACTGGTTTAGTGGAAGTGGCAGGGAGATAAAGTGAGGCAAATGTTCTACATGTGGAGAAGGAATATGAGGAGAAAGTGATTCTGGTGAGGCTTGTTTTGAAAAATAGGAACTGTTATTCCCTTGAGCAACTTTTTATGGGAGGCAGTTGGGATTTTGCACCCTAGCATGAAGATTTGGCCTGTAGACTGTGCCTCTCTAGTGGGTCTGGAGAGATGAAAGCGTCTTCGTGTGGAGGTGGCTTTTGTTCCTCAAGTATTTCAGCTGTGATTGCAGCTGGGTTTGGTTCCCAGAGCCCGGTCTGGAATGTAACAGCTTCTGGGAAATATCTAAGGAAATAAGTTCTGATGTATCTGAGCTGACCTAGTATGAGATATTTGAGCTGTTCCTGTACTGTGTAACAAGCACTCTGCTTTCTGGAGAGTTCATTAGTTCAGATACTATGTCTTTAGCTGAGCTTTCAGGATGTCACTTCATTACAAAATCATCTGAGGTCAAGAATTAATCCATCATCAAAGATAATGGTATGTTTACTGTTCAGTCATCCTACCACATCAGTCTGGACAGAAAAAGCATAACAAGAAGTGGCCTTCATACATGCACAGTTGGCCCATCAGGGTTTATATGAGGTCCAGAATGGGGAAAGGATGGCAGGAAAAGGAAAAAGAAAATCTTAGCATCAAAACCAGCTCTTCACATAGTGAATGAACACTAGTAGCAGATGAGAGGTGAGGGCATCTTAAAATCAAGCACTGATGCATATTCTGTAGAGGAAACCAATCTTTAAAATTATCTCAAAGAGCAGTTAGGCTTCTAAAATACCTTATAGAGATTATCTTTCTGTCCCTAAAAATATTTGGCTTTAACAAAGTAAAAAAACTACTAAGACTGGAGGGGGAGAAAAAGCAAGGGGGTTTTTGTATTTTTGTTGTTTTGGGGGATGCTTTTGTTGGTTTGGGGTTCTTTTTTTTTTTTTTGGAATATTGCAAAATTCATCATTTATATAGGTTGGCAGTATGGCTGAGAATTTGTAGGTAAGGGAAGGTTTTAAGCTCTTTAAATCCTCTTGAGGAAGGCCTTTTCTTCTCATCATCTCTCAGGTCCATGGAATCTTAGTCCTGGACCAAAGTATATGTGTGGTTCTTTGAACTTTTGTATGTGATTAGAACTGTGCATTGAGTGCTTGGCATGTATAAGGATTCAGGCAGATTTTAGCACAAAATCCCTCTCTTTCATGAGGACTCCAAAGAAATGGAGACATTACCAACAAGAGGTAGCGTGTTTCCGTGATTTAGAGTTTCTCCTGGTACTTCTTCATAGGTCTGATACTGACAGTGACCAAGAGCTGTTATTTCATTAATGTTTTGTTGCGGTCCGTTTACTCTCACAGGAAATAAAGGCTTCTTTGCCTGATATAATAAACAACAAATATGGAAAGAAGGTCTTGTTGTACTTGCTAAGTCCTAGAGATCCTGCACATTTTGTTCCAGAAATCATCACACTTCTGCAACAGGGAGATGGAAATGCCTATAGGTAACTCAGATATGAAGGTTGAACTGTTTTTCTTAGAGTCCAGAAGAATTCACGCAACTTTCTGTCATGATTTAATTTCTACTTTTCATCATAACAAATCTAAGTAAAGTAATAAATATATATAAATAATACATAAGCATTATTAGATATGTTAATCTGTCCTTATTTTTTTCTTGGGTTTTTTGTTAAATTTCATATGTAAGGATTGGTAGCCAGCAGTATACTGGAGATCAGCAGTTTCCCGCTTTTGTAAAGGGCAAATGTCGTGATATATTCTGTGTGTAAAATCATGTATCAAATTTCGTGTAGAAGAAAATTTGAAATATGCATTACTGAAGCTTTGGGTAGCATAAAAGTATATGTCAAAATCTAGCAATAAAAATGGAAATTGTTAATTTGATTTCAGGCTCTGGTATTGACATTGATGCTTATCAGCTTTTGAAGAAGGAGCAATTCTAGATGGACTAGTAAACTGTGTAAAAAATACATCTCCGTAGTTGAGATAGCAAAATGAAAAGAAATGGTAAATGTCGCTAACAAGAAAAAACTCTATGAGGTTTTGAGACAGTCAGCTTTAAACACTTTCTCACTCCATGTGTTCTTAAATTCGGTGTCCAAAGTGTTTAATTGTACATGAAACAGAGAACAATAATAACTATATTTTAATCTAGCAGTAATTTGTACATCTCAAACAGCACAGATGTTCTGACATTTCTTGATGTGCATTCAGTTCAAATCATCTGAGTAATGTGCTGTCTCTTTCATCAGTAAGAAGAATACTGAACTCCGTCGCCATGAGCTCCTGGAAGCCATTTCCTCATCTTTGCTAGAATATTTGCAAGAACATACCCAAGAAGTAGTGATAGACAAAGCTACCTTTGTCTTGGTTGCTGATATTTTAAGAACAGCTCTTGGTGACATCCAGCCTGCACTAGATGCAATTGCTAATTTAGCAGCAGAAGAGCTGGTTCCAGGGGGCTGTGATGGACAGGTAATGTACAGAAGACAAGGTGCTGAGATCTTGCAGATCTTCTATATTACTGAAATGAAGTCTGGTCTTGTTTTCCTTTGTGTAAGACATCAGTGTACTGCCCTGATAGCACTTGTACGTTAGATGTGATCCTGTTTTCTGATTTGTTGATTTCATAGTTTATTATTAGTGCATCTGGAGCGACGGTGGCTTGAGCCAGCATTTCATATGAGTTGTAGGGCAAGATGCTTCATGATCTTCAGTCTTCAGAACTGCTTTAAACACTTAGTGGGAAGGCAGCTGACAAGCATGTTACACAGTCTCTCTTTTAATGTTATCACTGTGCAATCAAGCACTTAGCGAAGTTTTATAGGTCGTTTGACTGTTTACACTGAGAGGGACCGGATATTTTACCTTTCAGGTCTGCATACCTCCGTGCAAGGAAAGATCTTAGATAAGAGCTGTTTGCATCACCACATGACCTTCTCTTCAAAGAGTGCCCCTCCCCTACTTTGTTAAGCTCATCAGATATGTGTCCATAGACTAGAAAACAAAAAAATACAATGTATGCTAGATTTAAGATAGATATCCTCCGGATTTCCATGGTTGTGGTGTTTTAGCTCTGTCTTTCTTCTTCTTTGATACGTATTTTCTGAAATTTTACGTGAACTTCATGTGTTTCCTGTGGCTTTCTGTGAGCCATACTGTAGTGAATTTTCAAGTGTGGAAATGTTGAAAGGTCTGGGAGTCCTGTCAGAGGAAGCTGGACCAGGAGATTCTGCTGATTAAGAATGAAGTCCTTGGAAGGGTGGATGAAATGTTGGTTGATATATTTTATATTAGTGAAAGTTAAATGTTACAGGGAAGATGGTAAAAGTTAAACTGGTCAATTTGAATGAGTAGTCAGAAACTTGCGTCAAACTTGTTGATATTTGCATAGGTTATGACTCAGTGGATCAGTGTGATGGCAGAGTGAATAAATCAAGCAGAAATATTTATGGCCAGACATGTAACTTAACTGCATTTTGAAACAACATCATTAAATAATTTTGTTTTGGTTTGTCCATTCCCTTTAAAGCTTCACATTGCGGAACATCCGGCAGGCCATCTAGTTTTAAAATGGTTAATAGAGCAAGATGAAAAAATGAGAGAGAGTGGAAAAGAAGGTATGTTGGAAATACAGCTTTATTTGATCAGATTGACTTCAGAGTAATTGGCTATCTGACCACAAATAAGATTGTTGCATTTATTTCTTTGGGTATACTAGTATATGGAAAAATTAACATTATTGTTTCTATCCTTTTGTTGTTGTGAGTTGCTATACAAACAGAATGCCAAGGATATGTTTGCTTTTTTTGCAATGCAAGCAGTGGCTGGGGTTTTTTTCAGGGCTTTAAAGTGTATTTGGGACGGAGTTCATTTCTGTGCTTAAAATGTCTTGATAGCTTTGCTAAATTACTTAGTAGTTTAAGGATAATAATAGAAACAGGGAAGTCTTTCTTACAGGAACCCCTGTTTCATTAGTGCTCGTAAGCCGGGCTGTAATCTTTACTGTGTTCATTAGTGCTGCTGGGTTAATGCTTTGTAACTGTTACGAAAATAATTTGTGCACAAAAATAGGGCATCGTTGCTAGTTTATGTTCCATAAGGCAGATATTGGGCACAGATGTTCTCATCTTAATTTAGCTTTTAAACTTAATAACTTATATAACTGTAAAATCTTTTGTGTGTATCACTGTATCCTAATAGTGATTACTTTTTCTCACACAAAAAGCTCAAAAAGTGAAAGTGTGTGGTTGACAAAGTGTAATCTGAGGGAACTTCTCTGTGTGTAATGGTTTTTTTTCCTATGTAGAATTATCAGATCTTGTTAAACTTTTTATTTCTTTTCCTCTTGCAATATTCAGGTAGCCAATGTTTCCTTTAAAAATGTTAGTTGTGCTTTATTACATGTTTCTGAAAGTAGACTGTTTCCTGCTTCTCAAGTATATGATTGAAAATGTGCAAAGGAAAAGTTTTATGAGTGTCTTCCAGAGACTTGCCTATCTGAAATGATGATAGTAATCTGAATTTATTTCTGTTTAAATAATACAATTTCCAGTTTAATCACATGCTGTTCCCTTTGGTTTCCTCCAAAAAGTACTGTTCAGAATTGTTGCTCTGAGTTTATTGAATTGGCATTAAACCCCAAGCAAATTGTTATCACATGGGGAACAAGTTGTTTAAAATCTGACCTGTCTTCAGGGGGAATTAGGATCTAAAGTGACCGTGAAAAATAGCTTCAGTGTTTGGAGGCTGGAGTTTGTTGGGGTTGGGTGGGGTTTTTTGCATTGTTTACCAGTAAGTTTGCTCAGCATGCCAAGTTGTATGAACTATTTCTATGAAGTTCAGTTCTTTAAATTCAGCTGGGGCCTTGAAGTCAGCCTAGGTTCTTTGTTTTGCATTTGTCATTAGTGTAATGAATCTGAAGTCGACTTAGGCTGTCAAAGCCACTGAAGAAATAGAGCCCTGGAGCATCAGTGCTGCTGAAAAAGACAAAGTTTCTGCATCAATGAAGGATTAGCTCTGATATTTTAAGTAACTTCTGTTCAAATTCTTTTCCTTCAGTTGTAGAGTCAGATGCTTAAAAACGTAGCATTTTTCAACAGAGGTGTATATGTATTTAGTATATTGCATACAATGACCTTTTCAGCCAGAATGATTCTGTGATTCTTGCCAAGTTCTGTCTTTGGACTGGATGCCTTCTTTAAGCTATTAATAGCCTTTTACACCCTTTTTAAAAAACAAACAAGTTTGCATACTTTATAATAGTAAACTGTCACACAGTGCTGCTGTTGTCTAACAAATTCCATGCAGTACTTGGAAGTAGTCTTAATATTTATAGAGGTCTGCATTGCATTGAGCAGTCAATTATTTTGAGGGAGCAGAACTTTGTGAATACTTGGGGGACTAAATACAATTTGATTAAATCACAACTACAGAAGACATTAAACAGGCTTCTTTGTAGAAAGGTATTGTCTCATTTTTTTCTTCCCCTGCTTCTTTGCCATATTTTACAGTTTGCTTTGGAAGAACACTGGTGGAACGTGTTGGTATCGAGAATCTGAAGACCTGGGCAGAAGTAAATCGAGGTGCCATTATTCTTTGTTGGTAAGTAAGGCACATGGCTAATTCTGATTAGATTACACTGTTAATTTCTTGAACAGCTGAGAGAACATCAATTGAAATTTCTACCAACAAAATGACATTCATCGTGTGCTATCCTGAATGCAACTGGCAAGTCTTGAATGAAACGGGGATTAGAAAAATTCAGACTAGAGTTTCCATAGGTTATTCCTTGAGCTCCATCTTTTGTAGTACTAGGAAGCAGCTCAGTATCAGAAAATATAAAGATTTTAAACACAGTTATTTTTAAAATTATGCCTACCATGTTGTTTTACAAGCACAAAACTCTCAAAAGAGCAGACCACAAATAGCTACATTAAAATAATTAACTTTAAAATGCCTGGGACTGGTGGCAGCATACAAAAATTCAGAAATTGTTTTGTTTTGTTTGTTTTGGTGAATTATTGCTTTGTGTTGATGCCTTAATTGCAAAGCCTAAAACGTTCTCATACTGAAGTGGAGAAGTGTTTGGAAGAGACCATACATAATAGACTATGCAAAGGCCTATGATGAGCTAACTGGCTCACAAATTTGAAGCAGTGAACCATGCAACTAGTGAGATCAAAAACACCACACCAGGATCAGATTAACGTTGACATTTTGTTTTATCAAATGTGAACTGCAGTGTTAATCATCTCTGCTTTCTCTTTGTAGCTACCTGTCAGTATCAGGTCATAGAAACCCCAGGTTTTGTCCTATAACCTGAAGTGTGTGGTCTATGTTCTGGAACTTGTGTGTCAGCCTTGCCCTTCTGGCACCACATTAAGACTTTCACTGAACCAAAATCAGCAAACAATTTAGCAACAATCAGCAAACAGACAATATGATTTTGAAAATTAAATCCCTTGATCTCTTTTTTCTGCTCCGCTTTTCTCTCTCCTAAAGTTACTTTAGATTCCTTGCTGTTTGCTTTCCATTTCTCGTCTTTATCAGTTTAGAGTAGGGCTACTTTGATGTTCATGCTCTTTTGCGAGGTGAATCAAAAGCCATTTTCACTTCTGTTAGTTAATCTGAGTTTAATTCTAACTTTGTTTGGTCTTTATCACTCAGATCACTAGTGAGAAGAAGAACTGGTAGTAGAAGAGTAGTTGCAATCCAGATACAAAACCAGTTCACACAACATCTTACTAGTCATATGTATCTGGCTGTTAAGATTGTTCAGCTGCCAAAATGATAATGCTCTTTCTTTGCCTCTTATAAGAGGCCTTTAGAATTAAGCAAATGCACCTAATGCCTTTAAGTTATCTGATCCTGTGCACAGATGTTCAGTGAAGTTTTGTTAGAAAGGCTTATTCACTGACACTATATTAATGCTTGGACGTTTTTCCTTTAAGTCAAGGCTGAATAGATTCATTTAACATGTGATGTTACTGGTGTTTGTACTGAACTGTTGAGATTATCCAAATGAAGTTGTAAAGTAAATGATTAGGTTTTTTTCCCATATTTAACACTAATAACTGTTCAATGATCACTGACAATAGTCTTTTAATAGATGTTGAAGACTTAGAGATAAAACAGGAAACTAGTAATTGCTCATTAAAGAAACTAGCACAGTAGTGGTGTATTCTGTGGAAAAGTCTGTGAGGAATGGCAGTCTTCACCCTTCTCTGCTATTACTCATGTCACTACAGGTGGGGCCTTGACAAGTGTCCTTTGTTACCAAACCGGGGATCTTATCTCCCAGACTGGCAGTATTTTCACCCATAGTGAAACTTACCTAACAGGAAAGAGAGAAAAAAGTATATTGTAGGAGTGTTTGTTTGATGAAATTTTGTTGGTAGGTTTTTGGTTTATTTCACTTAAATCTAAATCCTTTGTAGACTGAACTTCTCTTGATGACTTTTTAGGCATGATGTCCTTTTGCTTAGGCAGCTGAGAACACACAAACATAACCATCCCTTTTGTTCCTTTGCATGTGACACCTGCTTACCTTGCTCTCACATAGTAATTAATCACATTTTTGTTTAACTACATGCACTGAAGTAAAGAGATTACCTAAATCATACAGCAATGATTAATTTAGTCTGGTATAAAGTAACAAAAGGCTTTTTTTACATAAAATAATTGTTGAGTTTTTAAAAACCTTTTAATTTAAAAAACCCAGATACTTCTTTTGTCATAAAGAATCTCAAATCCTCAGACAGAGGTAGTTTTCAGACAGTGCTAGTTCCTCCCAAAGCCATGATTGATTTTTGTTTTGTTGTTGGCTTTCGGAAGCCATCTGTTACATATGTGCAGATCTGAAACTCAGAATTACTCAGTGAGTCTGTTTGAAGATTTTTGGCTATCTAGTCCTTTAAGCTTATTTGTCAGTTTTTAGCAGTCACTGCATGTGCTTGGCTTCTCAGTAACCTGGTATCCTCTGGGCCTTCTCCTTTCCTTGCCCTACTTGGTTTTGATTTTTATAAAAGTATCTGGGGCCTGGTTCTGACTTAGTACTATCTTGAGGAGTCCAGAGGTAGTGAGAGGACCCTCTGCAAGCTCACAGTCCAGACTAGTGTATTAACTGTTGTAAGTACTTGAATGTCATAGATGCTTGTCTATTTTCCTATATGTGAGTTTTCCTGTATATTTTTTAATTTGTAAATGATGTGTAGTAGGGTAGGAAAGGGATAAGAACGTACTTCACCAAATGCGTTATTGACTTCTTTTATTTCTCTAATCTGTGGGAGTTATGTTTTATATCCACAAAATACATAAGTGCTGGCTTTCTAGACCTTGTAAGAACTTACAGAATAATAACTTAAAATTGTCACTATGTTGGTCTTTTGGCTATGTTATCAAACATGCAGATGTTCTGTATTAAGAACAGTGTCTTGACATACCTGTGATTACTGCGAGTTTGAAAGCAGCTTTACATGTATAGCTGTCAGAAGTTGACATTCCTTTTTAGAGATAAGTAAAATGCTGTCCCGAGTGGCTTGCTACTTTGTGTGCTCCTTGTCTCTTGTGGTGAGTGAAACATATATACCTCTCCATGTTAATTACCAATGTGTTCAGCACATCCTTTGTCAGGATTCTTGACTTTCTTGCTTTTATCAGGGGTACATGACTCATAGAAGAGATAAGAAAATACCACCCTCAGCTGTGTTGAATTCAGTTTTAAAGAAGGCCTCTTGATTAAATAGTGCTGTTACAGCTAAAAGTGTAACACAATTTGCTGCTAAAGGTTGTTAGTAGTAGTCATAGAAATAAATCTGGGAATTAAGTAGCTGAAAGTTGTGGTGTTGTCAGATGGACATCCAGTGCTTTTCTGCCTATAGTGTCACCATCCAGCACAAGATTTGGCGTCCTAAAGGAGACAAAATTTAAATCTCATTTTAAACTACATTAATTCCTTTATGTCTTACTCAGTTCAGTTTGCCATGTCTAATCTGTGTTTAAAAAGTAAGTAAGAAACAAGCTTTTAGGTAGATGCAAATTTAGGAGCCACTTGGAAGAATCCTAGGGATTATAAGGACTTACAGTATCATGCAGACTGCTTCATACCAGCACATGGGTGTTATAATTTGTTTCCGGTCTCGGTTTATTTGTAAGCCAAACTTGTAATTCTGACCTGGTTTGTACACACTGCCTGTAGAAGACACTTTTCTAGGCAGTGTTCACTCATCATTTTGAAGTAGCAAATTAGGTGTGCCATAAACTCTGCTGATCTTGTATTTCAATCGCAAGAACATTTCACTGTTAACTGAAGAAAGGGAGAAGGACAGTCACTACTAAGCTGATAGTATTTTACAGCTTATGAAAAAAAAAACCAACAACCAGGAAGACTACTTAAAGTTCCTGAGGAAGAGAATTTATCTGGGAAATCTGATTTGTTTTCCAAAAGTAGTATCTAAAAGGAAAATAGAACTGGTAAGGCTCCATAGTCCTTCACTAAATGCAGCATGAAAGTGCAATAGTGAAGGTACTTGATATATATTAGATGTACTCCACTGCATACAGTTTTAGGACCCCCATTCCAAGAAAGGTATCAACAACCAGAGTGAGTTCAATGAAGGGTGACTGGCATAGTCGTGGGCTGGGTCCCCTGGCCTGGAAGGAGAGGCTGTGGCGCCAGGGCTGTTTCAGCTGGGAGAAGGAGCAGCTTATGGGCTCCCAACAGCATCCCTGGCACCAGCTGGTTGGGTGAAGGAGAGCTGGTCCCTTCACAGCAGTGCATGCATGAGTAGAGAGCAAGAGACAGTGGCACAAGCTGGAACACAAGAGGCTTAGGCTGGAGATAAGGAGAAACCGTTTCCCCATGAGGATGGTGCTGCGGTGGGACTGGGGCCCAGGGAGTTTGGGCTGTCTCCAGCCTGGCAGGTTTGAAGCCTAGACTGTGTGAAACCCTGAACAACCTGGTCTGACCCAGTATTTGAACGTGCTTTGAGTTGGGATCAGCAGTTCCTTGCACACTGATTTGTCCTCTGTTGGCTCTGTTCTGACTTGGTGTTTCATATTTTCTGGAATGCTTTACATCTTTTTTTATAATAGGAGGTGATAGCATCTGGCTTGAATTATATTCTCCTACATGGACAGCTTCTTTTTCATGACCTGCATGCTGACCTTTGATATCCTTCATTTTTTTCCTGTGTCTTGCAGCCTTCTCCGGAGCAGAGATGAACATGTGGCAAGCACAGTCAAAAAAGGACTAAAAAAGCTCATTCCAAAGCTGAAGCGGAATAAAAATGTAAAAGGAATAGAAGCATTACTGGAGAAATTGACTTCCTAGTGTAAATGAACCTAAAATGATTATTTACATCAATGCAATCAACTGAGATTTGATAAGATTTTGCACCATGATTGTTTTAAGAAGCAGTGTATGCATTTGTATATTAAATAATTTCTAAACCAACTTGTCTTTGTATTCATTCTATTGTGCACAGTAGAAGATTGTTCTCAGAGACTGAAATCTCAAGATTTAAGAGCTAACAGAAGCTTCTGAACACGTAATCAAGGTAATCAAGTCTCTCCTGGTAACTTGCACAAAAATGTTTTAAATCTTCTTAAAATTTGCATGTGTTATAGTTACCATAGAAACACAAGCATCTGTTCTGGACATATGGTGTATGGGCAAATATATTTGTCTTAATCCCCTTCCTTCCTGGTTTCCTAAAACCAAAAAACAACCAGGAAGATTACTCAAGTCCCATTCTTACCCTGTGATGGAGGCTATCATCCCTAGGAACTAACAAGAATAGAATGAAAATAATGTCTCTTGACTTTTTTCAGGGAAGGTTCTGAAGGAACAGCTGTTTCAATGGACCACGATTTGGTTTTGTTTCAGTCAAGTCTTCTAACTACACACTTTTAAGCCCTAATAAACCCAAGGGGTTTGGGGATTTTTTTGGTTTGTTTGTGGTAATGGGGGAGGGATGAATTCCTCATATCAAATCAGTATCCTATTGATTTTTCCTGTACCCTGTTTTGATCTACAAAAATGAAGCCAGTATTTTATTTTCTCCTTTTAGAAAAAAATCCAAAACTTCCTTCATAAGGCATTCCTAGAACACCCACCCTTCTGGTGCTTAATGTCATGCTGATGGACTGATCCAAGCAGAGAACCAGACTGATTAAATCTCCAGTTGTAGGAGTTACTCTTTTTTGTTGCTTAGTTTGACAAGATGTGGCTCCATTTGTAATAGCAGATAGTGAGGCATTACTTCTCCTATGATAACAGTTTCCTCAGCATGAAGGACAATACCACTACCAGTGGCTGGTTGCCAGTGGCTAAGTAAACGCTTTAAGTTCCCGTGTTTTACATACTTGAAATCAGTCTCCTAAATTACTGCATTTACTGACAGAGGTTATGATGATCCACCACTACTCCTGCAGTCCATTGGGAACTGTAGTGTTCAGCACACATCACAACCAGATGACCCAGTGTGAGACTCAGACTTGAATGCTTAGCATGAGGTAAAATACTCTGGTTTTCTAGGGAGCACCTGTATGGCCCTGATGTTAAAACAAAAAATCAAAGCACCAGATTCGTGTAAGCACACGTTCTTACATGTCTGTCTGCTATTCAGTTTATCAGCACCTTATCAGCACCTATGACTTAATTTCATTGCTCTTGTATGTCCATGCTAGATTCTAAACATTAGATTATTGCCCTCAATAACCTCAAAATTGAGAAGGGGATTTTTTTGCCCTCCCTGTTTTGCCCTACCACTAATTGGAGCTACAAAGTTTATCAAGGAATTGGAGCATCTCTCCAGTGGGGAAAGGCTGGGGGAACTGGGCCTGCTCAGCCTTGAGATAATTGAGTCAGGACCTCATCAATGCCTGAAGCGTCCAAAGGGAGGGTGCCAGGAGGATGGATCCAGGCTCTTCTTGGTGATGCTGAGCAATAGGACAAGAGGCAATGGGCTGAAACTGATGCACAGAAGTTCCACCAGAACATGAGGAAGAGCAGCTTTGTGCAGTAGAACAGGTTACTCAGAGAGGTTGTGGAGTCTCCTCTCACTGGGGATATTCCAGAACTCTCTGGACACAATCCTGTGCCATGTGCTGTAGGATGACCTTGCTTGAGCAGGAAGGTTGGACCAAATGACCCACTGTGGTCACTTCCAAACTGATTCATTCTGTGATTCTGTACTTCTGTAATTATTCAGCAGAAATCTGTTGTATATTTCGTTCAGGTTGGCTTTTTTGGCACTAACGTAGACTTCTTAATAACAGTTCACTACCATTTAAATTCACTATCTGTTGCTAAGTAAAACAATCTGGTTTATTGTCACAAAAGAAAATAGTGTTACAGACTCTAGTGAGGTGCAATCTTCAGTAACTGAGAGGATGTGTTTACAAGCAGGAACATTTAATGCCAGGGCCAAGCAGGTCTAATTGGGATGAACCTTTAAGTATTTACACCCACTCATAAGATTAGGTGGAATTAGAGGGGAGCACAGTCAGCAAAGTATCAGTAAATCAACAGATGCAAACAAACAAACAATGTCAGAAACCATTTTCTTAACTGTAACATTTATGTACTGTCCAGAGTAGCCTAAGTAAACTATAAATTACAACTGTGTTTATGGTTTATTTGTTTTTATGAATTTGCCTATTTATCTTACAATTTTTTGTGAACTAACAAATATTGCTCCCAGTGAGAAGCAAGAGATTACTAATAAAGATGAAACAGTGCATTTCAGTGCTTTAAACTATTTTCACTTAAACATACACATCTAGAAAATGTACTTAATTCCAGCATCTGATTGGCAATGGCATTAAGTGTTCCTGCTTGTAAACACATCCTCTCAGTTACTTGGAGCTCATTAGTTTCTGTAACAGGATTTTCTTTTGTGACAATAAAACAGATCATTTTAATTAGCAGCAGATAATGAATTTAAACTGTAGTGAACTGTTTTTAAAGAAGCCTTAGTTGCTGCCAAAAACCCAACCTGAATGAAATACGCGACAGATTTGTGACTAAATAATTAATAGTAAAATAAAACAGGGAGCGGAAAAAAATCTGATACAGCTCTTTCAATTTTTTGGGTTATTAAGGGGAACTAATACTTAGAATCTGGCACAGACATACTTCCAATCAAGAGGATTACAGGGAGAAGTGGAAATAAGTCATAGTTAGAGAAGGTGCTAATAAACTGAACAGCAAAAAGCCATGTAAGAATGTGTGCTAACATGAGTCTGATCTGATGCTTTGATTGTGTGCTTTAATTACGGTTGCTTTAGATGGATTTGTACCAGGCAGTTTATTTGCATTTTTGAATTTTAAGTTATGTGTAGTAATTTGGAGTGGCTGTTAGTTTTCCTTACCACAAGTTGAGAAATGCCACTCTTCATTAAGTAGACATCAGTTAAGGTTATGCTATAGTTGCCACTATTTTCCTACCAGAGATAGAACATAAATTTTACTTTTAAGGTGTGTCTTTAATGTCAGTTGAAAACAGATTCTGAAATAGCCTAAATGGTAGGAGAGGAAAAGCAGGTTATGTGGAGTACAAAATACTGTTTCAATGGCTTAAGGTATGTCAAGGACTGGCCTGGTTTTTCCCAATGAAGAAGCTGGTTGAATGCAGTGCGATATCTATCCCAGTCTCCTATGGGCTGCATGAAGGCTGAGCAGTAAATTTTTGAAAGATTCTGAAAGAATAGTGGGGTTTTTTTGGTTTTGTTTTTNATATCTATCCCAGTCTCCTATGGGCTGCATGAAGGCTGAGCAGTAAATTTTTGAAAGATTCTGAAAGAATAGTGGGGGTTTTTTGGATTTGTTTTTTTTTTAAAGTGTGTCCTTTTTATTTTGTTTGATATGAAATTTTGCCAACTTTAGATTATCCAAAGTACTCAAATTATTGCCAGCATTTTAATATAGTTAGTAGTATTTTTTTTATTGCCAAGAAGACAACGGAATTGCACAGGCAGCAAGTAAATTTTTTTGTCTGCAACTCGCTCAGAAGAAAGGCTGCAATTTTGAGTCATTTGTTTTAAAGCCATTTTCCCAAGGTGAAATGCCTGTCCCTTGTGACCAGCCAGAGCCAACATCTCTCACCTTACTTAGCAGAAGTTAGAGGGTGAATCACCATTGTAAGTGCAAGGACAGAAAAGGTGGTAATTATTATTTTATTTTTTGTTCTTAGAAGATGGAAGACCCATTTCCTTGGATGCATATTAATGTGTATTTTCCATTACCTTGGAAATAGAGGCATACAGATGGGTACTGTTGTACCTTAATAGCTCTAGTTTAGTAGGTTTAAGCTACAGAAGAACCAGCCTTCCCCTTTGCTGCTGACAACAGGATCTACCAGGAGCAAGCAGTGCTTTTGCTTTCCCACTGACTGCACCAACTTACCTTTTCTTCAAAAGCAAAAAAAGTACACAATGACTTTGAGCTTGTGTCTGAGTGCAGAACTGAGGGAAAAGTGAGATCAGCAGAGAATGCAGAGTGATTGACTTAGCTGGAA
Source organism: Aleadryas rufinucha (assembly GCA_013397815.1). Classification (NCBI taxonomy): domain Eukaryota; kingdom Metazoa; phylum Chordata; class Aves; order Passeriformes; genus Aleadryas; species Aleadryas rufinucha. The sequence goes on along the minus strand of VZTH01007376.1, from coordinate 132,956 downwards.
ATAAAGGGGGGAAGTCTGGGGACAGTTATATGCATTGCAGGCAGACTGTGACCCATAAGCTGTAAGACTTTCTTTCTTAGTCCTGTCCATCTTTTGTCTAGTTGGCTTGCAGGCTGCCAGAATGGACACAAGGCCATGTCCACATATGCACACCACTTGGTACTTACAGAGTTCTACCATGTGTTCTCTTTATTCCTGTGTTGTGTCTAGAAAACTAAATTGTAATAATCAAATATTAAAAATAGGAGTTTTTTAAAAATTTCTTACATCTTTAAAACAGATTCATGCAAGAGTTCATTGCATTAATCAAGACATAATTTGTTCTGATTTCTTGGAAGAAATCTGTACTGCCCATTAGACATTTGGCATTGTCAAGTTTAAGATCATTGCCAAAACACATCCATTTTGCCTCAGTGTGTACCACATTGCTCAGCTGCTTTGTGAAAACACCAAAGGTCATTTACCCTTAACCATATTATTCTTCCATCAGTTTTCTCGTTTTCTGCTTGGGGTTCAAAACTCTTGCATTGAATTGCTCCCTTACATGCTCCATTATGTAACTTGCACATTTTTTCTCCATTAATAAGTTTTTTGTTGTTTAAAGACCATTCTGTGGTTTTGTGTGTTTTGTTTTAAGATCCTGGACTTTTAGGGTATGAAACCTTTTGTAAAGATCTATAAATAGTAAATATCCTGTGTTAACCATCTAATAAAGAAGAACAGGCATTCCTGGAAAGCATCGCTGTTTAAGAAACACTAATCTATCATAGTGGGTCCTCCACCTTTTCTCTCATCCCTGCAACTCTACATTTCAGCAGTTCACGTTTTCCTTGACATGATTTTTTTCTTGTGAATGTATATAGAGGGTCTAACTCATTTTACTGTAGTGTCATAGAAGCCAGTAGGGTTATTACTTACAAGCTGTTCTATGTGGAGGGACTGAGGGAAGGGAAAGTCACTGATGGCTGGAAAACTGGAAAATATGTGAGTTAAACTCAGGTATCAGCAGTAATTCCTTGCATATGCCCAACTTATCATTATGTATCTATGTGATTTTCCTCTTGCAGTAGTCATATTGAAGTTTTGTCAAGGGCCATACTGGTTGAAGTGGATTTATCCATCTTGTCATCTGCTGTCATGGAAGATTATTTTAATTGCTGAGTTTATATATCTTTCAATCAGAATGTGTCTTACAGGTACACCTATGCTTTACACAATGCAAAGATCCTACAGATTCTCTACTTTGCACTGTCCTCCCCAGAGCTGGTTCTGCCTGTCATTCAGGTATCTTGTTGGTCTTGTGCTCTAACTAGAGTGTGTCTCCATGGATTACACCTTTTATTAGAATTTAAAACCAAAAATAAAATGCATACAGGAGGGAGCCTACAGGACCTCTGGGTATACAGGCATAGAAAAGCAGGTGCTATAAGCACTGAATTAAGAAGTCATCAAAAAGTTTATATCTGTTTGCAAAACAGATACAAATAAAATACTTGTGGGGAAAAAAAGAAAACCAAGCCAAACCAACCAACGATCACCACCACCACCAAAAAAAAACAACAAAAAGAAAAAACCAAACCAGGGTTTGTCATTTTAATGACAGACTAAATTATAAGCATCTCTGAGAAAACATTTTTTGTGGAAAAGAATAAGATAGTATGAGAGTTGGTTCAGGATGTTGAGGTTTTTAAAGTTTCTGCTCCCAGGCTGTGGTGAGATGAAGGACATCAGCTGCCACAACACTTGCTATGAAGTCATCTTCACAGCGTGGTGATAGCACCAGTTTTCAAGGCAGTTCTTATGGCTGAAAGGCTTCAGAGGCTGTTTTACAAATTGATGCCACCCGTTTTTCTATGTAGACATTTTCAAATTTGATGGGTTTTTTCCTCTGTTTATCTGAACAGGCAAAAATATTTAGAGCCTCTTTCAAATTCTGTATCTTTTGATAGTGGACAGTGAAAAAAATAGGCAGTACCAATTAAAGACGCTTGAGATATGTCTGAATTATTTCTCTTCAAAAGAATTAAAAAATGTTGAACTTTTACATTATTGTAAACACTCCACCCGTGGTGACAAAACTTCAGGCTTTTGGTAGACCACCTGAGGAGGACACAGCACAGCTGGCTAACATGGCAGGTAGCAGGCACCACACGTTGTTACGGAAAGGAGGAATCTGGCAGCCTGTAACCTCTGAGCGGCAGCAGTGAACAATGGTCCATGCCAGGAGCTGTTCCTCCCACAAGGAGACCCACCCACCTATTTTGCCCTGCCCTAAAGAGGCTCCCCATCACAGCGGAAGGTTCTGTCACAGCCTGCCTGTGATTTCCTGAATTTTCCTGAACTTTTGGAATGTATTGGTCTTGGGGGTTTTTTGCTTGTTTGTTGTGTTGTTCATTGTCGTGTGTTGTCAACATTGTCCCGTCTCCCCCCCCCCAGCCCCTCTCAGAACTGATGAAGGAAAAAGTGAATATGGTGGCCTGAAGAACAGTTATTAAGTGGTGGCAAAAGACTAGCTTTAAAGTTATCTGCTTATTAACGATGTCAAATTCTTTTGCTTATAAATAGAGCAAATCCACTTCAGGAGTTCGAATGACAGTACAGAGAATTTTATAGAGTAGAACTAGACTCTGACAGGTTTTATTTAAAAACCTTGATAATCTCTATCTCAGGACTTGTAGAAAGCTTTAATTTTTCTCAGCATATTTCCATTAAATTACCTAAGTACATAACAAACTTCTACCTCTGACCTTTCCCTATTTTAGTCCTAGATAAAGGGCTGGATTACAGTCAAAAGGCATGTAATTTTTATACTACCAAATAAAAAAGTCAATAAAAGTTTTGTAATAGTAGATAAGCATATTTTTGCATGACATAAAACCAGAATGGTCTAAACAGTTGAAGCTATTTTTTAAGCAAGGTGAAATTTTTTATTTCTTAGTCTTATTGATAGTAATTACATTTCATCAAAAACCTTGAAGTATTCCTAGCTGAAATCTAAAAAATTTCACTTACTTTACTTGCAATATTTAAAGACTGAATATTGCTATTTGCCTTAGAAACCTGGGAATAGTACCAGATGCCTATTAATCTGTGGCATACTGTAGCTACCCCTTTAAGTGCTATCTTTCTGAATGAGAAAAGCAAACAGCTCCTGAACTGCACTGAGAAAGTGATCTTCTTCTAAGACAGGATTTGTGCAGGAGCATATTCTAACTGGAATTCTTTCCACTCACTTATGCAGGGGCAGACTCTACATTTCTACTACCCACACACATATTTTTACATATTTTTTCTCTTCCCCTTTCTTTCTTTTTAAAATTTTTCCCTTTTCCTTTTCTTTTCTTTTTTGTCCCCTTTTTCCCCCCAGTAATTCACAGTCCTAAATTAAGTAGAAGAAACAATGCTTGGTTCTCCTAAAATGAAGCTATCCAGATAAACTGGCTGTTCCTTTGTCTTACAGAGACAGCATGTTTGCTAAGTCTGTAGTGAAACATAATGATAGAATACATTTTCCTTCTCCCTCTGTGTCTCATTAATATCTGCAATTAGTTAAAATAGAAGACTTTACCATGGCCATATTTAGAGAGATTTCTAATTTCTCAGTGGTTTGAAAATCCTCCACCCTGTTTCCCCAAAACTTTAGTTATGCCAAATTAGCATCTCCCCTAACAAGATTTTCTACTTTATCTTTAATAGTACTGCCCATCTTTGTTGTGTTTAAGCATGTTTTCCCTTGATGTATTATTTCAAAACCTTTTGATTGCCAAAGCCCTATGGAATTCAAGTAACCAAGACAATCATGACTGTCCTGCATTGTTTTTAGATGTCATCATGTCTACCACTTGCCTGTTCCCTTTGAGTAATTTAGGGACAGTGATGCCACTGTGGATGTGGCACAATAAATTAACCGAGTCCTCCGCAGGGAACATTTTGTGAACAACAGAAAAAGAAGGCAAAAATGTTTCATCCTCTTTCAAAACCAGCTGATACAGGTTTGCACAGCCTTCTGCAGGTTCTCAAAAGTCTGTTCTGTGGGAATATGAACTTGTTCCATCCTCTGGGCTGGCTGGCTCCACTTTGTATGGTAAGAGCAGGAGAGACTTTGTGGGAGGACCTTGCTAGTTCCCATCTACATGGTAACGTAGAATGTGCTGGCACCGACAGAGCCTTGAGCAATCCAGGCATTGTCTGGCTCCTATAATGGTACCTCAAATTTAGGCATAATCTTTCCTATTGAAATGCATAGACTTATGCTCGTCACCCCTAAAAAAAGAATAGTTAAGCCAAAGGCAGAAAGCTACATAATCCAGAGAAGAAAATGACAAATCTTTAGGAAAAAAATCTTACCGAGCACTTACTTCTAATTTTCTGGAAAGTGTTTTACTCCACTAAGCACCCATTCACCTCCTCAGTGCAGCAGGGCAGGGATGACAGGTATTGCAAAACAAAACCCAGCAACTTTGTGTAGTCTTACGCTTAGGGTTTCACTGCCAGAGGTGTGTCCTCTGGACTGCACACTTCTACCACGTACCAGCTAGTCAGAGCTCTCAGCACTGAGCTTGGTCATGAGTCAAGCAAGAATCTATCCCCACTCCTGCAACGAGTCACATTTGTGTGCTGAGTCAGTGCACAGAGTAGTCAAGAGGGTACCAAAACCATCTGTGAGATGGTGGGGCTGGATGAAGGATGAGGGGGCAAAGTGCATTGAGAAAAAAGATGAGCAGTTGCTAGGTAAGCTGAGCTGCCCAAAGGGTGATGGCCTTGGTGCTCAGCGCACCCAAATGGGACCTGGTGGTACGTCTTGTGCTTCAGAAGGGACAGAAATCATTCTCCTCTGTGTCTGGCAGTGTTTTGGCCCATAGCCATTAGCCTGTGGGGTACTCTAAGAGTTTTACCTTTATGTGGCTGTAGTGTGTGGAGACTCTTGATTCCTTCCAAACTAAAGCCATCAACTAAAGATTGCTTGGTCCAGAGGAGACTGAGTGTTTGGGAAGACTTTGCTGCTTGGTCAGGGTACTTTCATAGGTCTTTAATGAAGCAGAGCCTGTGATACACTCCTTTTCACCCTCCTAAGTGCTGGAAACACCAAGCTGTATGGTCTTTCTTTTACTGTCACCTTGTGGGCCATTATTTACCTGGTGGAAAGTGGAACATATTCAACTAGAGGGGTGCAGGGGACCCCCTCCAAGCTGCATTTGAACAGTTAGAGCAATACTGTGGGATTTGTGCACTGAAATCTTACTGAACAGATAAAGCATTTGCCAAGGACATTAGATTCTGACTCCTGATTAAGAGACAAGACTCCTTTTTCATCTGTTCATGTTTGGTGTGCAAAACCTATTTTGTTACATGTCTTCAAAAATGTCTGCCTGAATATGTCCTGCAGGTGAGGCAAGTGGGGTGGAAAACAAAACTAGTGATCTTTGTCAGGTCTGAAGCTGTGACTAAGTCCAGTCCCAGAAGGGTTAGTGCTCAGGCTCTGGATTTCTATAGGTGGCAAGAAGCTGCTGAGCCTGCCATGCCAGGGTGAGCATCTGCATCCCATCTGCATGGTCATGAAAGTATGAATTCCTTCAGCAAAGAAATTGATTTACAGTGTCCCCTTTTTTTGAAAATCCAGTAATCACCAGATTTTAAATCCTTTTAATGGATCTAACTCAATTTGCATGTTGAAAATAAAGCATAGTTGTGTTTTTGCATGCTTGTAACTTGTCACCTCACTGAACTGCTGTAAGAGGTTTCCTGTGGTTCCTGGAAGCTCCTTGTCCTGTTGTTGCTATGCAGAAGGGCTATGCAAATTCCCTAGAGCCAAAGCAAAGCAGCTATTCTTCTCACTGAGTGCCAGGATTGTGCCTGCTGCATTGTGTGCAGTCCAGAACAGCAAACATCTATCACATTGAACTCTCAGGGCTCACCTGTGCCTTAAAGACATGGTTTAGCTTTTAACAGAGTTGATCAGCACACAGTGTTCTGACTGTCATTCCTAAAGAACAAAATGACAGATGGGCTTATGATAGGTTTGTCTGGAGATAAGAGAAAGAGAAGAGCAAGTTGGTTACTAATTACCTTCCCACCACTGAATGGAGAAATGTCCCTGTGCGTGACACAGTCCGCATGGACGTGTCAAAATTAATGAACTTTTTCACCCTCAGCTGTCCCAGAGTGAGCTTCACACCATTGTGTCCCATGTGGCCCTGAAATTTGAATGCAGCCGTTTGCATTCATCAGGGCAGCACAGACACAACGTGAGAGTTCCAGAGTTTTAAAATGCATCTCTGTCATCAGGACGCTTTGCAACAGGAGTGCTGCTGAGTAACAGCCATGGGTCATATCAGTGCATTTTTACCATCGATCCGTTTCATTAGACTCTTTTTCTTTAAAGTCTTTGCATCTGATTATCAATAAAATAATTTTTCTTTCAGATCTGTTATTCAGATTACTGTTTCTGAATTGGTACGACTGCTCTTATGTAAAAAGAATATTCCTGATAGTCTCTGAAGTAATACATAAAACTCCAATTCCATTTAATTATTGTTGGTTTTATTTGTTATTTAAGTTCTGGGGTGGGTTTAGACATATGAGAAATCCCGTCCAGCTGTGCAAGAAGACACAGTAATCTTAGGACGCGTACTCCTGGGGGTGAGCTAAGTGTCAGGATTGTGTCTCTAATGGCTTTATGTACCAGACAAATTATCTTGATTTTAAATTATATTTAAAATTGGTTACAGTTAAGTGCAGATAAGATCCTTTGTATGAACAGCCTCTATGAGCTACTACCCATATTACATATTTCCTTTGATTATTTTTTAAATACTGCCTTAACACTTATGTCCCATGACAGGTCTATTATTCTAACAATCAATCAGTAGATACATTAAATACTGCAAAATAAATTATCACTTAGTCCTAGACCTAAAAAGGATTTGGTTTGGAAATGTTTTCAAAATTGATCAATGAGATGTATCAACTCAGACTCCAGAATTCTTCACTAGTTCTTGTCATACTGAAAGATGATTATAGAGCTGGGGTGGGGGGAAATGCTAAAAGCAGTGCAGTGCTTGACTAGGCATGAAAATAGGAATCATTTGCAGGGCTGCATTTGAAAAATAAAATTGGAACACTGAAGCACAGCTATCTGGCTATGGAAACAGAGGCTGGCATCTTAAGGAGTCTAGCTGCTGCCAATATTTAGATAAATGCTCTAGGCCATTTTCCTCTATTTGAAAGCTGATGCAAAACCAATTTAAGTGATGCAGTCAGTATATTGGGTATTCTATTTGTTTAATTTTTGAGACTGCCTTGACAGCAGCAAGGTGACTGACCCTTAATGACAGCAATTTGTTTTCCCTTTGTACAATTATGGTGGGTCTTTATTGTCAATCTAATCAGTAGCAGGGGGTTAGATCTTCGTGTGGGACTAATTCAGAGTGTTTAATCTGAAGGAGGTAATTTCAGAGAGTTGATGAGCACTTAAGTGCTGCTCACAGTCTATCAGAGTTAAAAAAAATCTGTTGTTGTAATCTGAGCCTTTTTAGTTTTGAAAACAGCCTCCTTCAAAACACATTTAACCACTACTTTTGTTACTTTTGGCCTTTTTCATTTATCTTCTGACTGATCTGTTTTTCTTCTTTCTCCTTTAGCTTCTTGGTTGTCTCCCAATATCCAATGCACAAACTATCATTGCTGTGACAAAGGGTGGGGTGCACCCTCACCACAGCACTCAGATATTTTCTTCATGGCTCTCTGTGTGAAGTCGACCTTCCCTCTTTCCTTCTTGAGAGCTGTGTACTCGTAGGCCTTCAGCTTGCTGTAATAGTCTGAGAATTTATTGTAAAGGATGGAGATGGGCATGCCATTCAGGATTATTCCAAAAGCAATGCAGAGGAAAGCAAACAGGCGACCAAGGTGAGTTTCTGGACACATATCCCCATATCCCACTGTAGAGATGCTGACCTACAGGCAAACCAACATACAGCTTATTAGCTGAGAAGAAATACATAGACAGATATGTTCACTGATCAGGGACAATGTTAAAGTTAGGTCTTTTGTGCTTTGCATTGTAAGTCTGAAATACTCTGTGCTGCTGGTTTTTTTGGGTTTTTTTTTTGTATGTGTGTACCATCTGTCTCATGCAAAATATCCCTAATTAATGAAAAATTTAAAATCCTTCTCATGAAGTAAAGAAAGACAATGGTTTGACACCATTCAGGGAGATTTTTAGATTTTTGCCCTGCAGAGAGAATTCCCAGACAATTTCCACACCAGCCTGTTCAGAAGGTGAGTTTGTCTGACTGTAGGGAGAGGAGAGATCTGGCTCACTGACCATGCAAATCCACTGATAGCTGCAACCTTGCTCCCTCATCATGTCAGTTGGAACAGATGTACTGTTTCTAAATCCAGTGTGCTGATAAAACCCTGTATTTGGGACTTGTTCTGTGGGTTGTATTTTGAATTTTACCTTTGTTTGTCATATATATTTTAGGGACTAATGAAAAACACATGAAAACCTTCAGCTAATTATGAAATAAATTTTCATAATATTTTCATTATAGGAAGAAGTGATCCAGGACTTTGAAGTTTCTAGATGAAATCCCCTTCAATGATTACATACCTACAAGGACCTGTAGCCTAGAAGGTTTTGCCTGCAGGGTATGGTTGCAACATATATAGTTATAATGCTAAATAAGTATCTAAGTGGGCAATTTTTGCTGAATTCTCTTTTGAAGAATGATTTGGGTGTTGTTTAAAATGTTTTGGCTTTGGCTGTTGGATTTATTTTAGGTTTTTTGTGAGAGTGATGGTGTTTAGTATATTTGTTTTATATGAATCTGTACACTTTGCCATCTTACTGTGTACATAGCTTCACATTTTTCTTCTCAGCCAATATAATTTTCTCTTTCTAGCCTATGGATACACGAGGGAACTATGTTATGGATCCAGTGCTACACCAAGTACTGAAATATCTTCATTGTAAAATTCAGTTCAAAAATTAATGGATGTTTGATTATGGAGATGCTACATATGAAGGGTGTATTCCTAAGAAGTCTACTTAAGGTAACTCCTAATTTATATAGTTCCACTGCACACATCTTGATATTTTATCATTTTTACACTTAGTAAATATAACTTACTTTTCTCTGGCAGGTAACACTTGCAGGTTTCTGTCATCTATCACTTTCTAGTCTGTGCAAGGGATCTTTTTCAGCCAGTGAATTTTACTTAGTTTTTTTCACAGTGTCTCAACACACTGTGTGTATCTGTTAAACAGTAGCTTAAAACTCTGACAGAAATAAGCCACAGACAGTAAGACTTTCACTGTAAAGCCCTTGTGGCTTTAGCACTAAGTCTTCAAAAGGTCACTGTGTACAGTTTGCCATCCTCTAATGTGCTAAATAGAATGATATTTCAAATGAAGAAAGCATTAGGGTACATGAGACAGCACCAGGTGAGCACATTTCTAGGATGCACCTGGTGCTTCCTGTGGAATAAAAAGGATTAGTGATTTGGTTTAATGGAAATTAAGTCACTGGATTTGAATGATAATACAGGATAAATATCTCCAAAAATAAATACTGAGATGAAGGCAAGATGTTTATCTCTATGAGCCAGGACAAAAACGTTACCCTGTGATAAGGTACTGTACCACTGACATAGTCTTATACATTGCCTGTAGCAGTTTAGGAGGGATACTTCTCCTGCATGTGTGAGATGGTGAAGGCTGTTGGATTTTTATAAAATTTGAATGATCTAGATATTTTAATTTACAGTCTTAAAGAACAAATAGGCTTTAAAAAGTGTTTTATGCTTTGGAATTGCAATGTGCATGATACAGCTCCCGTTTTGAAGACATTTGCTCAGCTAAACAGACCTTTTTCACCTAGTCATATACGTTTCTTAAGAATATATAAATGATTATGGTGTCACCAGTTTGCAAAAATGAGCCCTAAAGATTTTGCATATAACCTGCATGTTCAGAAAACAAAATATTTTAGCAATGTATGAATCACCAATGTTTTCATAGCCTGTGTATATCACTAACAGATGACTGTGAAGGTCACATTACAGGACCCTTTCCTTTTTTCACTGTTTCTTCCATCCTTCCGTGGCCCAGCTTAAAGGATATTCAGCACAGTTACATAAATGCATGTGCACATATAAACGTGTGCATCTATGCTTGTCTGTAAGGCTTTTTTTCTGCCATATGCTGAATCTCTGCAAATGTGTGGTAAACCACCACACTTCATTGGCCATGGCTGAACCAGAAGTGCAGACCATGGACTCCGGGGTGGCTGGCCAGGAGAAGTGACCTTGGATAGATTGGGATTACTGTCCAGTGGGCCACATATGCAGCTCGGTGCATCCAGTGTCTGTGCTGATCAACCAGCATGAAATGTTCTAACTCCTATCCAGTCTATTTGCATGGGCTTCTTTCTCCAGGGAAGTGACTGGGACAGAGCCAGACCCATAACCAGGCCCAGGAATCAGAAGTGCTCCTAGGACCCTGCATAAAAATGGACTGTGGAGGCCAGCATCAGCTGCTGCAAAACAAAATGTATGTGACAATAGTCTAGGACATGCCTTAGGGTTATGGATGGCCAAGATATGGGTCCTGTGCCTTCCCTCGGCATTTACAATGTCTTGCTACATCTAGGATTTTATAAATACACATATCTTCTGCAGCACAACAGAACACAATCTCTTGCATAAAACAACTGTTCATCCTAATGGATTTTTAACAGCCAGAGTTCTGGGACAGCTTTCACTTTTAAAGTTTAAATGATCTGACTATAATTAATAAACTCTGCCTTATGATCTTGCAGTTGTATGATGGGTCACGGAAGATCCACAAATAGAGTAAGAATGAAAAGCCTGTGTCCATCTGTAACTAGACAGCCTAATGTATGCATTTTCCCCCCCATTGTTTTGGGAACACTGACAATGGCATTAAATGGGGAAATACTTTCCTTTTCTGTCTCTTCGCCCACTTCTTCTTTAAAAGTGAAAATACTTTCTGCATTTGGAGATATGGGACTTTTAACACTGCCTGCCTGATTAAGCCTTGATTTAAGCTTACAGAGAGGTGAATGAGTGCATGTGTGCATGTGTGTGTGTGTACTTATGTCCTGTAAGCTCAGAATTCAGAGCAGATGTTCACTGATCTGAGCCTGTTGTTTTCAAGACTGTCAGCAACTCCAGCAAGGAAGGGGAGGGGAAGGAAGGGAGGGTCTCTGGCTACCCAGCAAGGTAAGATATATTTACTTACGGCAGCCCACCACCAAGCATGAGGAATGCTGGTGAAGTTGGTACTGGAGACATCGTGCTCCACTGTGTAGACCATGGCAGAGAAGGCAAAGATGCCCATAGCAATGAAGAGCAAAAGGCAGCCCACCTGCTGGTAGCACTGACGCAAGGTAAAGCCAAAGGCACGCAGCCCTGTGGAGTGGCGGGCCAGCTTGAGGATGCGGAAGATGCGCATGAGGCGCATGATGCGAAGCACTTGTCCTACCTTGCTCACCCGTCCCACCTTCTCGATATCGTGCTCGTGTTGGGAGCCCCGGCCCCGAGGCTGATCATCGTCAGTAAAGCATTCAAGCAGCAGCTGCAGATAGAGGGGCAGGATGGCAATGAGGTCTACCGCATTGAGGGCACTGCTGGCAAAGCGGCGCAGGTCTGGGGTAGAGACCAAGCGCAGCAAGTACTCCAGCGTGAAGAATGCAATGCACAAAGTCTCAACGTGCTCCAAGACAGGTCGGCTATCCCCACTCTTCCAGTCTACCTGCTGCATCTCTTCTACAGTGTTGAGTGCCAGAGCCACCACAGAGATGAGCACGAAGAAGCTAGAGGCCACTGCCATCACTTTGGCAGTGACAGAGGAGAAGGGCTTCTCCATGAGGTTCCAGAGGCGCCAACGCTGGGGGCCATAGTAGCGCATGTGGTGGAAGAGCTGCTCATTCTCCTCAGCCTCTGCCTGGGAGCGCAGCTCCCGCTGGACCTTCAGCTGCTCACTCAGCTCGTCCCGGCGCTCCTCAAAGCAGATGCGGCAGCAGCGGGGTGTGTATTTGAGACGCACGCCCCAGTAGCTCAGCTCCTCCAGGAAGCTACGGGGGCACAGCTCATCCCGCACCCGCAGCACCCCCGAGGCGTAGAAATTGTACACCAGCTGGAAGACAGCTGGGTCCCGGTCAAAGAAATACTCATCGACCTGGGCAGCGTAGTCATCGCACAGGCCCAGCTGGCAACGACGGTCAGTGGAGGTAGCCAGGCGGCCCAGGCGGGTCTTGGGATAGATGGCCACTGCCTGGTAGTTGAGGCGGTAACTTTGGCCACCAACATTGATGTTCAGCATGGATGGAGCAGATGCTGTGGCTGGGGCTCTAGAGGAAAGAGCAGGAGAACAAGGAATAAATGATGAGGCCTTGCTTTCTCCCTTAAATGCATCTTCACATGGCCATTTTCCTTGTTCTTTCTCTTCATCTTCCTCATCTTCATCGTCCACATAATAGTTGTAATTCCCCTTGGGTCCAAGTTGCAGTAGGGGCTGGGCGTTCAATGGAGTGGTGGCAGAGGAACCACTCTGCTTGTCGACATGAATGACTTCCTTATCTTTTCCCTCACTGGGCTGCGGGAGGATGTTTGGTGCTTCCATCTCTCCACCTTTATGTTTTAGGAAAGGAAACTCTTGCTGCCTGTTAAACTGCAACATAATATTATTCCTTACTCTTCTCCCTTCTTTGCATTCACCTGATCAAACAGTTAATACCAGTCCCTTTTAATACTGCAAAAGCTGACAACCTGGTTTTCTTCTCTCTTTCTCTCAGTAGTATCATGCATAGCAGTGGTTCTGCATATTTCTCCCTGTCAGCCACCACTCCAGTTGTTGTGAAAGCTCTGTGTGGGATATAGACACATGAAGACTGCTGTTGACCGTTTTAATCTTGCTGACAGCAAAGATCTGAGTGCTTAGAGGAAGGGATTTAAGGGCTATTATCCTGTTCAAACCTCGTTTCCCTTAGGCTGTGACGTGAATGATTATGGATCCATAAATCTATGAAAAATCAGTAGGGGGGAAAAAACCCTGAAGTTTTATTGCTAATAAAATGCACACATTTTCCTATTTCAAGTACATATGGATTAAAAATAATCTCAAATAAAAATGTATGAGGGGTGTAGAGAGAGAGAACATTACAAATTTCTTTCATCCTCACGAGCATAGCATGGCTTGGTTTTCTTTGATGAAAATAATTAAGGAACTCACTGGAGTAGTTCTTAAAATGTTTTCAAAAGGTGAGCAAATAAAAGTAATTTCATTTTATCCCCAGTTACAATACTTCCATTTGATTAAGAGCTGAGGAATGTTGCAGTCTGTGCCTGAAGCTTTGGATGTGCTCTGGGAGTGCAGATCTAATGCTCTGCTGGGCTCTGTGGAAGCGAAGGGCAGGGGCGTGAAGGGGTTTTCAGCTTTAAACTCTTCATGAGCTGCTGAGAAACAGCATAAAGCCACTCTTCTCTCTCTTGCAGATCACGTTAGAGTAGTATAAAGCTGCAGTGGGTAACTAGCAGGACAGGAGAGATGCTTTCCGGTGTTTGGATGGAGGTTTCATCTTCAGCTCTGGCTGAGCTGGCACCAGCGATTCCTGTAACAAGCATCCCAAAACCAGGTTACTCCCCCTTGTCACTGGGAGCACTTCAGCTAAGCTGGAGGACCTATAAAGCAAGGGACACACACAACAAAATATTGGTTCCTTGTGCATGATCTTAGCATCTGAATTACAACTTCTAAGCAGCAGCTCATTATTCCACCTGTGTCCAGGCTGGTGCAGGAAGGGACAAGGCACTGGAAAACTACTGGCTTTGGCAACACCCTCGCTGTTCTGGAAGGCCTCCCATTTGCAATCCAGTAGCCTGCCTTCCACTTGCAGCTCCCCACCCTTTCACACAAGCTGCTGAGACAATGTATCCCAGAGCCCCTGCAGCAGTGTTTTCACTTTGTTTGTCCTCAAGCTCATGTTCTTCTGCATTGGTCTCATGTTCTTGCACTTGCAGACCCAAATACTGTCGTTTTGGTGGTGCCCCATGTGAAGCAACTGCTGTTGCTATGAGAATGCCTCCTTTTTTCCTGTTTCCCTACCTCCAGCTGTAGCTTTTGTATTCATATTTACTAGTTCTTGACAAAATGGAAGATGCCACAGCTGAGCATTTTGCAATACTTTTGTTCTCAGGCTGTATTCTTGTGAGTGGATCACATGTAACTGTTCAAGTTTCTTTGAGTCACACTGTTTAAGGCCTGGATTATTTGTAATTCATATTTAACTCTGCTTGAAAGTGAATTTGTCTCCACTGCCCATTCTTGATGCAAAAGAGGCAAGGCCCCTCTTAATACGGATTGTCAGTACCTCTTTGGAGATACCAATGCGCTTTGCAGTTTGCTTTGAGCGTTAAACCATACCATGGTGACTCCTTTGTATAGCAACCTTAATGCAAATTCATGTCCAGTTTCAAGGCTCTTTCTTTCTCCTAAGCAAACTAATTCAGACATAAGAAAAAGGGTAGTTCACAATGCCATCATTTTAGTACTAAAAATTCTTGAATATTTCTTAATCAAGATTCAGGCTATAACCATATTCCTCGTGCAAGCCTCTGCTGTAGCATTTAATTTTGCTTTTTGTCAGGCTCCCTGGTCTCACTTCTGAGAAGTATCCAGTAAGGCTTATTGCTCACTATTCCAGGTAGTTTCTTACACCATACTGCAGTAGCAGGAGCTTCAGGGTGAACTTCATGACTGTCAGGCACCAGCTCCTCATGCACAAGGACTCAGATCTTGGACATCATTCCTAAGCAAAACAAGGAAGACCACTAGCTTCTGTCCACTCAGACTAATCTCTTTGACCTAAATATTCTTGGGAACAGAGCTCTGGGGCACCTGCTGCACTCTGCTCAAACTTGTCTCTAACTGACAAAATAGCTAAAATAAAACTGCTTCATGTAAGTTCTTTATTTTGGGGCGGCAGTTGGTTCTGACCTGCTAGATCCTCAGTCTAGATAGATAAGAAAATGAAGTGACCAGAAAGGACCCACTTTTTTCCCTTATCTACCTATATACAGCTTTTCTTCATAAACGTCATTAGTAGGAATTGCACAACATCTCGTATGGGGAAGAGCAGACTATGGGCTGTTTAAAGAGCTAGTAAAGTCTCTTGGGAATATTTTTTTGGGGGGAATTATTTGAGTCCAGATATGCTTGTCCCTTTTCAAGAGCTGTCTTTTAAGAGTGCAGGAGCAGCCAAACACAAAGTGTTGAAATCCAAGTCAATGGGGCAGAAGATTGGCTTGGCTGAGCTGTGAACTTACATGGAGAAGGAAAGTGTATGAACACTGGAAGCAAGGTGACATGGGAGGATGACAGAGATGCTACTCATCTCTGTGGAGAAAAAATTTGTGTGACCAAAACTCAAATAGAATTCAAGCTGTCCAGGACAAGCTGTGAAGGAAAGAAAAAAGAGCTTTTTGGGGTTTTATATGTTAATAGCAAAAAAAGGATGAGAGATAACATAGGTCCATTGCTTGATGAGGTTCAAAGAGGGTTGCAAACATGGCAGAGAATGATGCCACCTTCACCTCTGTCTTCAACACCCATAATGGGCTGGGATCCTTGGAGCCCAGTGTTGGAAGACTGTCACTTGGGGAATGATAGATTCCCAGGCAATCTGGAAATTGTTTGAGACTTGCTGTTTCAGTTGGATGCACACAGGTGTATGGGGCCAGATAGGATTCTTTCCATGAAAGAACTGGCTGATATACTTGGCAGGCCCTCTCTCCATTATATTTCATTTGTCTTGTGAGTCTGGAGATANAGACAATGCAGTCACTGGCCACAGGCAGCAGGGATTCAAAAGGGAAAAGTCCTGTTTGACCAATTTAATTTTCTTTTATGTTGAAGTAACCCATCTAGGTGACCAAGGGAAGCCAATAGGTGTGGATTGTTTTTTATTTTAGCAGGGCTTTTGGTACTGTCTGCCACAGTACCCTGCTGGATAAACTGCCTGGCACACAGCTAGTTGAGTCCATATTATGTTGTGTGAGCAACATGGGGGTTGGGTCAGGCTCAAAGGGTTTTGGTAAATGGTGTTACATCAGGCTGGCAGTCAGGGACCAGAGGTTCCTCAGGGCTCCGTTTTAGGGCCAGTGCTCTATAATGTTTTTATAAAAGATCTGGATGCAGGGATCAAATGCACGTTAAGTAAGTGTGGTGATGATACTACACTAAGAAAATTGTTGACTCCCTTGAGGGTAGAGAGGCTCTGTAGAGATATGTGAGTAGATTAGAGATGTGGGCAACTACCAACCATTAGAAATTAAACAAGATCAATTGCAGGAGTCTCCACCTGGGATGGGCTAATCCTGGACGTACATGCACACTGGAGCTCAAGAGGCTTGGGGAAAGAAATCTAGGGGTTTGGGTTGGTGGATGGCAAGTTGAACCTGAGTGAGCAGTGCCCTGGCAGCCAGGAGGGCCACCCATGCCCTGGGGGACATGAGGCACAGCATTGCCAGCCGGGCAAGGGAGGGGATTGTCCCGCTCTGCTCTGCACTGGGGCAGCCTCACCTCGAGTGCTGGGGGCAGGTTTGGGTGCCACAGCTTAAGGACATTGAACTATTAGAGTGTCCAGAGAAGTGTGACCAAGATGGTGAAAGTCCTCAATAGCAAGACTGAGGGCACTTGGTTTCCTCAGCTCAGAGGAAAGCTGAGGTGACCTATGGGCAACCTACAACTTCCTCAAGATGGGCAGTGGAGTGAGAGGTGCTGATCTCCTCTCTCTGGTGGCCGGTGATATGACATGGGGAAATGGAATGAAGCTGCATCAGGGAAAGTTCAGACTGGACATTAGGAAAAGATTCTTCACAGAGATAGTGGTCAGTGATTGAATCATGGTCCCGAGGGAAGAGGTCACACCACCAAGACTGCCAGAATTCAAGGACTGTCTGGACAACACTCTTAGTCATATGGTTCAGTTTCAGGTCCTGCAAGGAGCAGGGATTTGGATTTAGTGATTCTTATAAATCCCCTTATAAAACTTGAGATATTGTATGGTTCTATGATTCTGTGGTGTTGGGGTTTTAGGAGGTCTCCTTTTGTTTTTCTTTTTCTCTTGAAAGAATTTTCCCATACTGTTGCTACGGGACCTGGCCACAGGGGGAGGAGTTCAGCTGGATTGTCCTTTTTTTTGCCTGGGGTTTTCTCGTGTAGGGCGGAGTCGCCGCGAGATTTGAACTGCCAAAAAGGGGCTGGGTAGAGCCCCTAGGTTCCTGTTCTCCCGGCATTCAGGGCAGAGGGAAGCTACTGTCGTGGTGGAGGAAATTCGTCGCCGTTGCAGGCTCCTGCTTTCTCCTGCCGTCCTTCTACCATGAGTGGAGCCTGCTCGCTGGAGCAGCTATTGCATGGGGACCCTATTTAATACCCTATCTCACTAAAGAGAGGGANGTGAGCGTCACTGCACCGAAGGGGAAAGGGCCTGAGAGCTGAGAGAGGCTGGCACTGGGTTACTGCTTCTGTTTGGTATCACTGCCATAGCTATTGGTGTTTGTTTGCCTTGTTATACATATAGATATATGTATTATATTAGTAAAGAACTGTTATTCCTATTCCTCATATCTTTGCCTGAAAGCCCCTTAATTTCAAAATTAGAATAATTTGGAGGGAAGGGGGTTGCATCTTCCATCCCAAGGGAGGTTCCTGCTTTCCTTAGCAGACACCTGTCTTTCAAACCAAGACATATGGATAGAAGAAGAAATGTGAAAACATAGCAGTCAGTAACATTGGAGAATGCTGTCCAATCAACTGGGCAGTGCTTTGGGTAACAGCTTCCTGAGAACAGGATTTTCACAAGAGAAAACTATAATTAAAATGGAAGACAGTCATAAGCAGATGAGTCTTTGTAAACCTTCATTTTTAGGAGTGCTGACTTTTCCAGGATAGGGGGTTGCATAGTTGTAATGCTCTTTCACTGAGCAAATCAGCTTCAAAATTCAGTATATGTACTTTGTCTTGGTTTAAAAATAAGACAATTTTAAAATTAAAATTACTTTAAAGAATTTATATGATCCTGTAAGGCCTCAGTGGATTAGTTCCTACCTCATGAGGAACTTTTCATAGATTAGTAGTTTTTTAAGGTCAGGAGAGGCCTGTAGCATCATTTTTTATGACTTACTTGAACAATAACCCCAGAACTTCACTCAGTAATTTTGCCATTCTGCATGTTTCAAAGGGTCCAGCCAGGCTCTTTCCTTAACATCCAGTGACTTCTGAAGCTGAGATGACCATGTGGGAAATACTGCTAATGGTGATTATTAAAAATGTAATAATTAATTATGTCCTGTTTATCATTTTAGGGCACTCAAGAAGCATAATAGGGCTGAAGGTAGACTGACTGACTGCACTGTCTGCTAAAACTGTAAGGGGTGACTCAGCAAGTAAGAGAATTAAGATTCTGTTCTGTCTGCGTCTCCACATACCAGTACTTTGTAAAGAGTGATTGTAAAAAAAAAAAAGAAAATAGAATAAATATTTTTTTAAATCTTGAGGTAAAGCTTTTCCAGAGTACCAGATCTGTGCTGAGCTGAAGCAACATTCACTCTGTGCTTTGTCTCCACTCTGTTCAATTAACTAGATTGAAAGGCAAGCAGGTGAGCAAGGGGATCCTTTCTGCTCTGTAATTTCAGGTGTCTTTGCACCCTACCACCCTGGCACTTTCTCAGCCATCAGAATGCCGTGCTGTTGCTGAACAAATGCTTGCCTGCTCGTTGCTTACTCTATTTCTACTTGTTTGGTTTTCTTTTTCCCCCACTTGCCAACCCTGCTCTCGCAGCCACACAGACGATGCTTAGAAAAGATGAGTAAGTGGGAAGAGAGCATCAGTGAAGGGTAGGATAATCAGCATCACCTAGTTTACCTCTTCCGGCTTCCAGGGAAGAGCTCACATGCCTGTGCAATCCCTTTCCTTCAGGCATCGGTGTTGCCTTCATCTGGAAGGGAGAAGAACACAGAGCACCAGCTACAGACATAGACATGAGGCAGAGGGACAGACTGAGGTTTTCATCTTGCCACCTGAGTATGTAGGCTGTGTCATCTAGGGCAGCAGCGCTGATGTATGACCCGGGATGAACGACACGTGCTCCCACTGTTGTTGTGTATCAGTGTGTCCTTGTTGGTAACTATTTCCACCTCTGCCACTCTATGCTATCACTTTCCTCTCCCAGTGAACTCCTGCTTATTGTTGTAAATTACAGTTTTTTAAAACAGATCAACCCACAGTGTTTAGGGGCTTCAGCAAGTCAGTGCATTACAGCAGCAAGCACACACGAAAATATGACACACACAAAAACAACAGTACCATATTCCTCTAGCTTAATGAGTTCATAACCCTTTTTTTACAGATGGGATGCTGAAGAACAAAGTGTTTTAACCTGGAAACAAGCAGAAGAAGAATGAAACAGTATTTTCTGTATTTCATATTGCTGGGCTTTCCACTGGGCCTTGCTTACTCTATGTGGTGGCTCATTGATAAACATTAGCAGCTCTTCAGACGCAGGCAACTGGCGCCAGCCCTGCAGTGAACACAAACAAAGAGAAAAAGCACACAACAGCAGCAGCAAGAACAAATTTTACTGAATGAATGGGAATGAATATCAGCTATATGTAGAGAAATGGGAAATATGCTGGAAGCAGAGACCAAGTCATGACAGTAACACATTGCTACAGGTATGGGAGGAATGACTTGTGCAATCAACAGGCTTTGTGTTTTCTGAGCATTACAGATTTACGGGAATAAACACTTCTCTTGCTGACAGAGTTGCCAGTTTTGCTTTGAGAATCTTTTTCACACCTCTGAAAGGGAGGAAGTATTGATATGTTTATGCAGTATTTCCACTTCCTCTCTCTCCCAGGAATTTGCACTTCTGGGGTTTTTTGTTTGTTGTGCTGTTTCTTTATGTATGATAGAAGCACTTTTGACTGGCAGCATGTAGTAGTACAGTGTGGTTTTTTGTTAATGTAAGAGGACCTTGCAAAACAATAATGCTACTATACCTATTAAAAAACATCTAAAAATCAATAGCAATAAAGTCACAAAATGGAAGCCACAGATGAAGGTGTGTCCTGAGGAACAGCAGTCCCTCAAGCCCACACAGCCCTTCCTGGCACACTAAGCAACATGACATGCATTTCCTTTTCAGATTTCAGGATCACTGGTGGGCTGGACGTCAATCTGTCCCACAAATTGCAAAGAGCTTACTGAGTTTGTAATGGTATCATCCTGGCACTGTTCCAGTCACCACTTCCTCCTTTTTACCCTGTTCACATCCCACCCCTAGCAAGAACCAGCCACCAGGAACATAAATCTCAATGCAACATAGTTTATGGTGATCCAAAAATCAGATGCTTGAAAATAAAAGATGCTTGAAAATTAGCTCTTGAAAAACAACAAACAAACAAAAAACTCCAACCAACCAACCAACCAACCAACCAACTAACTAACTCCCCTCTGCCCTACCCCACCTTGCCTGGAAAAAAAAAAGAAGAGAAAAAAAGAGGTGCAAAATAAAGAGGTACATTTAACCTTGGATTCCTTTTGGTGGCATAATGGTGAGTTGTGTTGGACTCAGTTACAGAACATTATGATAGATATATGTGTCATGGCCTCTGGACAGAATTTTGTTTGATTTATGCAGTCTGTCACACACTGTGCTGAAAACTGCTGGTTCTTTACTTTGACTTTACTGAAACCAGCTAGCAGCAGGGAAAAATCCCAACTCATTCATGCCCTTTGCTTGTGACAGGATCACACAGACCTAGAAAGAACTTAATGCAAGGTATATATCCAGGAATAGTCTTTTCCAAGTTCTGTCCCTTAACAAACATATCGATTGTAATAAATTTTTCTGTAGTTCCTTCTTGTTTCCTTGGCTGTAACTGCCTCTCCTGAGCCTTTCTCATACCAGCACTACCAGTGATAGTAAATTAGCAGAGCTTACTTTTCTCCTGAACATTTTACCTGCTGCTTTGCAGCTGAATTACCCTTGTGTGCAGGTCTAAGTCTGTGCTACATCCCAAACCTGAATGAACAGCTTGACATCTGCCAGGTCCTCCACCTCAGTGTACTCAGAGACATATCCAGCTTCACACCAGCATTGCCTTTGAAGAGGGCAAAAGGGGTACCACACTCCCTGAAATGAATTTTCTGACCCCATAATTTTAAGTCCATAATCCATAGTGGGTTTTTAAAGGCTGTGCTGTTGTGAAATTTTGTTTGCTTCATGCATATGCATGTCACAGCTCTCCCTCTCCCTCTCCCTCTCCCTGTCAATTTGGGACTGCAGCTGAATGGCCTCTGCTTTTATGACAGTTACTTCTTGCTTCCTTCTGTGCCCTTGTTGTATCTGCGCTGTACTGCCTTGGTCCCATATGTCTGCCTGCTGTACAGCAGCATCTCTTCCTATAAAATCAGTGACACAAGCATTCCTCTGAGTCAGATGTTTATATTCGTCATGAAGACTTCTCTATCCACAGCATGCTTGGGGCTCATCTCTCAGCTTCATTATGAGAGCTTCATATGCTCTATCATGATGAAGTTCAAAGAATACAAAGTGTATGCTTTTAGCATACCAACTGAAGTGTTGCAAAATTATTAGTTTCCTTGCACACAAGGAAGGTTGGCTAAAAATAAACAAGCTGCTCCTTGAACTTTACAGAGGAAATTAGATAACTTTGTTCAGAGGAAGAAAAGATTTAAGTCATTACTGAGATGCTTAATTCAGAGCTAATTATGATTTTAAATTCTGGGGGATATTTTCCAAAAACTAACAGAGATTTATAATAAAGCTCTCTATCTATAAATCTGCACACCAAAGAACAAATCAGTTCGGGGGCAAAAAAAGCTTTTGCAAGCCTGGACTTTAGCCAGGTTTTGTGTATGGATGTTTGCATACACACATATTTTACGCATATGTGTGAAAATCTGTCAGCAAGATTGCTATCCTTATCCTAACCATGTGCCATTTGCAAACCACTTTAATGCAGTGAGCATTTTGGGCATATCATGAATATATAGCTTAGTGATCTGGACAGGTTATCTTTTATGTTCCTGCTCTGGCCATACACTGCACTGCACTTGCTTGATTCATAGGCTAAACTTTAGATTCTAGAGAAGAAGAATTCAATTCTCAACTCTGTACTTCTCTGCTAAGTGCAATGCAATACCCCAAACTTATTTTCTTTGTTGTTCTCAGAAATTGTCATTGTTTGGACAGTGAACAAGACAAAGAAAAGATCTTTTGCTGATACTGCCTCTGAAGAAATAATGAATATACCTTTGAAAATATTCCTTTGATTTTGACTTCTGGTAAAAAACAAGTTAATTCCTTACCCTACCCTCAAAGGCTGGCAAGAGAAAGAAATATGTAGAGCTGAAAAACTGCTGAAGGCTTTCAAATGTGATGGACTAACAAGTGCCTGTTTAAGATAATCACTACCTTTGTCAAATACTACTTAAAAATCGTCCTGAAAATTGGTTCTTTTAGAAAATACTCTGTGCTCTGCTATTTTTAAAAAAAAGGTCACAGATCTCTATTTTGTAATTATGAATGTTAATTTTGCTGTAATGACAGTTTAGTTGTGAGATGCTTTATGTCAAACTGGAGTTGCAGTGTCATCTAAGACCTCTGTACACAAGATGGTCTCTTGATATTTGCTTGAAAGACAGTATTTAGAAAATACTCTGCAGAAACATGATGTCACTGCTGTTGTGAATAACCATTGCAGAAATAAAGGACCTAGATAGCTTAAAAAACAATATCAGCAGACTTGCAGTTTATCTCTCTAAGTAGCCCTAGAAGAGTAAAAGATATTAATGGAAGATGATTCATGGTAACATTAATTTGATCATGAGTGACTTAAGGAAATCAGAAGAAAAAGTCAGGCATAGGTGAGCTTTTCCCTGACGCAAGTGCAGGTGGGCAGCGTAAGTGGTGAGACATGGTTGCCTGAATTATAAAGGCTTCACTGCTGCTCAAACTGGGCTTGCTGAAGATAACGTTCAAAGTGTAAGAGCATCCTGGTGTGAGGATGGCTTAGCACTAAGCTATCATGAGGGAAGAAGGGAGGGAGGTAGGAAAGAGAGAGAGAGAAGGGAGGGCGGGAGGAAATGAGAGAGAGAAGAAGGAGGGAGAGAGAGGAAGGGAGGGAGGGACGAAGGAAGGAAGGAAGGAAAACATTTCCTAGAATAAGTTGGCACTGCGTGACCTGAGGCAGCAAAAAGACAAATGAGAAATGCAGATGGGGAAGTATACAGTTCATTCACAAATGAAGAGGATTTGGGAGAAACAATCCATACATAACTAACTGATAACAGCTAATGTGGGTTCTTGGCAGTGTAGCAAACAGTGATTTGCCTAAATTGTCAGCACCCCTGTTTGAAATCTATTTGAAGAGCTGGAAAGCACAGTAAAAGTGTAATTATGCTGCATGTTAAATTTTTTTGTATGGGTTTTTGGTGCCGCTTAGGGGACCATGGGGATGGAGTTAATGGCCAGGAGGTCCCTTCCAGCATGATCCTTGGCTTATGATTAGTCAGTCATTTGTGACGGGTCAGGCACACATGCTTGTGTGATATTTTCCTGCCTCAGAGACCATATGGTCCAATAGTCATTTTCCTGTCCTGTCACTCAGTGATTTCCTTAATATGTTCAAAACAGATTTCTTAACTTGCTAAAATCCTCCACTAGGACAAGTGGATCCTGAAGGACAATTTTCTGTCACCATTCTGCTTCACTAACTGCGTTAGGTTATGTCTTACTTCATTAATTGTCCTCCATCCAATGTTTTACTTTTTTACCGGGTTAATTCTCCACTGGCTCATCACTTCAGTTTTAACATGTCTCTTCACAGCAAAACTTGGCTCTGTGGGGTCAAGGGGTTCAATAATGTGCCAGACATAATTTAGCTATGAAAAGTGTGGGATGCCATTGTAGAGGGAGATAAGTGTGAAATGGTTGGGAGCACTGGCGGATCAGAAGGACCAAAGGAAGCAAGGAAAGAAGGAGACTTGATGTAAAAAACACATGCAGGTGTATTAATCTTGAAACATTTAATAGAAAGTGAGGCAGGGAAGGCGACGTGGAGAGATCATACCAAATTGCTCTACGACTCCAGAGAGTGATGAAGAGGATGTTTAAGCACAGCATTCTTTTCCTTACACTTTCCGTTTTTCAATGAAAAAGAAATGATCAGTTTTGTGATAGTTTACTACTCTACAGTGTAAAGGCAACAAGTTGCACTCGGGATTTTAGCTACTGCTGGGGAAAGTGTCAGCAATCATACCACCACTAACACAAATGCATCACTCCCAGTGCATCTTCAGTGTCTTTGAAGTAGAGAACAAGACTAGGAAGAAACATTGGATTGTTGTCTTGCCTGGCTGGAAACGGTAAGGAAGCCTACACCTGGTGACAAGAAGCTGCTTGTGCTCCGTACACCAGGGGCACAGTAGTGGAGGGCATCAGCACAGGAATGATAGTTTATGGCCAAGGGATACTGAGGTACTGAACACTGAAGAACAAGGAAGATGACGAAGAAGCACCAAAACCCATCCTCACTGAAGAAACCAGGAAATAGAAAAAGCAATGTGGTTCATCCAAAATTAATTAAGACTGGAGTTTACAGCAAGAGGTGAAGTAACTAATGCACATGTGGGAGAAGGCTTACAGTAGGAGTGAAATGGTTGTGACCCTGTGATAACCAGCAGTAGTCACAGCTCATCAGTTACCTCACCTTTTCTAGGACCATGGTGGGTTTTGTAGACCTTAAAGAGAATGCCTAATTTTTAAAAGATGAGATATGTTTAAAGAGAAAGTTGTTCTCTGAACGTTTTTCCTAGTATTTGCTTTCTGAACCCTCACAGAGGTGGCTGCCAGAGCTGTTTTTATTGTTCTGGCTTTTCCTCCATGTCTCCCCATTGAGATGAACCAACATGTTCTCACAGAGTCTGCTGGAGGCAAGACAGTGCATGGTAGTCATGAAGCATCACAGGGCAGCTCTGAACTTGCCACATATGCATGTGACTTTGTGTAAAATATTTTTCTTAGAATTAGATCACCATTTAGAACTGTTGGTCAAGGTGCTGGCAGTTCAGATGTTCCCACTACTTTGCCTCGCTCCAACCCTCTTGCTCCTGTCTGCTGCTGGTGGCTACAGCCTGCCCTGAAGCTTGTGATGCTCCATTGCAAACAGTGCCTTGCATACATTTTGGGGGAATATATGTTATCCCTTGGCTGCCCTGAGAATAGGAGGGGACCTGGCATACATTACAATGTCCTAGGTTGCTGTTTTCCTTGTGCTCAGAATAATGAACTGCAGTTAGTTTTGTTTTGCCATGAACTATGCTTTCAGCTGAATCTTCATCTTAAATTAACCCAGCAATATGTCTTTGGCTCATTGATTCCTTGCACTTTCTCTTTTCATTCTTTTTTTTTCTGGTTTTCTTTTTCTTCTCAAATGTGAGCAATTGCATACCCATCCCAGGCTGGCATAAGTCTGGAGGGGCTAAACTGTAATGAGCACAGAAAAGACATTATAGCCAATTTGATAAGTGAAGCAGCACACGAGGAATACCACTTACTTGACTGCAGCCTTATTTATAAATTAAAGAAACACACACACATATTAGATTTAACCAGAGATGGCATAAATCAGTCCACTTGATTTTAGTGTCCAAGTTACAAGGCACTAAAGGGGGAATTTGGGGCACTAGGGCTTGTGGCATGAACAGAGGAGAGCCTGCCTCACATTGTCATCACTATCTCCCTCCAGCAACATGGGACTGCAACCTTCTGCTTCCCAGGGAGCAGCACTGTGGGATCACCAACCCGCACCCTGCCTAGAATGCTGCTCTCAGGTTTCTCTGGCGGGCCATGGCCTAGCCTAGGTGCCTGTATCCCCAGGTATCCCTCAGGATGGTGCCAGGGGAAGACCATAAAATCATGAGCCAGGTTAGAATAGTGAATGAGCTAACTAATATAGGTGCTCTGTTAGGTTGTAATGGAAAGTAAGTGAGTTAAACTGGTCCTTGAGCCTCAGCTGAATTTCAAGCACATAGAGTCCATCCTTGATTTGATTTAGGCAAGCTAAATCGGCACCCCCACATACTCAGCTCTGGTAGAAGAAGCAAGTCTTCTTCAAGCTTGATCCTCTGTCTGAAGAAATCGATGTAAATCATTATGATATTATGCATACCAGAAGGGAATGCTGCTTTAGCTCCAGCTCTAACAAGTCATAGTGATGAAGAATCCAGGATGATGGATTTTTAGTCCATTTGAGATGAGCTGATGCCTTCATTCCCAGACAGTGTAAGACTTAAGAAATGCATACTAAGATATGTATTAATAGATGTTAATAGGTCACTGTCAGAGAAGTCCCTTTTTAGCCTTTTTTCTATGCAAGCTTCCAGTGGAGTTCCACCTCAAAAGACAATTATTGAAAAAAACTTCCAGTAGAGAAAGCATTTAAGCATTCAGCATTACATGTTGTCTCTAGTTTGAAGTGAGTGCTACGCGATCAGACTGCAGATGCAGCACCCTGGGAGCTGTAGAGGGTACTCGCATGAGCAATGCTAACAGGATCTGATGGCTCGTACATGCTGATAATGATGACTAACAAATGAAGAAGGGCTTTGTGGTTTTTTTTTCCATTTGTTGTGACTGGATGCCGTGGTGATTGGAAGTATAAATAGGCAGAGGGTTTAGATGGATAGAAACATTGGTTCTTTATGGCATAAAATATCAGTCCAGCTGAAAAATTCTCTGTACTTCAGCATAATGTTTGTACAGCACATTTATCTACCTATGAGATCAAAATCTTATTTTTTTTATGAACCAGACCTGGTCTCCTGGGGAGGAGCTATACCTTGGGGTTTTAAAGCATTTCCAGGGACAACACCAAAATGTCGGAACCCCAACGTATTTTGGGAAGGAAGGAACTCCTAAGAGACTTTAAGGACAAAATCTTCCTTAGAGTAGTTTGGAACTGCAAGGTTTGGGGATTTGCTGACAGAATCTCAGCAAAGTGCTAGATAGAAATATTACGCTTGTCATTTTTCATCAGTAATGCCCTAAAGGGAAATTCCGTTTATCAGGCCTGTTCACAGGAGAGTTTATGTCCTGTCTAATGAACCAAAAAAAAAAAAAGGATTTGTTTCACTATTTTAATTTGTTGTGTTAGCTGTAAAGTTAAATTGTATTAATTGTTTACCATGCTTCTGAGAGCTGGAGTACCTTAGGTAATTAATTTCCCTGGAGTTATTGCTGCTCTCTGTGTGGTAAGTATAATGTTCAGTATGCTGATGAGACCAGACACAGCCTTGCTCTCTGCCTTAGTGAATTCAGCAAGATGATTAAAATGCTAGAGCTTGCAGTCTCCCCAGCTGTGACCAGTATGTGAGAGCACATCTGTAGGTGTGGATAGGTAGGAAACAGACAGCTTTGGACATGACTTGGCACGGTTCATTTGTGGGACAGGTCTGTGTGCTGGCAACACAGCTGAGCAAAGGCTGCACCAGGTCACCGGGTGCAAGCACACTGAGCTCAGAAATCCAAATTGCTCTGTTACTAATCCCCTCCTGTCAGCTTCTGTGGAGAAATGCACAGCCTGAAAGCTGTGGCCTTCCCTGGTTAATCTTCCCCCAGCTTCGTATGCTGAGCATAACACCATATGGTATGGTGTATCCCTGTGGTCAATTGGGGTCAGCTGTCCTTCTGCATGCCCAGCCTGCTCTCTGATGGCATGGGGCTGAGGAGCAGGAAAGGCCTTGATGCTGTGTAAGCACTGCTCAGCAATAATGAAAACGTCTCCATTTTATCAACACAGTTTTCAGCAAAAATCCAAACCACAGGCCCATGCTAGCTGCTGTGAAGAAAAGCAACTCTGCTCCAGCCAAAACCAGATCATCTGTGAAGCCCTTCACACAAAGACACTGTGTATACTAAAGTTTTCATGACTCACAAATGAGACGAGATGAATGCTTAGAATCAAACATGAAGGACAGTTGTGAAGGAAGACAACTGCATTAAAGTGACAAAGTATTCTGTCGAAGTATTCTGTCAAAGTATCACTGTATGATGTCCTTAAATTCTCCCTAGGCACCCACAGATGGCTACTGCCAGGGAGCAGACAGAGATAGATCTCTGATATGCCCTGGCACAACTGGTATTTTCTCCTCATGTGATGACCTTGTCCATCTGCTGTAACTCTTGTCTGTAGTCTACCCACTGACAGGAAGTTATAAGGGCAGAAAAGTCTTGGTATTCTGTATTTATAAAATCAAGGGAATTTGATTAAACGTCTGGAATTCCTAGGCATGAGAAAATACAAATAACAATGTTGAGAGAAATGATAAGTGGGTAAGTGTTGCAGCACACACATTCTTCTGTAGTTGGTGCTCATACAGTGGTGCCAGCTCTGTTTCTGCCTAAATGACTTTAGAGTGTACAGTATGCTGTGGTCCTATACTCAGCAAAAGTGTTGCATGAAGTGTTTTAAAGGATTAGTTTAAACAGAAAGCAGAGCATATTTCTCTTCTAAGCCTGCAGAATTTAATTTTTTCCTAGGGCTGTTAATCTGCTGCTGCTACTGGTTGAGAAATGGTAAGGAAAACCCTTTGCCTTTGCCTTTGCCTGATAAAACTGATTTATACCCAAGGGCTGCTCCCTGGATCAGAGGGGATGTTTTGCAGGCGCATCTGGAATCAGAACTACAAAATGTAATTGTGATAATGTGACTTGTCCTTGTTATGGCATTTTTCACCTGTTGCATTGAAAACACAGTTCTCCCAAATGGCTTTAAAACACCAAAGTGACTAGGTAAAACATCTCCGGGGTGTGTAAAACCTAAACCATGCAGCAGTCCAGAAAAATGAAGCACAATGTCTTGCATTATCCTACTGCACCATCCTGTCAGTTGCTATGTGTACCACCAATTCAACAGCCAAGCTGAAATACCCTTGTAGGAGCTGGCTATTGTGAGTCTCCATATGGCCTTTCCTCCTTCTTGCAGCACATAACCTAAATATGTAACAACTCATTCACCATCACACTGAGAATCTGTTACTAGAGTGACACGATTGCTGGGGAAAAAAAAGGCAGTTTGGGGACTTTTGCATAATGTTCCACTCTGAATTTCAGTCTCTCAAAAAAAAAAAAAAAGGTTTTATTTCAGCATGTCTCATGGTATGAAATAAGTAGCTCACAGGAGGATGTGCCTTCATCACTCTACACCTTAAAAATAATAGAGGCCACTCTTCAGGAAAGAAATTTTCCTTGTGGAAAGAGACAGTTTATCAGCCTTCCCTCCTGCCATAAGGTCATCTTTATCTGCTGAATGCTATCAAAGAGAAAAATAAGCTTCAGATTTTTTGGCTGATGAGATATGGGAGAAAAGGCAGAAAGCATTTCAAAAAGCAAAACTGAAAAAGTAGAGTGATCAGTGCCTCCCACCGCAGGTGCACACTCGTCATTTGTGTGCCTCAGGGTAAGAGGGAGTCAGAAGTGCTTTCAATTTACTGTATTTGATTTCACTTCTGAGAGTAACAATCTGTTCAGGGACTCAAACTGTGACGCTGGAAGTATGTCAGATTTTGGGTTTGCATTCATGAAGGATTTGGAGAAGAGAACAATACAGTACTCATCCTTGCACTGTACTCACAATAGCCTGCTACAATTGTCTGTTTGGCACAGGATTTCAAATGCAGTAATTCGTGAGGTAAAATGTTTCATGAACAATTCATTTGCCTGGGCCAAAATGTGATGTTCCCAATGTAATTTGGAATCAGGAGAGTGGATAATGACAGGGCCTGCAGGACACAAGATAACCTGAAGAATCTTTATGGCTGGTATAGTGCTGAGCAATTGTCAGACAAATTAAAGATGAATGATAAACCGGTTCAAGAGAAAAAGGATTCCAGTTAATATTGATGTATTAGCCAGAGGAGTTCAGCTGACATCTTTTTCTCAAGTATCCTGTTTGAGAAAGGATTTTTTTGGCTGTGAATCACAGAATCATTTAGGTTGGAAAAGACCTCTAAGGTCAAGTCTAATCTTTGACTGACCATCACCTTGTCAAATGGCAGGTGGAAAGTCCTTGAAAGTGTGTACCTTTTTTTAACTCCCTTGAGAACTGGATGGATATGCAGAATTTGACATTACCAGGCTTTCTTTATCTGCAGCATCCAAGTTTGAATCAACAGTTCCATAGACAACAAGTTAGTACAGGAATTACAACACACTTTACAGCCTTTTTCTCTCAGGGCAGCTAAATGACTGAGAGTTGTTCAGTCTGGTTTCTGTGAGGTACAAAAACATGATGCCATTACATCTCATTAATGAGCTGCTGAGAGCCACACTCCACAGTAATCAACATCTCCATTTTCCCAGGCAGTAAATCAGCACTACTCCATTAAGTTTAAAGGGCTCCAGCTAATTTACGCCAACTGAGGATATCATGCTGTAAACTTAGGCTCCCACAATGTATGGGTTGCTTCATTCATCACAGAATCTCAGCTGTCTCCAGCTGGCAGAGAGCACCTATTCAGATCCTTGACACTGCACAATAAAGCACAGTAAAGCAGGAAATGAATAAGAACATGAGGCCCTTGTGGGACTGTATGGTGCATGTACATTTTCTGAACATGATATGGACTTTGGTCAAGATGCTCATGATTCAGCCACTGTGCTTGAGGGTGGGGTAAAAGAGATTAAAATCTCTGTAGGATCTTAAGTTATATATAATGCATGATATATCAGACATAATTGTTGGACAGTAGATACTATGCTAGTCCATTTGTACAGTCTTTGAAGTCTGTCAGAAGTGTAGTGTAGTGTATTAGATATTTTAAAATGCAGTATAGCAACATTTCTGGCTGTTGTAAACCTGAAATGAAGGATCATATTAAAACTGCATCTGAATGAGAAAGCATTTCTCATTGGGCTTTTTGTTCTCCTGTAGCTTTTTCAGAGTAATTTAGTTATGCTCAGAAGAGAAACAAGGAATAATTCAAAATTTATATAAATAACAATTATTTTTACTGAATTAGGGCATTTCTACCTTAGATAGTAAATTTTTCTACTTTCTAGCCTTTTGTGGGACTCCTGCTTTTAAAGATCAGCAGCTCTACCCTGAAGGAGAAAGCCTTAACAGAATTTAGAAGTCTTTGTATAGACCATTTAAACATCTGTGAAAGAATACAAATATACCCATTGGCCAAACAAAAATTTGTCTTTTTCTTCCACTCTGCCTAAATTTTAGAAACCAGTTTGTAACAGAGCTGTTGAGGCTCCTGTACCCATTCTCACCTTTCCAGAAGAACTGGTACCTGCTGCTTTGGTCATCTATGAGAACAGGGAGATACTACCTGGATGGGAGGCACTCTAAGTAGGCAAAAAGTAATAAACTAAACCTCTTTGGCCATGTCCTTGGTATTGGTTACATAGAATACATACAACCCAACTATTGGGAAGTTAGTTAAGAGAACAAGGAAAGGCTCAGGCTGTGAGGAGGAAAGAACTATTTCTTTCACGCAGGTTTTTTTTTTTTAAAGGAAATGTGGTAGGTTGAGCCTGAGCTGATGGACAGCTCATTTGACCAGTGGCGCTTTTCAGAATTTCCATATTTAAAGCTTGGAGGAGACAGGAATTCCTCTCTTTTGGGTTTGCCATTCCTGCGGGAGTGGGGAGGAGATGGGGGCTGAAGCC
Organism: Aleadryas rufinucha; assembly: GCA_013397815.1. Taxonomy (NCBI): domain Eukaryota; kingdom Metazoa; phylum Chordata; class Aves; order Passeriformes; genus Aleadryas; species Aleadryas rufinucha. The sequence goes on along the minus strand of VZTH01007376.1, from coordinate 101,168 downwards.
GCTTTCCCGAAGCGGCTTCGGCCTTTCCCCACCCCCCTCACCCCCGGTGCCAGGGCATGGCCCTGGGATGCTGGCGTGACGGCGAGAGAATCCCTCAGAGCTTGGCGGCTGAGGAACAACTATAATCACTGCAAGTAGCTGCAACTATCCAGCAGAGGCTTCTGAGGACTGTCCCCCGCCACGTGGCCGCGGAGATTCTGGCAGAAGCCGATGGGGCTAAGAGACTAACATCAAGAAGCCAGCAGCACAAAG